>VZSZ01000200.1:0-22115 GCA_013398815.1 Ibidorhyncha struthersii
CCAACCCTGACGATTCTGTGATTCTGTGATTCTGTGGTGTTTGCGTCAAGGATGTTGCTTGAGTTTAAGTTGGGTACAAAATTGCATAGTTGTTTTGATGCTTCCAGGAGCATATAATTAGAAGAGACAGACAGGTGTTAGATATTCTTTATGCCTCTGAGTAAAGGTGCTAAGTTTGATCAATCTAGGGAAAAAAGGCAACATGATTGTAGGGCCGGTAGACAGAAAGAGGGTATGCCTCTGGCTTAGGTTGGAAGGGGCATGGAAAGGTGACTGTGAATGGACCTTGGGAATTCAGTTCAGTAGAGGATGCCATGGGTGGTTTATGAAGAGTTCATATATATTACATCATGTAAGGCAGATGTAAAGAAGTTTCATGCTCATAGCCTTAGAATGAGCAGCAATGTGTAGAGAGACTTTGGAAGTAACTTGTGTTATTTGACATGATCTGTGTTCCCTAGTGTTGCACAGTGCCTTTGGTGCCTTCCTCTTTTTATTGTTAAGGGTCTCCTGTTGGCTCTTCTGGACCCTGCCTTGCCCTCCCAGCTGTGTGCTCTTGCCCCCAAACTGCCCCACAGCCCCCATCCTTTTCCCTCAGTGCCCCCACAAGGTTGTTCTCATGCTGTTATTCCCATGGCATCACCCCGGCAAACCCACTGCTGTGGTGGTGGTAGGTTCTCCTGGGGAGGGACCAGCACTGGCCAAGACTGACCCCTTCACGCCCTGTCTCCCACCCCTTGGTTGTAGTGGCTGGCTGACCCCAGGAGACCCATGATTGACTGCACAAAGCTTACCAACCAGTCAGCACACAGCACTCAATCCACACCCTAATCAGTGCTGACAACATCATATGCAGAAACAACCGACAGGTCCTGGTGCAGGTCCTGAGGTCACCTGGAGCATTACTGCAGGGAAAGCAGGATGGTGGGTGGTACCAGCTGTCCAGGGGACAATGCTCATCAGAGGATCTGCCATCCCTCTTTTCTCAGCTGGCCACTGGGTACTATTTTTCTCCCTCTCCTCCACTCTCCTCTTCCCAAAAAGTACCATTCAACATGAGAGCTACTGTATGCCATCAGGTGCGAATAATTGCCGCTGCTAATAAATCTTTGTGCACGTGAACCTGTCCCAGCACCCTCTGTGCAACAAACTTAATCTTTGTCAGTTTAAGGGCATTTTAGGTCAACTTTCTTAACAGTCTTTGGCTTTGTCTTTGGTAAATACATTTAATGATATATTGATGCCCTAATTGTTGAGAGGGAAGGGCATTGCTTTTAAACCTCTCATCATATTTATTTTTTTCTCCTGCACCTTCACATAAATGCATCCCTACTCTCACAATCAAGCCTAATTGTCTTCTGATTTTTGTACACGAGGAAATATTGTCTTCACTTAGCACTAGGAACATGGATTTCCCTGTCTTCAGTTACAGAAGAAAGAGATGTAAAAACCATTATTTCCTGGGTTGCTTGCCTGGCTGGGATTAGATGACCAAGTCTATCATATTTGCCCTGGCATTGCCTCGGAAGAAGCTAAATCCCAAAGAGGTGTAAACCTACAGGGTAAGTACAGATTTAATCCATTTTCAAAGTAACTTCATGCTGTCAGCACTGATTTTTCTATTTACTTCAGAAGTCAATAGATGTTTAGATCACCGGAGATTGCATTTAAAATCAGTTTCAAATGATGGAAGCTCTATTATATGCATAACAGGGTATAGAGTCTTGGACCAAGGAAACTTGATTTTATCTGCTATATTTATGATGAATCTTTTTTTATAGGGAGCATTTATACTGTTGCTATAGGAATGTATAAGTTGGGCCATTGTAAAGGTTGAAACCAGCCATCTTTCAGATGGATAAGCTTATTTTCTTAACATTTGAAAAGGATTATATTTGAAAAGCTATGATATGTAGGAAACAATCACATCCATTGTCATGTAAGGTGCAATTAGTTTTGTATCTAATATCAAATATAATTCTTCATTAAAGTCATGTCAGTGCTGTACTATCAAATATAAATTGACACTTGAGAGAGTGGTGGTTTTTTTAAGGACAAGTAAACATGATTATTTGAAATATTGTTTTTAACAAGATAAAAAGATTGAATTCCTCATCCATGAGAAAAAGCTGCTATTATTTTTCTTTTATTGGATATATTTTTTAAAACTGGTCACACCCATCAAAAAGACTTGAAATCCCACACGACGGCAAATGCAACAAGATTAATTAATTTTAAGAATTTTATTTAAATACAGTAAAATTACATCAAGTTTGTCCTGTCCAGTACAGTTGATGTGCAGCAGCCTAGCATGAATAATATTCTATAGACATCTGTGGCAGTTAAAAAAATCTAGGAATTATGAAAGCTATGCCAAAATGGTGAAACTAATGGAGCCTGCTAATTCATTTTATATAATAATGTGATGACAAGTGACAATTTGACCACGCATTTTAACTGAGTACTCATTTTTACTTGTAATTTCATATGAAGATCTGTTCGAGTGTTTAAAGAGAGTACTATATAAAGCACCCTTGAAAGTATTTCCTTTGCTGTAACTATATTTTAAGGAGAATTTTTTATCTTGCATTTTAATTCATGCTAAATGTCAGTCTATTACATGATGTTTTAGCCGATATTTGCCACTTTAGCCTTTCTCCTAATATGCATTTTATTTTCCTGTGTATCATAAAGATACATGTTCTATATCACTGAGCTGCATACATTCATACAGATTTACGACCTAGATATTTGTATGTCACATACAGAAAAGTTGTTTTACAGATCAAACAGCTTCAAGTTATTGCCTTGATTTAAGGCATTCTACTTACAATACAGTTCTGCTCAAGTTAGTGCTCCTTGCCGGCGTCCCAGGGCAACTTTTATTTCTTTGCACTGAGAAACTCCTCAAATCTTGGTGAGATTAAACACCAACACAATCCAAGAAAATTACTGTAAATCTTTATAACTCCTAGAGGTAAGGCTGAGCTACCCTGGAATGGTACTAGCTGTAATCAAGTCATAGAATCATAGAATCATTTAGGTTGGAAAAGAACCTTAAGATCATCAAGTCCAACCGTTAACCTAACACTACCAAGTCCACCACTAAACCATGTCCCTAAGCCCCACACCTACGCATCTTTTAAATATAAGCTATTGAAATCTCGATTAAAAGTGGGATACAAGTAATGTTAGAGTTACAATAACATACTAGTTTTATACACATCATGTCAAAGAGGGATCTTAACTGACCCTTGCAATGCCTTTGTGTGAAAGTGATTAGGAAATCATAAATGTAATATAGAGGAGGAATGAAATTAAGTGTTCAAGATATAGTTCTGCTTAGAATTATTTAACGTGTGCCACTAGTGACAGCCACCACTAAGAAAAAAGGTGAATCTTGGTATTAATTTAATATTAACATGATACGGTTCTCTTTTCCTCTCTTACACATTTTACCTGTTTATTGCATGAATTAATCCGATTAAGATAATTTGAGCACTCAGATAGCCCTTCACAGCATCAGAAGGCCTTTGCAAGGAAATGTTGACTTTCCAAGGCAACAGAGCCAAAAAGGGGTCCCCCTCCTTGCTGGAACCTTTAGGTACAATAGTTAGGGTAGTAACAGTTATGGTGACCTTCATTTGACTTCAATAAATTCAATGACGTGCATTCAGTTTGCTGATATGGAACTGTTGAACTGTCAGGACTATAAAATAATCTTGTATACTGAAATTGTGGATTTTCTTCTTTGAAATATGGATACTTTGCTACTGGTTTATTGGCAATTAGACCCAATATAAAGAACTGAATCTCAAGATACGATGAAGGACTAACTGGACAGGAATTGCATAAGCTACTAAATCTAGTTTTTCAAAGTCCAAATTAACTGCTTGAATGTATCTGTATTTGACAAAAAAAAAAAAAAAAAAAAGGAATAAGGTTTTAGAGGAGAAAAAGAATGTGTTTCACCTTGTTCATGGTACACAGTGGACAGTGGTCCAGAAAATTACCATATGCTGCATTTTTTTCCTTTGATACCTTTTCCACACTGGGTACTTTTTGAAGGCATGCAGTTATGCAGATATCTGTAAGTGGATAGCTGGTATTTTACCTGTGTTTCTAGGTAGGAGTAGATGAGCAACAGGAAGGCTTATAGCTCTTACAGAAGTGCAGGATCTCTGTGGGGTTCCACAGACTCCTGTGGAAACTGAGGGCTAGAACCTCATGTTCTTACCTGCAGTACTGCTATTCCTTCAGAGAAGGGTATAAAGTATTTAACCTGGGGAAACTCGTACAGGTGCTGACTCCCATGACAGAATTTTTCCTGTAGTGGAAAAGAACAGCATGGTCCTTTGGGGAATTTCCACCTTGTCTTACGAGTCATCTGTGCTAAGTTGAAAACTTGTTTCATATAGGAAGAACTCTGCTAGATTGTCATATAGGAAGAACTGTGTAAGACACATTACATTCTTTCTTCTAGATTTTAATCATAAAATACAGTTATGCTCACTGATAGGCTTTGTTCTGTGTATTTTCATATCGAGGTAAGTATTTNTGGCCAGAGCAGGAAGGAATACATATTTCAGAAGATGATTTACCATATCTTCTTCCAAAATATAGAAAATAGATGCATGTTGTTTCAAAAGCCTATTATCATAGTAATGGGAAGATGGTCAGAATTAATTTAATGCAAAATCTTATTAGTTTCAGACTTGTAGCAGCTGGAGCAGGACATTTTCATTTTATATGAACAATTCTCATTCTAAATGAATGGAATGTGGATCAGTGTTTCCATATTAAGAGACAGTTCTGCCACAGCTCATCTTTTCCATCAATAATAGATACTTGTCACCCCTGGGAGTTAAGAAATCCTAGCTAGTACTGACTGTTTTCAGATGTGTTTCAAAATGAGACTTAAGCAAAGGTTCTTCTGTTGGCAGTTTGAATCATTATTTGACTTTACTCAGTTTGCAAATGCAAGCAGGGCATGTCGTAAATACGTAAGCATTTTTACACTGTACTTTATTAATTCTTTAAGTTAGAGATCATCTCTTCATCATCTGTCAGAGGCAGATTTGTTGGGATGGACTAAAGGACTTGTAAGTCCTTTCTTCTCTCCTCACAGCCTACCCCGTTAACACAGTCAGCCTTCATCATGATGGTGAAAAAAACATCTGTACAACAATGGTCTCCCATAGTCACATTATGACAGTTAAAGCCTATTCATAACAATGCTTTGATTTACTAAAAACACTCTTAGTTTTCTGTTAAAGCCTAATGATACTTCTCCCAGTCTTTTCTTAGCTCTGCCAAGACACAAAGCATGACTATAGTTTATCAGCTAAGCAGCTTGTAGGAATCCCAGCAATACGCTGTCGTATATTTGGCTGACGTTGTGTGATGCTGCTTTCATAATGCTAGGGAGGATGGCGGTGTCCTTCTGACCACTCTAAGGTTGTTTTCTAAGGGATTCCCAGCAAATACAAGCATGCGTATAAATCAGAATCAGTTTTGCAAACATTTTTGCTGTCCTTGGAAGTAACCATGGTGTTGTTTTACCAGTGACTGGTCCCTAACCCATACCATCCGGGAGCAGCAAGGGCCAAGCTGCAGAAGAGAAACATCTGTAGGGGCCAGAATGGAAGTGGAGACTCCAGGACATATGTATTATCTTCAGAGGAGTTCCTTAGAGGAGGACTAGGTCACAGCAGAATTTCAGTTCAACAGAATGAGCCATATCCATCCATTGCATGAGTGAGAAAAATTACGCTGAAGTCCACGGAGTTGATTTGGGATTAAATGTAGACTGTGAAACAAAATGACATAGGGTCCCAGTGCCATAAAAAGTTAAAACAGACTTGTGTTTTACATATCTAGAGTCTTTATGGCAGCAGCTGCACGTTCCCAGGAAAATGACCAAGGACTTTTTAAGGACAGCTCTCAACTATGCAAAACAGATGAGAACCTCTTCCTAGCAGTAAATAAACTTGCTCATCTTGTGTCTGAATCATCAAAACTTGTCTGTCAGTGACCTCCGATTAAAGGTCTTTTAACTCTTTGTCCTTATTCCTGCCTCCTTTTCCAATTAGTGAAATGTAAAGAGTATATATATGTAATTAAAATAATAAAATACATATCCAGAAAAATGTATTCCTATTTTTACAGGGATGATCTGACAAAAGAATTCCTTCTTGAGCTTTTTTCTGCAATGGTGTTACTATCGGTCAGCTTTTTTGCTTTTTCTCATGTGTACACACATCTGCTCTTCAGAACATGATCATTTCAGATCTTAAAATAACTTTTCATCTACTTTATTCAGCATGCAGTCTGAAAACTCGCATGAGAAGAAGTATGTTTCTAGTGATGTTGATTGCTGAGGTGTTTACACTATGGGTTAGCACACAAGTCAAAAGAAAGGTTTGGGAAAGACAAAAGGCTGCTGTTGTGCCTTTAGATTTCTGAAAAAAATAATTATTTTTAACCTATCCACCATTTTTATATACTGATATGTGTAAAAGGTTAACACTACTTCAACTGTAGAAATGAAGGCTAAAGAGCAGAAATCTTATGATGGGGAAGCTGATGATGGTCTAAAAGGACATATTCTCCAACTACTTTGCAGATCTCAAGACTAACACAAGGGCACAATATATTACAAAAGGGAACTAAAATGTTCCTCTCCTTCCTGTCTGCTTCTCCCTTTGGCAGCCAGGGAGGTTTTTCAGCCAGAGTGTCGTTACTGCAGGGGAACATAAGATTATGAATCTGTTTTGTCATGAAAAGCTTATGGGAAAACGTCTGCTAAAAGTTCTGCAAATGGTAGTGGATTATCCTAACTGCTCATTTAAATGTGTTTTGTTCTGATCATGTTGTGAACAACAGAACATTGCAGCAGGAACATACATGGCAGATCATCCAGGTATATAGTAGACTTGTTGAATGTAACGAAAGTTTGCTGTCAAGAGTCCTCGACTGTATCAACAGTTTGGGATGTGACCACTGCTTTTAGCCTGTGGGAAGCGTGAGCGTTGCTGCTAAAGCTCACTGTGATGTCTAAATACAGACCAACTACACGTGTTTCTGTGATCTCTGCTGAGATGCATGTATTTGTTTCTCAATGCATGCAGTGCATACAATGCATGCAATGCATACTCTGCCTTGCACAGTTCTGTTAGCACAGAGCTAAGCACGGCACAATTGCTACAGAGGCTTCTCTGGCCAGGCTGGCAAGAATTTTAAGGAAGGGTTTGCTTGCAATTAGCTGGTAGAAGGTTATAATCAATGATTATTTGCAGCACACACTTGCAGCACAGTAATCCGTTGCCAAAATGTATGGGAAAAGAAGATGGTATTCGTGAAGAGAAACTAAATGTATTATTGTGACTGTTCTTTATTCTCAAATGTTTACAAACTTAAAGCAAAGTACAAATGCTATGGTTGGTGGTGTTGCCCTTGACTGTTTTTTCATTTAGCGTTAAGCTATGTCTTTTAAGAAATGTATAGGAAATGTAGGTAAAATGTTGTTTAAAACTATTAGACACTTCATTTGGGACATCACCTTGATGAAAGTCCAGTTCTGTCTCTCCGAAGGGGCAGTTTGTTAGTAAAGACTCATGATATGAAACTAATCACTTCTGGATGCATCGTTTTTAAAAAGGACTTGGCAAATCAGATATCACAGAGAGTTAGATAACAAGTACATACTGAGGCCTCTCTGTGGTATGGTCTGGGCTGTATCGGAAGCATGTGCCCACACTCTGGAGCTTTGAGTTCAGATACCATTGAACGTGGGCAGATGATGGTAAGATAACTAAATAGTTTCTGCCTGTATCTGTCTGTTTTACTTCTTTCCTGAAAGCTTGTATTTCCATGATAAGGGGAGGTAAAGAGCCTAAAAGTGCCTTTAAAATTGCATGGGCTGAAGGTGGAGAAGGTGTCTGAGGTGTCTGTATTCCTTTGTGAAATGTGTGTCCCTAGACAAAAGAGAGGAAGCAACTGAAAACCAAAGGAGGTCTGAAGTTCTGCACAGCCTTTGCTTCCCCTCTGGTACAGGCCAGATAGATCCTATTTCATTTATTATTAAAACTCCTGCTGAACCTCTGGAAATTGATATCAGGGAAGAACATATTTTCTGTGGAAAAGTGCTGTAGGATACCAGTGAGGAGAATGTTACTGCGAATGACAGTGGGAGTGTTTTTATTGCATCTAAGTTTGAAATAGGAGAACAGGATAGACTGCTGAAAGCAACTCCAGCAATGCAATATCCAGTATCGGGAGAACAAAATCCTTTTGTTTCCTGACCTCAGCCTCATCAAACAAACCAAGAGAAAAGTGTTATTGAGCTGGAGGAATCTGTTTACTGGAAAGAATACTGAGGCTCTGCGGTGGCATCTTACAAAACTACAGATGCTGGAACAGAACAGACCTGTTCTGGAAAAGAAAAGCAGCAACGATGCACAGATGACAGCAAAGTCAATGGAAAATGAACTTGCATGAACTACAAAGTAAACCCTGTCAATAATTTTGATTCCTTTATTTAGCTGACAGCTGTACCTAAAATTGATCTCAGTTATACTGACGTAAGATGTTTTAAGGACTGTTTAATTGACATGTGCATTTAATTCTGTGTGAAATGTCCCAGTTAAATATGCTTGTGCCTTCAAAAATGTGTGATGTGGTTGAGTGAAT
Source organism: Ibidorhyncha struthersii (assembly GCA_013398815.1). Classification (NCBI taxonomy): domain Eukaryota; kingdom Metazoa; phylum Chordata; class Aves; order Charadriiformes; family Charadriidae; genus Ibidorhyncha; species Ibidorhyncha struthersii. The sequence goes on from VZSZ01000200.1 coordinate 8,692, forward strand.
AATGGTGAAAAATATCTATCCAAAATTAATGTTAATTTTCTATATTGCAGGGCTAATGAAGCTAACTGTTTCTTACTGCTTTCTTGTAGGGCGCTCTGGAGGCTCCCAATGATCTTGCTGTAACATCAAAGAGTCTCTTTAGTATTTGTGCCTTGTTTTCCCTACCAAACAGGCTTTAGTATATGAAAATTCTTATACTCTTTATCCTGATGTCCATTCTTTGGTGTATGCAATTAATCATCTAAGCTACATACTCTGCCTCTTGACTGGATGATACACTTTCAAAATAGGAAAAACATAGTGTATCATAAATAATGCATTTTCACATTAGGTTAATGTATTCATTTCCTTATTAGTATTAAGCTTTATATTTTTTTTGTATTTGTGATGCTTTTGAATACTTATAGATTAGTGTAAGTACCAGCAGCCAACTGAATTCTCTGCTTTTATTCAAACTCACATCTATTATTAGTAAAAATATAAATATATTAATTTCAGTATGATCCTACAAATTCTATTCCAATATACTATCAAGACTTTTCCACAATTTTACTCTTGTTCCTAAGGAATATGAAAAAAAGACATAAGACAAAAAGAAATTTTTGAATAATAGCCCAAAATTTATAAAATGCACTTGTGATTTATATCTTTATCTTTATCTTTAGCAAAACCAAATCGCTATAAATTACAAGATGGCACCCTTCATCTGAAAGCAGTGATACATTTTGACTTTTCACAGACCTGTTTCATCCTGTGGGTGAGCTACACGCACAAAAAAATTACCAACTTCAACAAAACATATGCAATAAATCTTACGACCCTTCCTCACACCTGCAGAAAAGAGTTGGGTAAGCAGTTGAATCTTGCAGAATCCTGAAGGTCATCATCTCAACCTCAGGCTCTCGTGCACCAGAGCAGCGAACGCAGGTGTCCTGCATACCTCGTCTTACTCACCCAAATGCAACATTGTGCCTTTTTGATTTGACATAGTTCCTTTGGCATGCCTGACAGTGTCATGTCCTCTCATGTACTTGGGGAATTTGTCCATCTAGGAGAAAAAAAAAAACGTTATATCCCCAGAGGGCTGGGATATGATGTGCTGATAGACTCAAGGGCTCAACCCAGTCTAAGCAGCGTGTTGTTTTATCAGGCGTCTAAGGAAACAGATGTAGGAGGTGTACAGCTTTTTATTTTCCATAGTTAGATGTCTTCTGCAAACCCTTTGCTAGTGTCTGAAAATGAACATCCTTTTGATATTTAAATTCTGAATGTTATTGTCTCTCCTGACCAGCACTGATATCAGAAGCTGAAATCTCAGATACCTGCTGAAACAGCACTGACAATTTGTTGGATTCTGAACAAATCTTAATCCTTCAAATTTTACTTCTGTGCTCATTCTCTCTTTGCAACCTGTTCTCCTCCCCCACCGCTACACAGTTCTGTTACTCTGGATTATATGTGGCAAAAGGACAGAATGGCAGATGGGACTGCTCCATATTTAATGCCCCCGGGGAGAATACAAGGGCATGCAGAGCACATGTGTGGTCTGTCAAGTCAAACCCTCAGAAATGTGGGAGGCTAGTGCCCCAAGAATGAATCACATAGACAAAACAGCTCAAAGACCCACACTCCTGGTGCAAGAAAACTCACTATTCTCTTATGAATTTATGAAGCATTCAATCTGATATTTTGTAAATCAAGAGGTTTTGCTTAGAAGGCTGGGCAAGGTTTGGAAGAGGAGGCACGTGAAGAGGGATACCATCACCTCCCTGTTTCTCCCATGCTGGGGGGGTGATACAGTGGATGGGCACTAACGATACATAAACTAGATCATAGCTATATTGAATCTTTGAAGCTGTACTTCCATGTGATCTATGTAGTCATTTACAGCGACACTGAGAGTAACACACTTTGCATAAAGACCTGCTTTATTATATTCACATATCCCTTGTCCCTGGGTGTTGTTGTGTTGTTTAGTGATCAGCACAAAATCTGTCTTTTGCCTTAAAAGCAGTGATTTGGCTGGTGAGACAGGGTAATGCAGAGCCCTGAGCAAACTGGATGGATGGAAGACCTGTTCCTCTTCCCATAAACTCTTCTCCAACTGTGAAGGCAGTCTCACTGTAAGCGGCACTTTTCCTGGTCTTCAGTCTGCTCTGTCTGCCTAGCTTCACTTGCTGGGAGAAAAGAAAGGGACTTAACTTCTGAGCTAGTCATAGAATCATAGAATCATGGAATCATAGAATGGTTTACGTTGGAAGGGACCTTGAAGATCATCTAGTTCCAATCACCCTGCCATACGCAGGGACACCTCCCACTAGACCAGGTTGCTCAAAGCCCCATCCAGCCTGGCCTTGAACACCTCCAGGGATGGAGCTTCCACAACTTCCCTGGGCAACCTGTTCCAGTGCCTCACCTGTAGGCCCCCTTTAGGTACTGGAAGGCCGCTATAAGGTCTCCCCGGAGCCTTCTCCAGGCTGAACAACCCCAACTCTCTCAGCCTGTCCTCATAGGAGAGGTGCTCTGGTGCTCTGATCATCTTTGTGGCCCTCCTCTGGACCCGCTCCAACAGGTCCATGTCTTTCCTATGCTGGGGGCTCCAGAGCTGGACGCAATACTCCAGGTGTGGTCTCATGAGAGCAGAGTAGAGGGGAAGAATCACCTCCCTTGAAGTCATGAGGGGATGACATGTCTTCCTCCCTTAGATGAACAATAGTAGAAAGGAAAGAAAGGTGCCTGTCTGCTGCACCACACTTTTTTTTTTTTTTTTTTNTTTTGGTCTTTTTTTTTTTTTTTTTTTTAACAGCTAAGATGATTAAGTGCAAACCTGCAGAGCTAAGCTGCTGCTGTGGCATTTGCCTGAGCAGAAGCAGTAAAGCTCCGGGAAGAGCCCAGGCCCCAGGGTGTGTGTAGGGAGGTTAGTGTGGTGTCTGAACAAGTCTGAACTGTCTCTAGAGTAGCACAAACAGCAGCAGCCTCAGACAGTGGGCAGAAACCAGGACTACGCAGCGAACAGTTAATGCATCCTGTGACAGCAAAGCAAAACTGAGCAGCCTTCTTCTTCCCATTGAGAGATGCGGTCTGCATTAAAAAAAAAAATAATTACCATATAGGCCCTTTATTAACTAGGTGGTACGTGATCTGCAGCAGCTACTTGAGGTTAATGATGATGGCCACCAGCAGGGCAGTGACCCTCAGAGAGTGCCCCTGCACTCGGCAGAGGATCCCGGTGGTGCAGGCGCTGGTTTGCCTGAGACAGTACTAGTTTTTTAACAACTGCTATATTTTCTTTGCCTTCTTTAGTGCCACCTGGCGTCGGTTCCTTGAATGGGGATGAGTATCAAACACTATTTTTTACAAGACCCTCTCATCTTTTGCATGTAGATCTTTTGAAGGCCCAGAAGATCGGCCCTGCCTGACCTCTTGTAGGGATGCGCGCATCATTTCCCTGGGCTACTGCAGACACACAACGGGGGACCTCCGGTGGTTGGGGGAAAAGCACATGGTCCTCCTAACTGAAGCTCTCCTCCTTTCTGCCAGTGACATATTCCAAATAAACCTGCTGTCACGTTCTAATGCCACCCTCCTTATAACAATATTAATATTAACATTACCCATTTCACTGTTTCATGCTGATAAACAGCAGCAGGTTTGTAACGCAGCTTACCGATAAGCTGCCACGTCAAACAGAGAAAAGGTCTCTGTGCCATCAGACATGAGCTCTGATCTGTTTTAATGTTGTTCTGTTTTCTACAGCAGCACAATATTAGATCCAGACCCTGGCGCATGTTTTACCAAATGTCTTGTCTCAGTGTTTGTGTTTTACTTGTCCCATTGCTCTCTCTGCTCTGGTACTCTTCTGTTCTCAGGTTGCAGTTGTTCAGCTGCATCTTCTAAAGCTAACCGGTATAGAAACATAATCTGGAGAGCTCACCAGGAGAGATCTCTCCCAACCATCTTGTTCTTATCATGCAGCCAAATGGCCTCATGTCTTTATTAAATTACCTTATAGAAGACCAACTTGGGTTTAGACATCAGAAATCTAGAGTTTGCTGATTATTTGCTCTTTCCATCTTTTCCAGCCGGGAGTTCTGGTTTTAAAAATGTTAGCTTTCTCTGGACAACTTTGCCCATTTCCAAACAATGATTAATTCATCCTTAAAATGTAATAGGTGATTAAAAGGAGAGCAGATTAAAATTGATGCACACAATATAAGCTGTGCCAGTACTTATTAACATAGATAGTTCTCTTATTAAATTAATTTTTTCAAACAACCCCCTCAGAACTTCTTTCCACTACTCTGCATTGAAGACATGTGGAGTCTGTGATCTGGAATTACAGCTACATTGACATATAAGACCCAGAATCACTTCTCACAAGCATAAGCCTCCAAGTTCCCATCTCCATGCTAGAACAAGCCTTGGGCACCCAGTGGCCTCCTCCCTGTGCCCTGCTTTCCATGCAGGAGCAGGCGAAGTACAGGTCCCAGATGTGAGCGACGCTGCACTCCCAGGTAACCAGCACCACCTGGTCCGCTGGCAGTAGGTTCTATAGGTGTGCTGCAGCAAATGTCAATGCATAAGCACAGGTAGGGCTGTAACGCTGTGGTACATCAGGAGGAAACACGTATCTTCTCATACTTACCTAACCTTTTAAAGAGTCAACACCAGTGCAACACAGGCAAGAGGTACGGTCTAGATAAATACAGTGGTGGTGTTGTATTGTCTTTGCTCAAGAATCGGTATCGCTCCTATAACATAGGGCCTTACATAGTAAGAGCAAATGGAAATTGAGAACCCTGAGCCAAGGTTGAATGTGTAGCAGTACTCCTGCCTCACATATGCAGGGTAGTCTATAATTACACAGCTACAGACTTTCTCTTTTGCCAACAGCTTCAGATACTGTGAAGTCCTCCCACGATAAACATGACTACCTTTCTCTTTGGCAAACATAACTAGGCACTTTAAATCCTAAGGTGCCCATAACTGAATGCAGATGCCTCACGTTGTATTAGACTGTTCAGGAAAATTTCTGGTTTTCAGCTAACATTGATTTTTCAAGTATTAGCTTACATAGGGTTTGTTGTTGAAATTCTTTCTCCATTCAGTAAAGCAGACTGTGTTGGAATTACTCAGTGTAATGTTTTTCCCTCTTAACTGTTTCAATAAACAGTTCTGTCTGGTTTCTGTTGTGTTTCCATCCAGCAGGGGAAGTGACTGGGAAATGAAATGAACCTGCACAGTATCCTGGACTGGACTCTGCTTCGTCTGATTATTTGATCACACGTTTAGTTGTCTCATAGTGTCTGCCTAAGGCAGGACAATAATCCTTGCTATTCCATTCTGTAAGAAATCAGAAGCAACTGAAGGCAAATCTCATTTCTTCAAATTAAGTGGCAACTCATTTTGGAGAAAAGATATTCCTGAACAAGGTTATTAGAAGACTTTTACACAAAGATTATGCTACTGTTTTTAAACTCTCTCCCTCATAAAGCAATAATGATAACCATATCATAATCCAGTGAATTCCAATCTTCATGAGAAAAACTATTCTCTCTAAATTATTTGGAATATAGTGTTCACTATTTTCTCTTATACTGAGGAGAAGAGAATTTTCTGACTTTTAAAATGCTTTTGGCATTAGAAAGGTAATAATTACTTTTTTCCTCAGGTTTAGGAAACCTGAACAATCTCTTCATAACAAATGTATGCTGCTGGTGTGCCTTCTAGAGATGTGCTGAGTACATATCCCCGTCTTTAAATAGAAACCAGTCAAAGGATAATTGCAGCATTTAAAAACACCGAAAGCATTCTAAGTAGGAGGGAAAGATGGTTCTGTGGTTAAAGTTTAAGAGAATATCTGCGTTATATTCCCAGGCTGGGCAGATTATAACCTTTATAACCTTGGGCAAAATGCTTCATTTGTGCCTGTGCACATTTCAGTATTTTATTCTGTGTAAAATGGGGATTCTAACCCTTTTCTGCCTCAGAGAATACTAAAAATTTTTGTGCCAGGACGGACATCCTGAGATGGAAGGTGTTATCTGACTGTTATTATAAAAGGAAACACAGGATATGTCTACACAGGCTCTCAGTTAAGAGCTGATCTAATTACACAGAGGAAACCCAAGAAACAGACTTAACAAACCTCATTCTCAGAGGCTCCAGTTACTATCTGATTGTATCTCTCGTGTATTTATGTCTGTCTCTGGGAGCCTGACTCTCCTAGAATATGCTTTTAACTGCCTCAGATTTTCAGGAGGGACGAAATGTTGAGATTCTTTTCTAATCCACCAGCTATTCTATTTAAGAAACTTTTGAATGGTAAAACACAAAAGAAGTTACCTGCAGAAAAACAACTTCCCTGCCACAGGAGAAGGAAACGTTCCTGCAGTTAGGAACCAAACGTGGTTCCCCTGCTAAATCACACACCTAACAATCTGCAAATTTTTGGAGCTCCAGTGCTGCTCGTTTTGTCTATAGCACCTCTATTGCTACCAGTTCAACAGAAGTGATAATAAGGTGTACTTTGAAATTGTATAGCGTCCTCTAATCTGTGCATCTGGAAGCGTGTAATGTAGGCTTGGGTTCACAAAGACATTTACAAGCCTAAAACCCAGCAAGGTTTTAACAGCCATGGGGACATGCATTCCTACATCCCTTTGCAAATTCAGGCCTTAAAAAGTCACTTTGTCAGACCAATTTATTGCACCTCTTAACTTAATAGAATATGGTAGCTTTTTAACCAGGCATAGCAAAATGATTCAATAGTTTAATGCAGGAAGCTGAGAAAAATACCGGATTCACTAATTTAGATACACGGGATATTAATCATCAGTCTACAATGTGGAAGCAGGAACATTAGGAATTGTTCTTATTCTCTTAAGAAGGCTATGGAATTAAGTTTGTTTATCACCTTCCTTACAAATATATAGTAATATACACAGACTCCTCCTAATACTGTGAATGAAGTCAGTAATCTTCAAGAATTGTAATGGAAAAAAGCTCAGGCTGGTATGAAGTGGACTTTAGGACACGGATGATCACCTTCATGAATGTGAATGGTTCACTAAAGTGAACAGCAATTTTTCTTCCAATGTTTGTAGGGAGATGAAGCTCAAGATATATTCTGTAGCGGATAGTGTTACTTTGATAGTAATTTTTGTCTGGAAGTATGGCACATATTGTTACAAAGTGACTAATTGGTATACTCAAAATAAACCTGCAGGAAAGAAAATGAAAATGTTTTCCTCTATTTTTAAAACTGTTTACCCAATACATTTAATGCAGCTAGACATATAGCTAGTTTCATCATTTTCTTGACTAGTTCATTGGAAAGCAAACAGTAAGTATCAGAAAAACTCTTCAGACACTGAGAGGAGAGCAGAAAAATCAATAAGCACTTTAAAAAGCATTACAGAGTGAAATCTTCAGACTGAACCCTTAAAGAGTACGTTGTCACAAAACTGCCTAAATACAGCTAGTTCAAATACAATCACAAGATGACATTTGCTTATTAGTTTATGAATATTTTCAAAATTTAAAACAAAAGCACGGGAAGAATTGGTTCCTCCTTTGCCAACTGGTTGCTGTCTGTTCTCCACCGTGGTGCAAGGAAAAACCCAAACCTTGACCTTGAGGGTCTCAGCTCACACAGATGTGAGACTTGCTATTGGCATGAGAAATATGCACCTGGGGAAATGAGTAAAGAAAGTAAGGTTAATAAAATAAATTTAAAAAAAAAAAAATCTCTGACCTTATTGCTTTATAGTGAAAATAGCTAAAAATTACCTTGTCATTCCTGCTTGAACAGTATTGTAATGCTCTGTAGAGCTTTGTTATTGACTTATGCTATATTTTATGAGTTACTTTTGCCTAATGATATGATCACATTTATAGAAATATTCTCCTTACAAAAACATCAGTACATCTTTTTTGATTGGTCTGCTACATACAATTTTGTATTCAGTGTCTTATTTTGATAGTTTCCCCCCCTCCTTTGTCTGGGGATGAGAAGGATCAAAAGCCTTTGCCCTAAAATACTGAAGCCAGATATGGTCAAAACTCCTATTGAAAAGCTGATGTTGTGTACAAAATGCAACATATATTTGGAAATATTAACTCAGTTTTAGTACAGAGCTTCATTCTCCAGGCTCCCGTCCAAAATTATTGCTCTGCTTTTTAAAATGAAATAGTTGTCACAAAGTGGCTTTAACTTTCAAAAATATTTTGACAGCATTTTGGGGTGTTTTGACAACATAGAAGTGTTCTTGCAAAACATTTTCACCAAATCACTTTCTGGTAGAAGATTATTTGATGTGATTTCTTTACTGCAGCTCCATATATGTAACATGACTATGACACTACGAGCAGCACAAGAACTTAGAAAATGTCAGGTAGTTTTATGCAGCTTGTTGGAATGTCTGTTTGCTGGCTGCAGTTATGCTATTCATTAGAAATATGTATAATGCTGTCTATTCCTGTGTGATCAATAACATTTAATATTGAGTGGGCTTCAATATGTGTGTGTCTGCATATCTTCATGTTGGAAAGTAATTCTGTTTATGGATAAGAAGTACTGGACTGATAAAAATGAAACTTAACAGACAGTGGAGGCACTACCAGAAGAAAGACAACTGTTTTGAGAAGCAAAACATTAGAACTACTTCCAGTTTATAGGATAGCTAGTATTAATCTTTTCAAATTGTTATTTGAATGCAAATACTGAAAAAAACTCCAAAATAAAAAAATGAAAATGTCCTTAATGTTGCCTTTATATAGCTTAAATCAGTTTCTGGCATCTCTTAAGTATTTCAAAACACAGGTTTCTTTTTTTGATATGTCAAATTCAATGGCCTTTCTGTAGGTATATGGCATTATGGAGCACACTTCAGGCTCCTCAGTCAACAGAAGAATGGCTTAAGTGAAGAGGTTTGAAAATGGAGGGGTGGTAGTAATATTGTGAGAGTTACAAGTAGGCTGCAATGCAGAACTAACACGCTCAGTAGGGTTAAACTGTTTGGATCAAACTCCCCCTTCATCTGAGCCCTACTCAGCCACAGGGAAAACATCCATCTTCAATCAAGTCACAACACCTCATCCTAAAATATATGGCCTTTCAAAAGTTAGATCTGCAGGCACCTTAATAACCTTTTAAAACTGCAGACTCAGCATAGCAGGGCTCTAGGCCACTATAGGGTTGCCTGTGTGGAAAATACATGCTTAGGTACAGAAGCCAAATGGTGCTGGAGCCAGAAGAGACCCAGCTGCTGCTCCTCCAGGGCTGCCATATGCTAAGTAAGGCACAGACAGTATCCTCCACTGTCTCCAGCCACTATAATTCTTGACATTGGTTATATGACACAAAAAAATATGTCTATCTGGCACAGTGAAATGCTGGAGGTGTCAGCATGATGCTCTACTGACTTTGCTGTGTGCCACCAACAGCTAGAGCTATCTAAGGTATTGTGCCCTGTAGACATAACCATAAAGGAGTTAAGAAAACCAGGGCAATTAACCCTCAGGGTTTTTATAAGAATATATTTAGAAAGCTTAAGACCAAAAGGGACTATGATGCCCTCCTGTCTGATCTTGTGCACAATGTACACACAACTCGGTAGCTTCTGTGTCAGTTTGTATCTGGTCACTAAGCCTGTAACAGAAGGCTGAATTAAAATGTTTGAGATATGGAGAAAGTGCCATGGTCTTAAACATATCTCTCTACTGATTAAATATCCTTCTTGAATTAAACCTGTAATTTTTTCTAGCCTTATTTGGCCAAGCTTCAGCTTCCGTCTCCTGCCGGATCTCATTGTACATTCTTCTGTTACAAAACTATTTACTACTAGAAATATGTTCTTTATATAGCAGCTCTGAATGCAAGTCTCCTTAAGCTTCTGTGAATAAACTAAATTCCTTGAAAGTCACTGTCATACTTTTAAAAGCATGCATTTAACTATGCTAACTGATGCATTTTCTGCGCTATGAAAAATCTGAGTGGCAATTACTTCTTTTTTTTTTTATTGTCCAATGCTCCGAGGCCAAGAAGCAAGGTGAACTGAGCTTGTAGTTATACAGTAAGAAAAAAAGTAGTTGATATTTTTTCTTTCTTGCTTTTCAAAAATGAAAGAAAGTAAGACATGATTCTGCATGTCCATAAAAATGCTGGGGGGATATCTTAGGCTCGTTTATGTGATCATAGCTGTACTGGAGTTGGTGGAACCACAATAAACCTGCACACGCTAGCAACCTGCCTTATCAGAACTAGTACTTCTAAGACAGGATTGCAGGATTAATTCTTTTCATTAAGAAAAAAGCAAGGAGTTCTGTGAGCAGCAGAACTACTGAAGTTTACTTTCCTCTATTTCCCAGCAATTTGCATCCTGCCTCTTTCTGACTACTTCCCACATTATTTCCAGGGCGCTCTGCCCCTTACACCTTCAGTTCCTGCATCCTCCATCCATCAGGCAGGGCAAGAAGCAGCTCGTACTGTAGCCGGTTCAGAGCTAGGTATAGCGTGCTATCTGGGCTGCGTATAACAATTAGCTGGTTTGCTAACAGCAAACACAATAGGGAGAACTAAGTTCTCTTACTTTTCTTTTCAAGGGGGCACTGACTTGGACCTTATGAGCCCAGCCACTGAATGCCATTAATTTTTTTGTTAACACCTTTAAGAACTCTATCCCTCTATTAAACTTGGTTGAAACTGGTCAAGAGATCCAACAGCTATGAGGAGGCACTGACACAGAGAATAACTATATAAGCCTCATTTCCTTAGGAAAAAGAAGCTAGAAATGAAAGGACACATTCCCAGTAATGTAACAATGATTGGCTATTACGGTACTTCAGAAGCATAATGTAGGATGTGGTTTTGCTGAAGTTGAAAAGCTTAGATTAGTAATTGTACTTCTGCTTGCAGGCACACACGAGCGAGCCCATTTTAATGGCATGTTCTTATTGTGCTGCTCCATAATGTGTTCTGATTTCAGAACGGTGACACAATTGCCATAGGTAAAACAGCCAGCATGACCAGAAAGAATGAGTAATATCCACAGTAACAGGATATTTGTGAGTGACTGGTTTCCCTTGGAATTTAAAGATACTGTAAAGCAAAACCACTTCCTGATATTATTGCCAAAGTTTTTTTCTCCCATGCGAGCAACAGTATTTGCTGCTCGATAGATTAACACCTTCCATGAAGGAATCTAAATCTGAAGTGATCGTCAGCAAAGAGCACCAGCTCTTTGTAGAAAAACAACTGCATTTGCTTCAGGTGGAGAATGGAACAGAGATTCTTCTGCTGCTCGGTACAAAAAAAAGTCACACTGTCTTTGAAGTCTTCCCTTCAGAATGATTAGAGATGCAGCTTACAACCCCCCCTTATTCGCGTGGGATAAAGTTCTGATAACTTTATTAATTTTAGGTTCTACCTTACTTCTCAAAAGACTCTAAAGAAAGCATGACTAGGATTTGAAGAGTTACAATGGGAGTGGTAAGACTATGATGATCCTACTACCGTATTCCAAATAACAAAAAACCATACATCCTCAATGAATTTCAGTTCTCAGCTTGCCATCATGATTAGTTTCTACCAGTAATGCTAGTGATGAGCAATCATTTACATCTATAATGTTCCCATAATGAAAGGCCTGCATGTATGTGTCCGTAGAAGGCATACACACAAAATCATGGCTACAGAGATAAGGAAGCCAACAGGGGTTGCCAGAAAGAAGTGTGTTGCACAGCAGGAATATATATTTGTTTACAGTCAGTGGTGCACCAAGCCCACCTGGCTGCTGTAGCGTTTCAAAACACCTCTTATGGGACGGAACAGAAGTGAGTTAGACAGAGAGCTCCAGCAGCACAGGGAGAAAAATTATTCCATAATTATGTATTTTGGGCTGGACCTAGCATGAGTTTATCACAGAATCATAGAATGGGTAGAGTTGGAAGGGACCTTAAAGGTCATCTAGTTCCAATCACCCTGCCATATGCAGGGACACCTTCCACCAGACCAGGTTGCTCAAAGCCCCATCCAGCCTGGCCTTGAACACCTCCAGGGTTGGGACCTCCACAAATTCTCTGGGCAACCTGTTGCAGTCTCTCACCACCCTCAGAGTAAAGAATTTCTTCCTAATATCTAATCTCAATCTACCCTCTTTCAGTTTAAAACTGTTACCTCTCATCCTATCTCTGCAGTCCCCGATAAAGAGTCCCACCCCATCTTTCCTGTAGGCCCCCTTTAGGTACTGGAAGGCCGCTATAAGGTCTCCCCGGAGCCTTCTCCAGGCTGAACAACCCCAACTCTCTCAGCCTGTCCTCATAGGAGAGGTGCTCTGGTGCTCTGATCATCTTTGTGGCCCTCCCCTGGACGCGCTCCAACAGGTCCATGTCCTTCTTATGTTGCGGGCTCCAGATTTACTGAATATAAGACACGTTAAGACAGACACCTTGGAAAGTCAGTGTCTGTGTTAGGGGGTGATGAGCCTGAGGAGCAGGTTGGTGAGACCACCACAGGCCACCCATGCGCCTGCCACCCCCAGCACCCTGCTCTGCCTGGCCAGCTGCAGGCCGAGACCTCCTGAGGGGATGGGGCCGCGGTGCAGGGACGATGGGGGTCGGGGATCTTCACACGTTTTTCCAGATCTGCATTTATTTGTAACTACTTTGTGTGGAAGAGCTGCTGACATTACAGCAAGTGCAGCCGCCCCATGGCTGCGCTTGGCCAGTTTTTCTCTGGGGAGGAATGAGTGAACCTGATCTGCCCGGGATTTTGAGAGACGAGGTGAGAGGCCGTTTTCCAAAAGCCAAAAGCCGTTGCCAAATGGGAATTTTCTACTTCCATTTTGGGGATTTGGGGGGACATTTATGGCCAGGGCTGGGTGCCCATTGCCGGCCTCACCTAGGCCCGGTCACCGCCGCACTGCCTTAGTCCGGCAGCCCTTCCCTGCGGCCCTGAGTGCCCCCTCTCCCCCGGCGGTGTGCCAGGCCCGGCGGCACCTCAGCCCCCGCACGGGGCGGCGGCGGGAGGGGGGCGGAGTGCGGCGCCTGCCCCGGAACCTCTGGGCGGCGGCAGCGGCGGCGCGGCGGAGCGTGTTCTTGTGGGCGCGCTCCGCTGCCGCCCGGCGCGCAGGGGCATTGTGGGTGCTGGGGGCTGCCGCCGCTGCGGCTTTCGGCGGGTTCTGTTAAAATGGCGCCTTAGGTGGCGGGCGGAGGCGGCGGCCGGGGCGGGAGGTGTCACCGGGTCCTTGCGCTGCTGAGCGGGGGTGGGGGGGCGCCTCCTCTCCTCTTTTCCTCTGTCATCCCGCCGTGCCCCTCGCCCCCCTCCCCCCCTTTCCTCCTCCCTCCCACCATACCACCTCCTGCCTCCCGGGCGGCGATGGCGACTCCGGACCAAAAATCCCCCAACGTTTTGCTGCAGAACC
>VZSZ01000200.1:22373-32723 GCA_013398815.1 Ibidorhyncha struthersii
TTGTGGGGGCTCGGGGCGGGGGGGAGGAGTGTCGGTTCCCCGGGTGTTTGGGGGGAAAGGTGGCTGTGTACACGCGTTCAGGAGTCTCCGCCTTCCTCCGGTGTGTGGTCAAGTCGAGCCGTTGACATCTGCTAGGTCCTCTACAGGTCCTCGGCATCTTGCTGCTGTGATGCTCCAGCAAGGGAATGAATCTCTTGCCTGTTTGCGTAAGTTTCTATCTGTTGCAATCAAGGCAAAGACTCCGTTTTTAGTAAGCAGTTGGAGGGAGGAAAGGAAGAGGTACATCTGCTGAGTCTCCTTTTTAAGTTGCTCTGTTTATAAGCATTGCTCACCAAGCAAGTTCATGCTATAGCTTTTCTTCTGTCTGTTTCCCTGTATGAGAAGTGGCTTTCTTCCCTATTAGTAGTGGCTGTAAAGTCTTTTCTGTGTTCTTTTCTGCTTTCATGCCACTCTTTTCTGACATGTCACTCCTGGTTACCTTTATGTGTTTCCATGACAGCAACTAATAATTTTGAGTATTGACTTGCTGTAAAAATTGGGTTCAAACTGACTAAAACACGGCTTGTATAGCAGTAGCTATATTAGGAGTCTAGAAAATTAGTGACAAGGTGCACATACACTTGTTGTCTCTCTCTCAAACTTTACGTTTACACCTGTTGGAGATGGTACCTCACGGTCTCGCACACCATCCTTGTCTCTAAATTGGAAAGATACAGTTTTAATGGATGAGCTATTCGATGGATAAGGAACTGGCCGGATAGCTGCATCCAAAGACTTGCAGTCAACGTCTCAATGTTGAAATGGAGATCAGTAACAAGCAATGTCCCTCAAGGGTCTGTAGTGGGACTGATGCTGGTCAATATATTTATTAATGACATAATGGGATTGAGCGTACTCTCAGTAAGTTTGCGGATGACACCAAGCACAGCGATGCAGCTGATATGCTTGAGGAAAGGGATGCAGCCAGAGGCATCTTGAGAGGCTTGAGATGTGGGCCCACGTGAACCTCATGATGTTCAACTAGGCTGAGTGTAAGTTCCTGCATCTGGGTTGGGGCAACCCCTGGTGCCAGTACAGGCTGGGGGATGAATGGATTGAGAGCAGCTTTGCAGAGAAGGACTTGGGGATATGGGTGGATGAAAAATTGGACATGAGCCAGCAGTGTGCTCTTGCAGCCCAGAAAGCCAGCTGTATCCCAGGCTTCATAAAAAGAAGTGTAGCCAGCAGGTCGAGGGAGGTGATTCTCCCCCTCTACTCTGCTCTGATGAGACCCCACTTGGAGTACTATGTCCAGCTCTGGGGTCCTTAGTACAAGGAAGATGTGGACCTGTTGGAGCGGGCCATGTAAATGGTCAGAGGGCTGGAACACCTCTTCAGTGAAGAAAGGCTGAGAGAGTTGGGGTTGTTCAGTCTGGAGAAGAGAAAGCTCTAGGGAGACCTTATTGTAGCCTTTCAGGACTTAAAAGGAGCTTATAAGAATGACAGAAAGAGACTTTTTACGAAGGCCTGAGGTGACAGGACAAAGGACAATGGCTTTAAACCAAAAGGGGGTAGATTTAGATTGGGCATAAGTAAGAATTTTTTTACTCTGAGGGCAGTGAGAAACTGGAACAGGTTGCCCAGACAAGTTGTGGATGCCCCATTATTGGAAGTGTTCAGGGTCAGGTTGCACAGAGCTTTGAGCAACATGATATAGTGAAAGATGTCCCTACCCATGGCAGGGGAGTTTGAGCGAGATGGTCTTTGAAGGTCCCTTCCAACCCAAACCATTTTGTGATTCTGTCATTCATCTGAGGAGCTTAGAAGAGTTGGGAAGAAGTTGGAATTTCTTTGTCTTCACTGAAATGTTGAGTAGGGACTCCTTCACATAAACATTATGTTAATCGGTTGAACTCTATGATGTTAAGGATCTTTTCCAACCTAAATGATTCTATGATCAACAGCTGTTGATTGCTGAGTTTTGTTTTGTTTTCCAAAATCCTTTCCCTCTCCATTGCATGTCTTCTGCAAGGTCATACATTTCGCACTTCCAGAATTGTCAATCTGTAATAGTTCTGAGACAGGGATTCCTGGTGTAAGATTTTATCAGGATATGGTGAATTTCTGCTCTTCCCTTATCTCCCCCAAATCAGTGGTAGCTTCTAAACTGTTTAATATCTCTTGCGTTTTTATGTAACCACGTTTCTTTTAGCAACTGGTTTAATTGTATATGAAAGGGTATTTCACATTAACTTACAATCCTAAGGTGCTATTATAGCTTTGCTTTTAAAGCTGTTTCTTGCTTTTAACATCCCTTGGAAACTTTTTCTAATACAATTGTTACAAGTTCTTATTTAAGAGCACTTCAAACTTTTTGCTACCAGAAATCTCAAATTGTTGTTCTAGTTCTTCTTCCAAAAAGAAAAAGAGGGGAAAAAAGTTTGAAAAAGAGATTGTCTTGCTTTGCTGGAGTAGTGGAGGCCACTGTGAGGACCTTATTTCTATATTGTCTAGTCCTGTTTTCTTCATGGCTCTTTTTCTTAGATTTGAAACGGACTTCAATCTAAGCTTGTTTCTTGGTATGGAGTATCTTATCCAGGTCTGCGATATTTATAAAACTTAAACAGAGCATGAGAAGAAACCTCTGCATTCATCAATCAAGGTATAAGTATTGAGGTGGCTCACTTCTACAAACTTTGGATCTAGCCTTCTTTTTGAAGCTTCTATACCTCTCTGTCTCTTCTGAGTGGAATAGCAAGTTTATTTGCAAGCAGTATGTGAGAAAACATGGAAGAGAACTCTGATTTGTGTTATTTTTTAATTAAATGTTAAACCTATTTCTGTACGCTGGGATTCTACTTGAGTAACTAAAATCTCGTGTGTGTGTGTGACCTAAGGAAAGGGGAAATTTTGCCCCAAATCATGGTAAGCTGCTGGGTGCGGGCTGTAGCCCACTATGTTTGTTCACTTGTGGGTTTTCTGAGGACTTCTTTGAAGTATCAACTTGAAAAAAAAATATAGTGTGGGTTGTCTGCCACATTTACCATCACCCATATTTTTAGCCATGTGGCAGATAGGAATCCCATCCTTACCCTATGCTTTATTCCTGTGTTATGAGGGACTCTAGCACTGTAGGCTCAACCTTTTAACATAAGACTTCTGTTGAAACAGTCAGCTGTAGTACATATGTTAGTTTTGTCATCAGGTCAGCTATGGATTTAAGGTGCAAAATGTCTGCGAAAGAGATCTCAGTTGTGAAAGGTGTATGTGGTGGTTGTTTCCCCCCTGGTTTCTATGTCCGAGCAACAAATAATAAGGGAATTTTGTTAGTACCAGCATCCTGTGTGTTAAGGTAGATGTATGTATCTGTAGGTGGTCAGGCAAGTTATTTAGCATTGCACTGGTTTTCAGGCTTGTAACTCTAATTTCCTTTCAGTACAGGGTAAGTTTGAAGTATGGTATTTGTGTGTGGCCTACATCCAGCTTCTCCCCTCCTTGTGTACTGATGACGTCAGGGTGCTTTGTGTATACACATTCTCTTTTTTGAAGCAAACTTTACAAATATTATCGCTTTACTCTTTGGTAAATAATTTATGATGTTCAATTACTTCTACAGAGTTTAGGGGAAAAAGTTTGGATACTTAAGAGATCTTTAAATTTATTAGAGAAATTTCTAGTAAATTTTAGTAACAAGAAGCTGAAGCTAGGTACAAACAGCCATCTTTAACCATTTGTATAGTTAGCCTGCTGTGAATTTCTTGAAATCCTAGCTTTTGATACCTGCTTGGAATAAGTGCTCTAGTAAAATACAAGGTACTGATGTAATTGGCTAAAATGTAATGGGTAAATAATAGAAAGGAGTTGAGATTTGAAGGTCTAATGGTTCTTCCTGCCTGTACTTCCCCTGATTTTGTACTTCAGGTTTCATGTACTTGGCTACGTTCCTTTTCAGCACTTGTGTTTTATTATGTCTGTGAGGAAGCTATGGCTTCAGAAGGAGCTGAAGGATTCTGTTTATGTAATGTTTGTATCATAATAGTGCACTTACAGCTAATGCGGGATGAGTGGTCTTACTCTGCATCCGTGTCTACGTTCTGTGATCCCATGCCTGAAGTACTCTGTAAACCTGATGGAGCCTGTTGTCTGCTGGGGATTCTCTTGCTTCTGCCCATGATGGCCTGAGAAGGCTTCCACCTTCTCCGCTTGTTAAAGATTGATGTTGAAGTGAATTTGTGCAATGATGAAATGTGACTGCAGAGGCTCCCAGTGGTGGAGCTATCCTCTCTCCTCACTTTTTTGAGACCATCCACTACATAGATGGCTTGCTTAGTTTCCAAAATCAGTCAGCTGCATAGGCCTAGTTACTTTTTTTTTCCGCAAACAGCTCTGCCCAAAATGTCTACCTCAACTGTTTTTTTTTCTTGATAGAACTGAGGCTCTTTGTTCCTGTGCTTTAGCCAGTTCTCAAGTAAGAGCTTAAAGCTCGTTTCATGTGGCGCTATTTGTCCGCAGTCACCTGCGGTTCGTTGGGGATCTCTGCACTCTGCAGTTGGAGCCATTGTTGACCTCTTCCTCATGTCTTCACAGTGTTGAAGAACTAGTGTACTAGTTTTGCATTATCAAGCTTTCTTTGTTTATCCAGGGTATCCACCTCACTTTTACACTAATGCCTGATCTTGCAGAGAGCTTGCCTGCCTGTGCAGTAATTTCCACGATTTTGTTTTTCCCCCTTATCTGTGGACTCCAGCAATTATACAGGGTTGCATGCCTCTCTTTGGACAGTGAATTTAGTCCTTCTGACAAAAAGCTTCCTGTTCTGAGCTGTCTTTCACAAACTTCTTGGTAATCTCAGTCAGAGACTTTGTAGACTGCTGTACAAGCTTGTCAGTTGTAAGAACTCTTAGTGCATCCAATGGAATCAAATGGTATTGCTGTAAATATTCAAGATACATCTATTTGTTTTTGAATCCTAAAAAGATTTTTGTGTACCAGAGTGCTTCAGGAAGTGTGCGTGCTCTAGAAAGTAGTATTTCAATATTCAAAGAGCAGTTTGCTACATGAAGTCCATACTATGACCTTAACTTAATCTCTGTAATGTCACTTGGGGTTTTGTTATTGCTGTTTGTTTTGGTGTTTTAAGCTCTGAACTATAAGTTAAGATTTCCTGGTTTAGGGGGGAAGCATAGGGTACGTTCCAAAGGTGATATGGAGGGTTTTTTACTTCTGCTAATAACAGAAGCAAATGCAAGTCAGCAAGTTAGGCAAAAATTCAGTGAGGGGAAAGTTCTGAGAAGACTGTGACTGAGTTGTGGATAGTCCAGTGGGACATTCTTCAAAAAAATCTGTTTACTGACAATACAACAAGAGCCAGCAATAGTTACGTTTCTTGTGTTGTGCTTCAAAGCTCGTGGACAACTTCTAAGTAAGGAAAGGCATGGGAGTGTGTCTGGCTTGGGTTTTATTTTTTGGGCTTGTTGGGTTTTGTCTTTTGTAGGAGAGGAGTGTGGAGACTGGAAGGATGGTTAATTAAGAGTAAACTTAAAGTGATTCAAATAAAAACTTGCATGAACAGAATATTTTTATGTTTACATTTTATAATTTGGTTTTACTCTTATTTTTGCTTCTGAAAGAAATGAACTTAAAACAGAAAAGTTTAAGATAGTTAACTAAAGCAGAAGACTGATGCCAAATTAATTTTTTTTCAGGAATATTTCATAACTGGGCTGGTCCTAAAATTACACTTCTCAAGCACAATGTTTTCTACAGAAACATGCAGTTTTTCTTACAACATGCGTAGATCTTTTTAAAAAACAAAACAGGTAACACTAATGGCATTCTAGATTAGTATTTTAGTTTATCAGTATATGACATCCCATTGATGCAATTGCTTTTTTTCCCTGGTAATAATTCCTGTTAGTGTGGAAGTTCTGGTGTAGTTAAAACAGATGATACAGCAGCATTACTGTATTGATAAACTCAGCATCTGCTTATGGTGTATGGGAGAAGGTTCTCAGTTTTACCGCTTTTCTTCCAGGCTTAATTTTACAGCGGGAGCACATTAGGTGTTCAGCAAACACTTTGTTACAGTAAAGAAGTTAGGTGTGTTTTTTTGGTTAGGTTTTTCTTTTTCCTTCAGCATGGGTCAGATGGCAGCATCTGTGTCTGAGTAGTTTGCAGCAATAGTTCTTAGCCAGTCAGTGCCACACATAGAGCGTCAAATGCAGTTTAGTGTGTAATTGTTTTACAATAATTTTTCATCTGCATTTAAGCAAAACTGTTGTCTGGGATGACAGACAGCTGACTGGAAGAACGGATAGTGGAGAAAGTTTGCTAATCTCTGAAGTCTTTCAAGAAAGAGTGATTACTGTCTGACTGAGACAAGTTTTCTTTCAATTGTCCTATAGTTTAGAAATTATGCTTACAGACAAATTAAAAAACTAGTGTCTTATTTGCAGGAAACCAGGTTTCTCACAATTATGATACATTAAAGTTTGGAAACAATGTTTCAATTGCTACTTGGGTTTTTAGGACTTGTGTTTCTTTTGCTCTGTAAACTTCAATAGACCCATAGCTGATGGTGTTGAAAGAAATGCATGCGTGAAGCTGTAAAGTGAATTTCGGGTAATTTCCTAAAATTTTAGGTAATGTTAGAAACTTCTTTTTAGCAAAGACTTGCTGTATCTCAGCATTTGCTCTGAAATACTGGCTTCTTGGAAGTGTATTGTCCAAGTGTCTCTGTCTTTTGAACTTTTCCTTTAAACTTCACCTTTTGGCCTATTTTTGCTTGCTTTCTTTACAACTGAATTCTTCCTGTGTATTGCTTCTATCTTGTTTGCATGTGCTACGCTTGTATTTTCTGCAGCTTTAAAATGCTGTTATCTGCCTTCTGAAGTAGTTAAATTTTAATACTGCATCGTTTGTAGGAAAGCGTGAATGGTTAGGTGGAGTACAGAACTTTGAATTATTGATAAATTGCTCTACTCAAATGAGAGGGTTTAATTTTTTTTTTCTTTGGTGATTGATAAGTGCTATTTCTTTGTTCAGCTGTATGGCTGCTTACCAGTATCATTAACTGTATATGTGAGTGTTACTTAAGGGGTATAGTCTGAGGGGGGGGTCTGTCTTTATCTGCATTCACTGCTCTGATCAGACTCTGGAAAACAAGTGGTGACCAGTGTTGCTTCCCCCCATACCCTGCAAACAGCTGCATCGATTTCATGCATCAAATATGTTGAGCTTGCTGTTACATAATAGACTCATGCTGTAATCACTTTTTGATGAAGAAGGATGTACACGTACATAGCTGTGTATTTTAAGCTCATCTGCTGTCACAATGGCTGTTCTTTGAGGAGGGAAGCAATTAAAAGTGTCTGTTAGTTATAAACTGTGTGAATTTATATTTTACTGACACATATCCATGGTAAGTTATGTTTAATCGCTTTAGGTACTGAAGTTATTTTACAGACTTATAAGAAATAATCTTCTGAAGAAACTCCCACTGCAGGGAGTTCTGTTTGTAAAACGAGAAGCTGGACTTGATATGAATAAAACATGAAAATCTGAATAAAATATAATATAAAAACAGTCTCGATGTTATTGAATTGCCAGTACAAATCTGTAAGATACCTTTCTTCCATATCATTAGTAGCGTACCAGGTTTAATAGTCAGATTTTTTTTGATGGAATTGTAGTCCTTCAACTGGAGATCTTTCTCAGATGCCTTTTTAGGGCAATATGGAAAAGACTATACTAAGTTTCTGTGCTTTAACTAGTCTTGCTGTGGTTGGTGTTCAAATAGAATGTTATTATAGGAGGTTATATGTCTTTCTTGAAACTTTTCCATTACAGGAAAAGACCCATGCTACTTACTATTAATAATGTATCAGTTGTGTTTTTTGTTAGATTGAGGGCTTATGTTTAAAAAGTCAAGGTTTCTCTCCAGAAGCTTTCACATGTGTTTCTTTGTCTCTCAGTCTTGCCATCAATACTCCCTTGTACCACAGAACTAGAAGACTAGGTGGTCATCTAAAAGGTGTAGTGTCAGAGGCAGATTGGAAAACACACAAAGAGCAAAGTCCATGATTTTCTTCTATTATTTTGATGTAAATCCCTATTCCAACATCATCAGCCAAAAAACCCCGCCCAAACTTGTGGCAATGTATAGCTGTATTTCTGGGTGAATTCTTCTGAAGAAATGAAGTTCCAGAGAGTCTTTAGAGACTTTGTACACATCTTTGATGGATTTTGTAATTATCTCATCTGGTGACTAAAGACAGTAAACCCACTTGATTGCTCATTGTGTGGATCTTGGTTCACTTGAATTTAATCCAGACCCCCCAAACCCCAGGGAACAACAGAGAGGAAACATAGCACTTAAATCTTTTTGATGTGAACCATTTTGTTCAGAAACCAAAGAGTTTTTAATCAGTGAATAAACACATTAAATACAGCACTGCTTACATGGAAAAACTGTGCATTGTCATTCAGTGTAAATAAATAAAATTTCTCCAATCGCACATAATCACAGCATAACTCATAGCATATACTGAAAAGTTAGCAGAAGCAGCTGAATGAATAATGCTTAGTTTTCCAGACATAGCAGAATTACTTTATTTTTTAAAATCAACTAGATATTTTCTTATTCAGCACTCTTACTAAGATAAATATACTGTGATATACTGCGAGATCATAAATGTATAGGAAACAAGTTCATTCACTGAAGTTAAGTATGTCTATTTCCTGTGGATTTGTGTCGAGATCTTCTCTTCAGTAACCCCCCTGCATTCCTCAGCTGCAATACTGCCAACTTACACTTTCATTACCTGGGGCTCTTTTCAGAAATCCTTCTTCCCTCATCCTCCTGGTCTCTGTTCCTCTGTGCTTGCTGGCTGTGGTCCGGGCAGGATGCAGTACCTGAGACTGCTAATTCTGTGCTGGCAGACCAGAGCGACTACTTAACCGCTGAACTTTCCCTGCAATCTGTCCCTCCGCCAGGGAGACTTGTTTGGATGTTTGTTCTACCAGGTCCCAGTTTCTATGAAACCTGTTTAACTTGATATCCCTGAGACCTCTATCAAATTTGTTTTTTTTAAAAAAAAAAAAAAAGTGAAAGGGCAATTCCTAAGGGATAGGGTGGTGCAGGTGGACATAGAAGTTAATTTCGGAACATAGTTTTCCTTGGAAAACCAGGGTAATGTGTCCTGAGCTAGGAGGAACTGTAGGGGGGTGTTCTTGTGGCTTTGTTATGGTTGGGGGTGTGCATGTCTATGTGTTTGTTGTTGGGTTTTGTTGCGTGGTGTTTTTTTTTGTTTGTTTGTTTTTTTTTAAGAAATCTTTGTGTGGGTTTCCTTAATGGCTTCTTTCTTTTTATAGTTTTCTATAATTTGTAGTGAACTAGTTTCGTGGTGATCCATTCTCTCCTGCTTCTTAGTGGATAATCAGTAAGGGAGTTTATTATTTAATCTAGAAACATGTCATAAGTGGTGAAGTACTTGGGTCTCAACCCTTGATCCTTCTCCTGACTTTAGTTCATCCAAGATGCTTGACCTGGAACTCTTTTAGCAATTTTATTTTTAATTTGTAACCCATGTTAAGTCATTATAACAACACACTAAAAATATGTAGGAATTACTAGGAAAGCCTAGCTCTTGACTAACTGCTGCTAGTTGAGGAATTAATGAAAGATTGCTATTGTTTGGGATAACTTAGTGCCAATATTTGACTCTAATTGGCCTTGTAGAATACTTTTGGAAATCTTGAGTTGTTCTGCAATGACATGCATTATACTTATGAGGAATTGTTTCTGAGTAATTCTTACTTAACTCTTTTCACCTGGTTTATCCGTTCAGTTTAAGCTATCAATATCTGAACTATTAAATTATTTTATATTTGTATTTTCAAGTCCTTATTGCAATTTAAAGGTTCCATAGTCTAACAGTAGAACTATTCATTCTGGGAGGAATTTAAGTCATGCAAATTTGTGGCCTTACAGTAGTCTGGATATTGGCATTTTCTTCCCTGAAAGCAGAATGATACTGTTGTTCCTTTTGTAGTCCAATATTGCCAAATACTGTTAAATACCAATGATTCTGTCTGAGCAGACATTTTTCCTCCTTGTATGAAGTACTGCTTTGTGTCAACTGGTTAATGTTGCTGGTCTACAGTTGTATTCTAGTAGATTAGGACCAGTGAGTGGCATTTATATCACAATACAGTAAAAAATGGGCGTTCAAAAAGAATGTAGTGCATTCTGATTTCAAATTTCTCCTTTTGATAGATTTCTGGATATTTTCATGCATATAATAAGTAATTGACTCCTAGTATCTCCCAGGTGATTTTTTTTCAATTGTAAATATTAGTGAATTTAAGAGA
>VZSZ01000200.1:42230-184997 GCA_013398815.1 Ibidorhyncha struthersii
GTAGCCCTTTGCTGGACCCTCTCCAGCAGTTCCCTGTGCTTCCTGGACTGGGGAGCCCAGAACTGGATGCAGTGCTCCAGATGTGGCCTCACTAGGGCAGAGTAGATGGGGAGGATGACCTCCCTCGACCCGCTGGCCACACTCTTCTTGATGCTCCCCAGGATGCCATTGGACTTCATGACCTCATGGTCATCTTGTTGTCCACCAGGACTCCCAGGTTCCTTTCCACAGAGCTGCTCTCCAGGAGGTCAGCCCCTAACCTGTACTGATACCTGGGGTTATTCCTCCCCAGATGCAGCACCCTACACTTGCCCTGGTTGAATTTCATTAGGTTCTTCTCCGCCCAACTCTCCAGCCTGTCCAGGTCACGCTGTATGGTGGCACAGCCTTCTGGCACGTCAGCCACCCCTCCCAGTTGTCATCAGCTAACTTGCTGATGGTATACCCTATCCCTTCATCCAGGTCATTCATTGATGAATATATTGGACAGGACTGGACCCGATACTGACCTCTGAGGAACACCACTTGTTACTGACCTCCAGCTAGACTCTGCGCCACTAACCACAACCCTCTGAGCTCTGTCAGCCACTGTTCAATCCACCCCACTGTCTATTCATCTAACCCACACTTCCTAAACTTGCCAGTGAGGATGATGTGGGAGACAGTGTCAAAAGTCTTGCTGAAGTCAAGGTAGACAACATCCATCCACTGCCCTCCCCTCATCCACCCATCCAGTCGCACCATCATAGAAGGCTTTCAGATTAGTCAGACATGATTTCCCCTTGGTGAATCCATGTTGACTACTTCTGATAACCTTCTTTTCCTCTAGATGCTTGGAGATGATGCCCAGCACAAGCTGTTCCATCATCTTTCCAGGGATGGAGGTGAGGCTGAGCGGCCTGTAGTTTCCCAGGTCATCCTTCTTGCCCTTTTTGAAGACTGGAGAGACACTGGCTTTCCTCCAGTCCTCAGGCACCTCACCTGTTCTCCAGGACCTTTCAAAGATGATGGAGAGCAGCCCAGCAATGGCTTCCCCTAGCTCCCTCAGCACTCGAGGGTGCATCCCATAAGGCCCCATGGACTCATGGGCATCCAGTTTACTTAACTGATCTCTAACTTGTTCTTCTTCAACCAAGGGAAAGTCTTCCTGCCATTAGGCTAGGGACACTGGGGGTGGACTGTGCTCCACAGTGTGTGAGGAGGTGGCAGATCAGGTTAGTGAGCAAAAGGTGCAGGGTGATGTGGTAAAGAGAGACCTTGAAACCAACAGAGCGGAGCAGAATGGGGTTCACCCAAGTCTGTGCACACAAATGAGGAATGTGGAGAGGGCAGCCTTGTAAGGGAATTTCTCATACCTTTTCTGGGACATCAGCAGATTTTTGCTGGAGTGCCTACACACTAACATTTACAGCATGGGGAACAGACAGGAAGACTTAAGAGTTGTGTGTGCAGTACTAAGGCTATGATCTCATTGGGATCACAGAAACATGGTGGGATAGTTCATATCACTACTGTGTTGCAGGGGGTGGATACGTGCTTTTTGGAAAGGACAGGCTAGGATGGCAAGGAGAGGAAACTGCTGTTTACATGAGAGCGGTAAGAATGTATGGAGCTTTGCCTAGGGATAGGTAAGGTGCCAGCTAAGACTTTATGGATTAGGATAAAAGGGCAGACGAACATGGGTGATGCTGTAGTGGGCACCTGCTGTACACTGCCTTATCAGGAAGAAGTAGATGAGGTCTTAAGACAACTAGAAGAAGCCTTACATTTGCAGGCCCTGATGCTCATGGGGCGCTTTAATCACCACAATGTCTGCTGGAAGGGGGAGTGCTGCAGGGCACAAGCAATCCAGAAGGCTTCTGAAGTGCACTGGTAATAACTTTCTGACATAGGTGATTGAGGACATGATGAGGAGAGGTGCTTTGCTAGACTTGACTTTTTTACAGACAAGGAAGAGCTGGTTGGGGGCAGCCTTGGCTGCAGTCATCATGAGATGGAACAGTTCAGGATTCTGAAAGGAGGAAGCGAGGCAAAAAGCAGGGTCCCATCCCTGGACTTTAGGAGAGGAGACTTGGGCCTTCTCTGGGAGCTGCTTGAAGGAATCCCATGAGAGACTTCCCTGGAGAAAAGAGGGGTTCACGAGACAATAAAATAGAATAGTTCAATTTGAGGGGACCTACAAAGATCATCTAGTCCAACTGCCTGGCCTCAGAGCTGGTTGATATTCAAGGATCACCTCCTTCAAGCTCGAGGATGATCCACCCTGACAAGCAGGAATTCAAGCAAAGGTGGCAGGAGGCCTGCACGGATGAACAAGTTTCTGACAAAACTCAGACATAAAAAAAGTGTACAAAGAGGTGGAAGCAGGGGAAGGTGCAGAGTGGCATCCAGAGTGCAGGGAAAGCCCAAACTCACCTAGAGTTGAATCTACCAAGGGACGTGAAGGGAAACAAGAAAGAATTCTACAAGTACGTAGGCAGTAAAGGAAGGCTAGGGAAAAAATGGGCCTGCTGCTCAAGGCGCAGGGTCTGTGGTGACAGAAGATGTGGAAAAGGCTGAGGTACTCAGTGCTTTCTCTTCCTTGGTCTGTGCTGGTAAGACCAGCTTGGGACCCTGAGACCCTTGGGAAAATCTTCATTGTTTCCACTTTACCACTGGTAGAGAATGATCAGGGCCCATGGGACCTGATGGGATCCCTCCACAAGTGCTGAGGGAACTGGTCACTGTAGTTATGAGGCCATTCTTGGTAATATTTGAAACATGGCAGCTGGGGGAGGTTCCGGAGGATTGGAAGAAATCAAATCTTCCTACTTCATTCAAGAAGAAGGATCCAGAGAACCTACAGGCTGGTTAGCCTCACCTCAACACCTGGGAGGGTGATGGAGGAGCATCTAATCATGGAAAGCATTTCCAGGCACATGAAGGACAAGAAGGTGACTAGGAGTAGTTGGCACAGACCTAAGAAAGGGAAGACATGCTTGACCTGCCTTACAGCCTTATATGATGAGATGACTGACTTGGTGGACAAGGGGAGAACAGCGAATGTTGTTTATTTCAACATTAGTAAGATTTTTGACACTGTCTACCACTTATATCTTTATTGACAAACTTAATGTACAGACTAGATAAGGTGTCAGTAAGGTGGACTTAAACCTGACTGACCTTCTGGGCTCAAAGGATTATGGTCAGTGACACAAAGTCCACTTAGAGCCCAGTCATTAATGCTGTAGCCCAGGAGCTGGATCCTATACACCTTCATCCCACCTTACAGGACAGCGCAATTTTGCAGATGGTACAAAACAGGGAGGAGTGGTTGATAAAGCAGGTGATTCAGCTGCCATTCAGAGACCTTGATATGCTCCAGAAATGCACTGACAGGAATCTCCTGAAGTTCAACAAAGTCCTGGACCTGGGGATTAATAACCCCATGCACTGGTACATACTGAGGGCTGACTGGCTGCAAAGCAACTTTACAGAAAGGGTCCTGGAGTTCCTGGTAGGCACCAACTTGAACACGAGTGTGAAATGTGTGGTGAAGAAGGCCAACAGCCTGCTGGGCTGCATTGGGAACAGCATCACCAGGAGATTGAGGGAGGTAAACCTTCCTCCCTGCTCAGTACTGGTGAGGACACGTTTGAAATCCTGTGTCCAGTTATGGTACAAAAGAAGACATGTACAGTCTGAAGAAAGTATGGAGAAGGAGTGACAAAACTAATTAAGGGGTTGGAGCATCTGACGTATGAAGGGAGGCTGTGAGAGTGGAGACTATTCATCCTGGAAAAGGAAAGGCTCAGGGGATCTTACCCATGTGGTTGATTATACCTGACCAGGGTAGTAGAGAAGACTGAGCCGTACTTTTCCCAGGAGTGCCCAGGGAAAGGACAAGAGGTAATTGGCAAAACTTTTAAGACTGGGTATACCAGTTAAACACAAGGGAAAAATCTTCTTTTGCAGTGAGGTGGGGTGTGTGTTTGGGGCAGGGGGGGTGTTGTGAAACACTGAAATGGGTTGCCCAGAGAGGTTGTGTAGTCTCCATACTTGAAAATATTCAAAACATGACTAGACAATGCACCAGGTAACTTTTCTAGTTGACCCTGCTTTGAGCAGGAGGATTGGAGGAGGTGATCTCCAGAGGTCCCTTCCAACCTCAACCATTATGTAATCCTGATACACTATACAAAGGTATGTCAGTGAGATTATTTTGTATATTTGCTTGCTTAAAAATATCACCCTGTTCCTGAAATATTCTTCGTCTGACCTGTTCAGACTTTTCCATTTTATAGCAATTTCACTGCTCTCTCTTTAGTCCTGTAGTCTGTGAGCTGGGCAACCCAATTTAGATCTTTCTGTGAGCTTTATTTCTCCTTAACTTGTCTTTGTACATGTTTCCCGTTGTTCCTAGAGTACATTCTTCTTCAAGGTTAATAGCCAAAAATCAGTGTTGTACTGTAGTTGAGGCGTTACAAATGCTAAGCACAACAGAGTTGCTCTGTCTTGCAGGCTGTGTTCTTGTTCATTAGCTACAATCATATAAGTACAATGTGTGGTTGAGAGAGGAAGGGCATTCCTTGGATTCCTTGGCTTTTTTTACATGGACACTTGCATTGCAATCTTGTTCCATCTCTCCCTACAACTACGCTCCCACAGCTTTGTGGAACTCTTTTTTTTTTTTTAAAAAAAAAAATGTGTGTACTTCCAAATGTTTATGTTCAGTTTGGGGAGGAGGGAGGAACAGTCAGCAGCAAAAATCCCTTGCAAATATTTTCAACTTTATTTTTCACCATCACAATACAGAAATACCATGACAGTTAACTTCTAGTCTTAACATGTTTCAAATTTAATGCTATTTTTGTGAGAAGAATTGACAAGTTTGGGAAGGAGGGAAATTGGAGGTTGTGTAGATGCTCCCTCCTTGATCACATCTTCAGGCACTCGATACTCGATACACCACTCGATAGTGTGGTGAGCAAGACTCGGGAAGTGATCATCCCCCTGTACTTGGCACTGGTGAGACCCCACCTCGAGTACTGTGTTCAGTTCTGGGCCCCTCACTACAAGAAAGACATGGAGGTGCTGGAGCGTGTCCAGAGAAGGGCAACAAAGCTGGTGAGGGGTCTGGGGGACAAGTCTTATGAGGAACGACTGAGGGTACTGGGGTTGTTCAGTCTGGAGAAGAGGAGGCTGAGGGGAGACCTTCTCACTCTCTACAAGTACCTGAAAGGAGGTTGTAGAGAGATGGGGGACTGACCTCTTCTCCCCAGTGACAAGTGAGAGGACGAGAGGAAATGGGTTCAAGTTAAGCCAGGAGAGGTTTAGGTTGGATATTAGGAAAAGTTTTTTCACTGAAAGGGTTATGCAGCATTGGAATAGGCTGCCCAGGGAGGTGGTGGATTCACCATCCCTGGAGGTGTTTAAAAAAAGAGTAGACGTGGGACTTGGGGATATGGTTTAGAAGTGGTTTTGTCAGGTTGGGTTAATGGTTGGACTCGATCTTAAAGGTCCCTTCCAACCTTAACGATTCTATGATTCTATGATACAAACTATCCTAAACAGTAGAGTAGCAGCCTCTTTCCCTTATTTTCCTTTAGTTCTTTGGCATATAACTACAGTTTCAAGTAATAACAAAACTTAAATTTTGACAGATTATTATGGCTGTTCTTTATTATTATTATAGTTGACTTGAATTTTAATCCATTTCAGCATATCTACACAGTTCTGTGTGAACAAAGTCAATCTTTGATGTGAAATCCTATTTGTCAAAGTCATACCTCCTTTCTTTTCTACAGTTCTTTTTTTTTTTTAAATTGTAGCCTTATAGGAAGCAAAATAAATTGCTTGTATGTTCTGCACCCTTTTTTAAGGTTCCTTTATTAAAAAAGCCCACAAACAAAACATCCACAAAAACCAAACTCAAGCTTGGGACATTTTTCAAAATTTGCATACCCCAAAGCAGGTGATGTGTATTGGAATCAAAGTTTTTAAAGATGTTTCTTCCTTTTGTTCTTTTAGACAATCCTATCAAGCTCCAGGTGTTGGAGATTGCCTCCGTCAGCAATTGGGGTCCCGTCTTGCATGGACTCTCACTGCAAACCAGCCTTCTTTACAAAGCACTACCTCAAAAGGCTTTTCAAATACTGTCTCCCGTGGTGTACCAAGGTCAAGACGAGAAGGAGATACCAGTGGTGAGCAAAGATGTATTTGTAAAAGATACCTTTTTACAATTGTTATCTATATCCTCTATTATTTTCTTCATGAGTTTGAAAGAGTTTTACAATATGTTGAATTTTTAGAGGAATGTTTTGCTAGAATGTATCCGATAGAGGCAAATATGCAAGACCAGTATATTTGGCCACAGTCTCTTTGGCTGGTTGTTAATTTCTTTTTGCAGTGATTGGTTTGATAATGTGTTCTGGTCCTCTTAAAAGACTGACTTCATTGCAGTGTTTGTCAGAATCAAGTGACTGTGGTTTGTGAGTAATGATCACTCTTGACGATCAGAAGATGCTACTGCTTTTAGAAAGTCAGAAAGCGAGCTCAATGAATAGAACTTGTTGAAATAGACTAATCCATTTGTGATTCTGTGTTTTAAAACTTGGAAATGTGCACTGGAGTATACAGCTCTTAAAGAAAAATAGTTTTAAATCAGTGCACTGTTTATGGTGGTTGTATTTAGACAAATTGGCATAAAATAATGTCAATAAAATAAAAAAGTTTATAAATATTACTAATTTATTTCCTTGATTAAGTGGCTGTAAAATTGAAACTGATGCCTAGACGGTCTATTCTGAATTTACATAAGTGTAGCTAAGGAGAAATTGTTTAACAGATGATCTCTGTGGCAATTATCTAAGTTTCAACCCACTACTTGTACTGGAAAAGTGGCAGACTTTACTGAATAAGAGAGTTAACGGCAGATTATGTCATCCTTCAGTGCTATTACTCTCTGGCAAAGAAAGAAAAGAGATGTGGGGTTTTATGGTTGTTGGGGTTTTTGTGTTTTTTTTGTTTGTTTGTTTTTTGTTTTTTTTAATAACTCCTATATAAAGAAGTGTGGATAGTTAGAAGGTAAAGTATCTGCCAGCCCTTGCATCTGTATGAGTAACAGTGCACAAAGCAAGAGCTTACAGACCAGAGTTGTACTGGTATATCTGAGGGCAGCATTTAACATTTAGAACCTGGTTAACAACACTGTTGATGTGCAAGAGGNTACTTCTAGAAAAATACATAAATCATATAAAATCTAGCACTGCCTCTTATTTTTGTTATACTAATTGCCATAAAGAGCAGTACAAACTTGTTTCATTCAGTCAGCCAGCAGCTGTGACTCTTGTTCTTGTGTGGGGTGGGTATAAGGACTGACAGTTGTTTTAAACATAGTCGCTTGTTGATGTAGAAATAGAAGTAGACCTGCATTCAGAATATAAAAGACTATTGTCAAGAAGATCTATTTCTATGAATATGAAATACTTTCAACTAATTAAAGGTGGTTTTATTCTTCAAAAGTTGGTTGCTGTTAATTGGAGTTTTCTTATTGCTACACCTACATAGACAGTATAATCAGGAGCATTGTATGGTTGATATTAATACCTGTTGTATTAGTTACCAATTAAAGAAATGTGCACTTGAATCTTACCATTTCACTAAGAGTTCCTCAAAGGGACTAGCTACTCACATACACGTCTTACTATTACGAGGGGAGTCTGAGTTTTAAACAGCATCTTGAGGTGATGGCTACTTTTGTCAAAATAAGAATAGAATTTATTTTTTGTTGTTTTTATTCTGAGAAAGTGGACTGTTGGGGAGGCAAACTGATAAGAGTAAGAATACTGTCAAATTTGGGAGAAGCATGTTGTAGCATCTCAATTTCTGGATAGTCATTATTGAAATTGTTTCATTCTTGATATCTTAAATGAAGTTACAAAAGCAGATGGTGCTGTTTCACTCATAAAAGGTGGGAGTGGCCTTCACGGCACCTTTTTCAGTCTTCTGTTTCCTTTAAATTGATAAATATCCTAAATCTCAAACATAATCTAACTTCTAACTAGAGATATGAGTCAGAAGCAAAAACTTTACTAAATCAAAGGTATATCTATCTTCAGTATTTACACTTTTCTGTTTGCCAGCTCTATAGCTATTATGCAGCTGGCAGTCTGGTTTTGATCAATCTTTTCATGTGATCTTTTGATGTGATTGAAAGCCAGTTTTAAACAAGCAGTTCTTCCTTCTGGATTAACTCTGTTTTCCTAGCTGAATGTAGAAGAGATGATTCTGTAAGTCCCATTTAACATCTTCAGCTGTTTGTTCAAAGAAAGGTAAAGTTATTGTGGTGTTTACCTCAGAACTTACACCAGTGATGGAATCAGAAAAGATAACAAGTTTTAGAACTGGCTGAAGTTTTGGTTAATATATAACGTGCCCAGTGTCATACAGGCTGACCTGCTCTGAGAGAATCCCATGTATCAGTAGAGGCAGGTAAAGGGAATTCTTGGCTTTCTGTCAGGCTGTTAAGAGGACTTAACATTTCTTTAGAGGTTATAAATACAGGCTTTCTCTTTTCTTTTTTTGGCTAGGCTTCTAAATAGCTTTTTGAAGTTGTAATCAAAACTAATTGTCCCAGCAAACCTAAATACTGGTTGTTGTTTTGTTTTTTTTTTTCTTTCTAGGCTCTGTTGAAATAACCGAAGCAAACCTTGTAAGAGACGTTTTGTATGTCTTCCAGGGAATAGATGGCAAAAACATCAAAATGTGCAATTCTGAAAATTGCTATAAAGTGGAGGGAAAGGTACTGTATGGTGACTTGTATTTCATATGTGAGCAGAGAGGTATGTAGGGGAAAAATAGCCATGCAAAATATGTAAAAAAAAAAATAAAAATTAAAATATCACAAGTCTTTACTCCCCCCAGCTTTTTTTTTATTCTACAACAGAGTAATTTCAACAGTAATAATTTTAAATTGATTGGGTAGATTAAGTCCCAGAAAGAAACTGTAGCATTTCACAAGATGTAAATAGACTCCCAAGTATTAAGACAGTACAGAGACTCCTAAATTATGGCTTAATTTTAGGATTTTTGTCATAATTTCCCCTCCCCAGTGTATAAGAATGAATATAAAGCAGGTGCAGGCTTTTGACCGCATTATTATTGGGTTAAATTTAACAGCCTAAGTTATAGAATGGATGCTAGCCACTTGATGTTATGGGCTTGCTTGCAACTTACAAGTAATCAGATGGGATCTTGCACCCAGGAAAGGACTGATGACAGAACTGAAGAGTGCTTTCAGCTCCTGTTGTTTATAGAAAATCCAGCTGACGTGAATTTGAAGGAAGGTGTCAAATAGGGGGCAGAGGAACAGGAGATAAGTCTGAGAGAGAGATCTGGCTTTAAGGTGGTGAGAGGTTAGGCATATTTGAAATATGGAAAAAAACCCACCAACCAAAAGAAGGGAGAGATTGGGTCAGCTGCACAAAGAACAAAGAAATGGCGTTGGTTGCTTTAACATCTTCTCCTTATTCAGTATTTAGACAGTACTGCATCACAACTCAGTTTCAGCTGGCTAAATGGTTTTCATGTTCTTGTTCAAATGGAAGAATGGTGCTTCCAATTTTCACTTGTATTAGAACTTTATACTATGACATTATGACATAGTCCTAAGATGGTGGGGAATTGATTTTGAGCCATTTCATGCGCCAAGAGCTCAGTAGACTTATTATCTTAATGTTGATGATAACTGAACTTAACTTCCTTTTCTTTTCCATAATGATATCAAAAAAGTGAAATGTATAATTGTTCCTCCTGTAACTTTACAATGATATTTAGGGCTGCTTAGTGGAGGGAAAAATGGAAAACTTAAATCTTGTTAAATCACTTAAATCTTGTTAATAAACAGATTCTTAAGGATGTCAGCCTCTGCACCTGTAGATACTGCAAAGTCTGTAATTCCTCAACACCTGCAACGAACTATTTATGTTCGGTATATATAAGTTAGATTACATATGGCAAAAGGAAGGTAGCATAATAGATATTTCTAGATGTACGTGGAGGAAATGTAATCAGTCATTGCAAGATTGCACTATGGGTTTCACTAGTTTTCTGTGTATTTATACCAAATAGGCTAGTTTGAGGTGAAAAACTGCTTTAGTTTGAACTCCTAATTCTGTTAATACAGGGAGTTTGATTATTCACACGGTTTGCGGCCAGTAATGCTTTTTCCCGAGAACTTTTTGTCTTCAGTTATTTTTGTGAAGTCAGTTGTCTTCCATCCTGCTTCCTTATTGGCACTTGTCCTGAGCTACTGGACCCAGTGAAGATGAAATTATTTGACTGACTAAAGCTGCAGCTGGAACTTTTTCTGATGAACAAGGAGCACCGAGGTCATACCTCATCTAGCTGCGTTGACTGCATGTTAGGCAACAAAGTAGTCAAAGCATGTAGTTTTCCCTCAGCTGCACAAAGAAAATGTCACTGTATACAGTCTGTTTTTTCCAGAAATAAACACATTTTCCAAGCTGTAATTCTTGCCAGAATGTTTTCTAATGTCAACATTAATATTAGGTCTGTTGGTGACATTTAGCATTGTATAAGCTAGCAGCTTCTGGTTTGTTCTAGGAGATACAAATGTAATAACACTAAGCCAATTTTGCTTGTTCCTCATTTGATTCCAGCGGATGTGTATTGTACTTAATGCTGGCCAAGCACTTTGTAGTTGCAGAATTCTAAATAGTTCTTATGTCATCTCTTTAGTTTTAGCTGCAGGCAGAGTTTCTGTGTCAAATCATGCTTCTTTGGGCGAGAATTTATCCTATAAAAGTTGTTCAAGAAATTAAAGCTGTGCCTGTATGTCTAAACAAGAGGGCCAGGGACGGAACTCTGCTCTTAACCAATTGCTGCTGCCTGGTTCAAGCCCACACAGCTGTGGCTAACACACTCCGTAGCCAGTTTTTATGTTAGAGAATGTCTGTACTGCTAACTAAAAGGCTTAATGAATGAACTTAATTTCTAGTTCTTGGGCAATCTGTTTAGCTTGTTAATGCACTTCCTTGCTTTGGTTTGGACTGTTCCAGCTGCTGGATCTCCAAGTTAAAATTGTCTGTAGAGATGGAATGGGCCCAGTTGCTGTCAATCTCTGCCTCTTAGCCTCACGTATCAGTCAGATTGTTCGTTTTTCTTTGTCTGATAAGATTTTGATTTTGAAAACGTGATGGTGGTGTTTTTGAGTAATGTGACAAAATGTTGTAGAAGCAAAACTCAAGAACAAGAGAAACAGTGTCTTATGTGTGGGAAATTTAAAGGAAGAAATGTGCTGATTCACATGAAAATAGTAGTAGTAAATACAGAGGGTGTTGGGACTAAGGCAGGCTTGCAGGGTGAAGTGAGATACCTGGTATAAGAAAAGTAGAAACAGACTAGAAATGCTCAGAGGGGTGTGTGATTAAGTAGCTTATAAAAGCTGTTACTGGTGGATCGGACTTAAACTTGCAATTTGGATTCTGTAAGTTTTAATTCCTGATACCTAGTCTAGCATTGGGTTGTTTGTTTTCTCTTAAAGGTTTATTTCATGTGTAGCAGTAACTAATTATTTTCTCTAGGTTTCTTCATTAGTTTCAGTCACTGACTCCTCTTCCACAGTTGTAGTATTTTCAGTCTTGCTGATAATAAGGATAAGATGAAGTGTTATTCTACATCATAAAATTTCAGATTTTCTCCTCTTTTCTAAAGACCTTTTTGTTACTGCCATAATTGCCTAATGTAAAAAGAGTGTATGAATACTGTTACCTTGAGTTTTCCAAAAGGGAAGGTCACAAAGTTGCCAGTAGTTTGTTGTTGCTGCCTTTTCAATGCTTATGTGTATAAATTGAATGCTAATTATATAGTTGTCTGCTTTTTTGGCACTATCTGTGCTGTAGAGTGTAAAATGATTGTTTCCTGAACTGGCTTGTTTTATGAGAAAGGGGGACTTTTATGAAGAAACAAGTATTGGCCTGGTAGATTTGACTTAATTGCAAGTTATTGTTTCTGTTAACTTTGTAGGTGAGCTTGTCCAAATCTCTCAGAGATACTACAAGTAGACTTGCAGAGTTGGGATGGCTACATAATAAAATAAGAAAATACACAGACCAGAGGAGTTTGGATCGTGCGTTTGGACTTGTGGGACAGGTACGTCGGCTAAAAAGTTGATTTTTGCTGTAATGTTTTTACCTTGTTTCCCTTAGAAACTCCTGAGTAAAATGCAGTACTAGAATGGTGTGTAGACTTTGGAGCTTGGATCATTCATCCTTTGATTTACTCCTTTTATGGACTACCTTTTTTGGTATTGGGTCATAGTCTGAAGGCAAGGGAAAGGCGTTTGGTCTTGCTGATCGTAAGCAGTTGCCCCTGTCACTTGTAGCTGGAAAGTCTCATGCATAGATTGCTTTTCTTAACCCCCCCCCCTTTTTTTTTAAATTCATATTTTTTTTTAAGTACTCATGCATGTTAATAAACAAAAACGTTGCTTAAATGGGATGGTGGTATCCCCGAGCTAATTAATCACCAATTTGGCTGTTAGTGGCCTCTGCAGGAGACACTCATGTCAGCTAATGTTGATGTTCATGTGTTAATACTGCACTAAGTTACATAAAATGCAGATACCCCATTATCTTCTGCCCTTTCTTTTGAATACAGCATCAAAAGAATATTAATTTTTGTTTTTATAGGTTTCATCATCATGATTTGTAGTCTGCAGTAACTTCACAGCTGCTGTAATACCCAAAACCACATTTACTGCTAAGGCATTCCCGTTTCCTCTCACTTGCTCCCTCTGTAAAACTGGATATTATCCCTTCTGAGTCGACAGAAATGTTATTCTTGCCTCTAGCCATAACATCCTACCTAATCTGCCAAGAAATTGAAGTGCTTCTCCCTTCAATCTAATTTTTCCTAAGAGGTCAGTAGAGACACTCTAGTGCTTCGTACTTTTCTAATGTTTTATTCTGTTCCCTTCTGTCTCTTATTCTAAGTAACCCTTTTAGTTACATATAAATAATTACTTTTCTAGTGACCCAATGCTGATTTCCACGTTTTATATGGTAGTGCTACTGTATATGCTTTTCTCCAGACTCTCCCCCTTATATCTGGTGAAGTTTCCTATTCTTTATCTAGTAGCTTCCTGCTTATGCTTATTTTTACTGTCTCTGGCTTTAATCTCCAAGTTTACAGCGAGGAGAGAACTTTAATTCTTCAGTGAATTTAAATGTGCAATATTTTAGCTACCGTATGCATCTTTCAGATCCTGTGCAGAAGGCTGTGCAGTTAGTTAGCTGAATCTGCATAGCTCTAATGGTGTTGATTTTGCTTGAGGCAAGAACTTAATATATTTCTAGGATGTAAGTGTACAAATGAAAACATATATTCTACTCCTGCTGTCAGTATCTGGGCAAAAAGAGTATATACCATTGGTCTTCATGGCTTTCAGAGCTGACAGTTTCAGGTGCTGCACACTGCAATAAGAATTTAGCACAAGTTGCATTCTAAAGCAACTTTCGCTTGATGTTTTAAAAGAATGCTTGCATAAACCCGTGTTCAAATGACAGGTAAGATAAGATGTCTGTCACCATTTTTATTATGATTCTGGTGACTGATTTTAACATGCAAAATGTCAGGTGTTGA
The DNA here is from genome assembly GCA_013398815.1 of Ibidorhyncha struthersii. Lineage (NCBI taxonomy): Eukaryota > Metazoa > Chordata > Aves > Charadriiformes > Charadriidae > Ibidorhyncha > Ibidorhyncha struthersii. The sequence goes on from VZSZ01000200.1 coordinate 55,875, forward strand.
CAATTATTAGGAGTAGAGATACTACACGTTAACATTATATTCTTCTATCTTTGCTGCTTAGTATCTAAGGTCTATTTTGTGCTCAGAAAGCAAAAAGACTAATCAGCAGTGAAATACAACTTTTGACACTTTTCCCATTTAGATCCAGTTGAGATAGTGGGCATTTTAGGTTTTCTCTCTTGAACAAGCATTCTGTTTCCTTCCTGGATTCTCCTTTGCTGTAGACCAAATCAGAATTCTAGGATAATGTCCAGTTTTCCATAACAGTTTGGGAACCAAAAATCTGTAGTGTCTGATGCAAGAATTGGCACTGGATGTAAATTTTAACTTCTAAAGCTTCTCTGAAAAGCTGATGGCCAGTTAGATCCTAAATCCTTTTGACTGCTAAAGTCAGGGATTATTATTCTCACTTTTTGAGTAGACATATAGTGACTTTGAATGTTTCCTTGGAGGCACTACTCTGCCCTCTATCTTGGCAAGGGCTACTTTAATAGGTTCAAAAAAGTACTGAAGAAGCAAGTGAGAAGAAATGAAAAGTGGAGTCACATGTAAGGGGATTTCTTTTTGCCCTTCAGTATTCTCTGGACTAAAATGAATTTCAGATTTCTTTCTAATGTATAGCTTTCTAATGTAGAGCTGAAGAAAGGAACTCTCTTTCCTTATAAAGGATAAAGTGTCAAGATTAATGATTTTTTTTCTTCTAGGGTTCATAGTGCTCTTAACAGGTAGGCCTGTTAGCAGAAAAGAAGATTTATTTCTCCTTGTGCCTGTAGTGGTGATTTCTCCCTTGTACATACTCCAGTGAATAAATATTTTATGTTAAGCTCTTGGGTTCTTTTTGTGAGGTTTTCCTTATTTTTTCCAAATTGTTTTGACTGTGATAACTTTAAAAGGAGTTGAGGGGAAAGTCCTGGGGAATTTCCTGTTAAAAAAAAGTCAATTAAAATAGATAGCCAATTCTGAGCTAATGGTTTTGGTAAGAAATCAGTTTTGAAGAATTTGTGTCTGTGCACGGAAGTACTCTTCAAAAAAATAAACAAACAATTTTATAAACCCCCAAAAGTGCTTAAAGTCCAAAGTTTTCAACTCAGTCCAAAATTAATGAGCCATATTTTTAATTCTGTTTTATAAAATGTGTTGCGCGAGGTTTTTTTAGTCTGTATGTTAGGTTAAGAACATTACAAAACAAATCAAAACCCCAGAACCCCAAACTGTGGAAAACTATCTGTTACTGAATGAGTATTCTTTCAGGAATTGTTTTTAAAATCTACCTTTAGTTATTTGCTTTTAAACAGCCCAAAGTAGCTGTGCTTAGAATAGTTTTACAAAGAAGAATCTTTGCTTTAGTTCAGGCCTGTTAACTTCTGCACATTTTACAGATTTCTTAGGATATACTTAGTGTTACTGATTTTTTCCCTGTCAAGTGAAGAATTGTATATGACTGTCAATTGATAAAAGGCCAAAAATGTAGAGTACTTGATCCAGCAGCACTTACTGGGAGTATTCTTTTATGAACATTGTGTTTTCTTGTTCATGTCATATAGTCTATACTGTATATATAATGATGCTTGCCTAAGTTCTGTTTTCTGTTATTAGAAGCCTTCCTGAAATTGAAACTCTATTACTTTACTACATACTGTATTTTATGTAATTATTAAAGAAAATTTCTTCTGGGTTGTGTTATGATTTGCACATCCCTATGGTAATTATTAATGTCTGTTGAAATGATATATCCATTTGGAGAGTTATGCTTGTCATAGTTTAATCTGTTGATAGAATTAAGACAGCAAGAAACAGAAAGTCATTTGACAACATGTATATATTTTTGGAAAAGATCTGTGCATCTCTTAGGGAAGCACTTACACGTTGGCTAGTTTTTAAGAGTTGGCTTTTGTGCTGAAACTTGTAGCTTGATTCCATTTAGGAAATTTCTAACTACCTTCACAGTGTGGTGATAGCATAAAAGTTATTCTAGATTAAACCAGAAAGATTTTTCCTGATTTTTTTTCTTCCTTTTTTTTTTCTTTTTTTCTTCTTTTACAGAGTTTTTGTGCAGCCTTACATCAGGAACTTAAAGAATACTACCGACTTCTGTCTGTTTTACATTCTCAGGTAAGTTAAGTGGTTCTGATTTAACTTTCTTATTTTGCTTCACATTATCTGAATATCTCTTAAAAGGTATAACTAGGTATCCTGTTAGAAAGGGAAGAATGTACAGTAGTTTCTATTGACAGTAGACACAATTCTCTAACTTGTACATATCTTACTCTTTGAATGTATGTACCAATGAATGTTTTCTCCCTTAGAAATTTGCTGTTGTTTGATGTATTAGATAAGCAAGGTCTAGAATGTGTATTTCTAAGCCTCTGTCCCTTTTTTGCATCATTTTTTGTCAGTTTCATCTTACGTGGTATCTTTTATCATTCAAATCCCAAACAGCATAATACGTCTTTGAAGGGAGAAAAAAAAATCTGTCTGTATTTCAAGCAACGCGTGGTTCAGCAGTTAGTAACAGCAGTTCTGATGTTTTGTTCTGTGTGGGGCAGTTTGTGTGTTTTCCTTGTCCTTTCCATTTTATTGAGAGAGTAAGATGTTTCAGTGCTGTTAATCTTGTAGGTTGTCCACAAATATTTATAGGTATGTGCACCTAGATGCTAGCTATAAAATAAAATAAAAAAAAAATCTTCTGCTTACTTTTTTTTTTATACAGGATTTTCAGGGAGTTCATTACTTGTAATTGAGCAAAATTTATTCTGTGAATTGACCTAAAGTTAAATTAAAATGCTATTTAAAATTCTGACTTAAAAAAAATATCTGTAGTTTAATTCATAGGCTTCTGTAAATGTTTTTAAAGCATCTGTTCCTTTTGACTCACCTGCAGTTCTTAAACATTCCTGACTTTTGGAATGCCTGTCATATGTACTTTTTGCTTGTTTTTCCTGGCTACTTTCCAGCTACTCTTTTTGTAATTATTTCCTGCTCTGTCCAAAATATGTTTGCTCTCGTCGTTTGCTGGAGCTTTGCTTTCTTGTAACTTCTAAAACTTCTTGACCATGAAAATATTTGTGACTTATTTGAAATGCAGCTTCCTCTACCTTTCCTGCTCCACTAAACCTTCCAAAAAAGAGATGAGTCTGGTGGGAGGGGAAGCATGTAAGGGGAAAATGAAAGGAAAGTTCTGGCATCACTTAATTTCAAACTGCGTTTGTCTTTGTGGTGGGTTGACCCTGGCCAGCAGCCAAACACCCAACCAGCTTCTCACTCATCCTGGTCTCTTGGGGAATGGGGAGAAAATAAAAGGAAGGTAAAAAGACAAGTCAATCAGGTTAGTGACAGTTTAATAGGGAAAGCAAAAGCGGTGTGTGCAAGCAAAGCAAAGTACGGAATTCATTCACTACTTCCCATCAGCAGGCAGATGTCCAGCCACCTCCTGGCAAGCAGGGCATCAGCACACTTAACACTTGCTTGGGAATGCAAACTCCACCACAAATGTTCCTCCTTTTCCTGAGCTTTTCTTCCTGATAAAAGCTTTTTGTCCTCCATATGTTTGGAAATGGTTTCCAGGATTAGTTGCTCTATCGGCATCCCAGGGGATGAGGTGAGTCTCACTGGTGTGGTGTTCTATGGATCCTCCCTCTTGAAGAGAGGAGTGGCATTTGCTTTCTCCTGGTCGTCAGGAATCTCCTCTGATCGCTATGGTGTTGCAAAGATAATCAAGAGTGGCCTTGCAGTGACACTGGCCAGCTCCCTCAGCACTTGTGGGTGCATCCCATCAGGGCTCATAGACTTAGGTATATCCAGTTATTTTAATGTTCCCTAACCTGATCCTTCTCCACTTGGAGTAAGTCTCTCTTGTTCCAGTCTTTCCCTCTGATCTGAGGTGACATCTGGTATTCTCAAAGGCAGATTTTACAAAAAAACCAAGGTATAGAAGGCATTGGGCACCTCAGCCTTTTCCACTTTTCCTGTCACCACTTTCCCAGCACCATTCAGTAGTTGGATCCGCATTTTTCCCAGTCTTCCTTTTACTGCTTTTCTTGTTGCTTTTCGTATTCCTTGCCAGATTCATCTCTGGTGTTAGAGTTCATGAGTGTATTGAGCACGTTGATTAAATGCATTCTGGTAGGGAACAGTCAGTAAATACAGTGTCTGTAATGTAAAGATTTGCTGCACTAGTAGACTGGAGTTTCTGGGGATGTTCCTCAGCACCTGACTGAAGGGAATCCCAGAGGATTTTCAGGAAGTGCCTGGGAAGATTCCTCCCCAAAGGCTGTGAAAGAAAGACACCCAACAGTGGAGGAGGGGCTCTCTTGTGACTTGAAGGCTGGGAAGCACAATTTCACATTGCAGGATGGAGAAGTAGGGTGCACCAAAGATAGGTGCGGGCACTGTTTTTAGTTGATGTTGTTGACAAGGTAAGGCAGAGTGAAATGTCCCAGCCTGTCAATGAAAGCTTGCTAACATTGGTACTCTGGATGCCCTGTCCAGAGCAAGGAGCAGCACGAAATAGAGTGCATGAACAAATAGGTGCTGGGGAGCCCCAGTGTGGGAAGTACAAGGGGTTTTTATCTGGAGGAAGGCTCATCTAATGCATACTTCCTCAGTGCTGAACTTAGCTTCAGCAGGTGTAAAGGTGAAAAGCCTTGGTGTCCTCACAAGTGGTTGTCTGCACTGCTGGACTTGGTGTGCATTTGGGTGCCACGGAGATGGGCACTGAGAACAGGGCAGCAGGTGTCATTGTGACACTGGAGCACTGTGCGCAGTCCTGATGGCAGCGTCTCTGATTGGGGAGGTAGAGAGTAAGGAGGGAGAAAGTCAGCTAAAATCCTCAAAAGCATGAACGATTGCTGTGTGAGGAGAGGGGAGACAGGCTGAGGACTTCTAAGAGTTTATCTGCTTGAACTGCTCTAAGAACTTCCCTCTGTGTTCTTAGGTTGGGTTCTTGTCCTGCTCACCCCATCTGTACCTGTATGAGATGTGCATCTCAGATGCAAATATTGGGCTTTCATTTTCCGTCGTATTGGAAGATCCATGATAGTCATGTGACAGATTTTTCTTATCGTAGCTTTTAATGTTTTTTCAATGGTAGCAATTCCTTGAACTCGCTACATACCTTACTTAAGTTCTGATGGCTTCTGAAGGAAGGCATTGAACAGAATTTGTCCCGTGTTGAACTGAAGTAAGCTGGCTGTGCAGTAACAGAAACTTTACCTCCTACACCCTTCCTTTCCTTTAGATGTTTTTCTTTACTCTTTTATGAGCATCTCTTTGGCCAGTATTTACTGTCTTTCAGGTCCTCTGCTCTTTTTTCCTTTGCCCTTCTCTCCTGTTGTGACTATCTATCTATCAGCTTGCTTTCGTTAACTTTCTTGTCCTTCTTACTCTGTCTGCTGTATTACACTTCTGCTTGTCTCTGTCCTTTCACCTGCACTTGATTCTCTGTTTCCACTTGTGTGGTTCTTGGTTTTTGGCCCAATGATTTAATGCGAGAACATGTAATACTGTGTATTTCAAGTGTATCAGTATAAAGCTAACTTCAGAGCAAAAAACTATGAAACAGCAGTTCTGCTTCAGTTTTGCGGTTTTTGTTCCTTGATATGTCTTTCTGTTTCTATTTGATCAGTTGCAATTGGAAGATGATCAGGGAGTGAACTTGGGACTTGAGAGCAGTTTAACGCTTCGCCGTCTTCTAGTCTGGACGTATGATCCTAAAATAAGGTTAAAGACCCTTGCAGCACTTGTTGATCACTGTCAAGGTCTGTTTAACATTAATTTAACATTTCTGGAGAAGTTGTGTAACTTTGAGTGGTTGTGCATGCCAGAAGTGGATCTCAGTAATATTACTGTTATGTTTTAGAAATTTATGAGTAGCTAATCCACAGGATTCTCTCTCTCTTAGTTTAAACAAAAACGTGATGAATTATATGTTTTATGTTGATTATTGGAATTGGTAACAATTTTGAAAAAAAGTGGGCTTTATTTTTAAGACACTCATGAAAATTTTTATTGCTACAGCCTGTGCTGTGGGGAACTTTTAAGCTGTGCAGCTTAACAACAAAACAAGTACTAGTTTTTTTTGTTGTTGTTGTTCTCTTAATTTTCAATTGCAGTAAGACAAGTGATATTGCCTAAAACAACTATGCAGGGAACTATAACCAAGAAGCAGGAAAGGTGTGTTTGTGTGTATGTATGCACACAGAACATCTGAGAGTCAAGTATTTGAGAGAAGGAAAACATACTAAGGCTCCTTCAATGCTCTTCTGGTGGGGGCAGTGGGGAAGAAAAGAAGCATAAAGTCAACCTTTCGTGTGTGTGATCTGATGTCTTGAAATTTGCATTCCTGCAAGGTACCATAAAGTAGACAGAATACAGTGTCAGAGAACTGTGCTTAATACTTCAGTGGGGTGGTTGATTCATGCCTTAAAACCTAGTAATTCCCTGTCAACATTAAAAAAANAAAAAAAAAGTGCTTTTGCTACATTTTAGAATTGCTGTTCAGCAAGTTCCAAGTGACATATGAATAGTTAAAATCAATGGCTGCTGAATTTAAGTGTGGTGTATATATTTTTCCTTCATACATTACTGTTCCCCTCCCCTATGATATTGCAGGGAGAAAAGGGGGTGAACTAGCCTCAGCAGTTCATGCCTATACTAAAACAGGAGATCCCTACATGAGATCTCTGGTTCAACATATTCTTGGCCTAGTATCCCATCCTGTACTGAACTTCCTTTATCGCTGGATTTATGATGGAGAGTTGGAGGATACGTACCATGAGGTAATGTATGTCATACAATAGATATTTTATCTGTTTGTTTGCTTTGTGGGAGTATAATCTGTGGGCAGCTTAAAGGAGAATTTGAAAAGTAGACTGTGATGGAAATGTATAATATGTAAGTAATGTACACAATAACAACATGAATCTCTTAATGGATTCAGTCAGTGTGATGTCTGGAGGTTGCAGTGATGCAGTACATTGTTTTCAATGAATCATATCCTGGGTCTGTTTTGTAGAGGCAGAATGGTGGAATAACAATAGATTCTTGCTTCTGAAGAGAGACAAAGTCATATCTCTATCTTTTCTTGCTTAGTGTAACAATAGTAATGTATGCAGAGTTCTTTGCAACTGTTTGGAATGCAAGCCTTGTATTTGGAATAAAGATGAGAATATTCCACTCTGCAGACTACCTACTGTTATCCTCAGCTTCATAAATAACTTCAGTTTGTCAGATTGGGTAGAAGAGGTTTATGGTTCCAGAGTTCCTCTAGAAACTCTGTAGAGTTATTTGTTCTGACTTCTGAAACAGCAAATTCTAGTAACTGTCCCTTTTCTTAGAAATGTTTTTATGCTTTTTTTAAGTTCTCCCAACTCTGTTTCCCATTTCAAATCAGTACGCTCTTGTTAAAGCGACATTTTTTGGTTTCCGGAACCCAAAGAATATTTTTTTTAAATTAACTGAGCCCTTCTGAGACACATCTGAATAACTTTACTTGAGTGTGAAATATGCTGTTTGATTTCTGAAACTGTCCACCTGCGTCAAAATTTAAATGAATACAAATACCACCCACAGCTGATCTTTAAGGTCAGCATTAGGAGACTTGTGTGAAATGTCTATGAATCTTTATGGCTGGAAGTGTAAAATATTTTTTTTTTTTCCCCAACTACACCTCAGATATGTGAGGTGGTATCTTTTTTGTTTTTTCTATTATTCATTAGCTTTCAACTCTTTGTTTAAAAATTCACATGTACACTGTAAGAGTGTTCTTAATACTGAAAATCAGTTGGATGTGATATACTGACAGCTACCATTTTCATACTGTAGACACAGTTTTAGAATGACGTTGACCATTCTTGGTGGAAATGGTATTTGGAGGCGGTGAAAAAAGTTCTTGTCCAAAAAATGAGTATCTTATGCAACAGGATAAGGACAGAATCCATCCGCAAGTTATTTTAACAAAACTGATTATGTAGTTTTAGTTTCTTACAAACAAAAAGTATTCTCTTCCGTGGAGTTGAGAGACCTTAGCGTTTGATCACCAGATCAATTGCAGGATGTCTTGGGTTTGGGTTGTGTGGTTTTGTTTTTTGTTTGGTTGTTTGGTTTGGTTTTTTTTTCTTTTTTTTTTTTTTTTTCCTCTGCAATTCTACATCTGTTAAAATAGGATAGCTAACATAAAGAGCAAATTAAATTACGTGATCTGTTCTTTAACTTTTTTCTTCAAAGCTCATCTTGGTCAACATACAAATTACGTATCAATTGCCAGGACAGCTCTGCACATTAGCTATGAAAAAATTTTTTCTTATCCTTTTTAGTTAAAAGAACAACTCAGACTACTTTTACAGTTTTCTGAATACAGAAATTAAACACTAGAGGATAAAGTTTACATTCATCTTTTGTTTTTAATATTTATTTCCATCTACAGTTTTTTGTAGCTTCAGATCCTACAGTTAAAACTGATCGGTTGTGGCATGACAAATACACTTTGAGGAAATCAATGATCCCTTCTTTTATGACAATGGAGCAATCAAAAAAGGTATGAATTCAAAAGTTAATCTTCTGATGATTTGTTGGCCCTATGCTGTGTAGATTTCCATTAAGAAACTAGAGACCAAATTAAACAATAAAACATCTTAAAACCAGCTACATTAATAAAATTCTTTGCTGAGGAAGTCTGTAAGACTGTTTCTCCTTACCATTTTCTTACTGATAAACTTTGTTTAGGGAGATGTCAAGGGAGGAAACAAAGTTTCTGTTTAAGACTTTTTTGTCTTAGTAATGAAGTTCTGTATTGCTGTGGTTGTGATTATGAAGCCTGGAGCACAGAAAGATGACAAAATATCCTGTTGTCCTGGTTGTTGTCAGTGGCTTTGTTTTATTTTTGCTTTTTTTCTTGTATGCAAATCACTATGAAAAAACAAATAATCCTTTTGTGTTCAGGTCCTCCTAATAGGAAAATCCATAAACTTCTTGCATCAAGTTTGTCATGATCAAACACCATCCACAAAGATGATTGCTGTGGCAAAGACTGCAGAGTCTTCAAAAGATGGTAGAGTATCTGTGTTAGTCAACTTCTTCCCTTTGAACTGAGCTCTGTAAAATATGTGGTTTAGACTGTAAACTGACATTTTGGATAGTGGGGTGGAAAGGAATACAAAAGTCCTATCTGCCCCATAATATCGGTGTTTTAATAGATACATGTATTTACAAAAGACGTATGAAGATGCACATATGTAATTTTCTTTTCTTAATTTGACAGGTTTGCTGGATGGTTGTTAATGTACTGGATTACTAAATGAAACCAGGCATGATCAACCTGCTTTCAGCTGACTTCTGTTGGGCGCAATAGGTTGAGGAAAGGGATATTCTTGAGTGATGCAGTAAAAATTTAATGCTTGCAACTTCTCATCAAATATACTTCATCATACCAGTCCATAATAATACTGAATTAATTGATTAAAAAAAAGATAAGCCATTAGTTGTAAATAAGAAAATGAGCAGTAAAAACAGGCAGGACAGAAGCTTTTCTGTAAATGCACTCTGCCACTAATAGGTCAAAAGAAAATTGGTGTGTGGAAGGTTAGTAAGATTCTTTTCGAAGATTACTTAAAACTGGGGTTGCCAGCTATTTAACATTAAACCAATGCTTGACTATCAGAATTCCTTCAGATTATTTCTTTCTGTTCAGAAGGGATTTCAGTTTTAATGAATGAGAGCTTGTATACCATTTGTGTTTATTCTTTGGTGGCATATTCTTTGCAATTAAGTTGGCATTGTTGTGATGAAAGATGGCAAATAATAAACACCTAAACCAAGGCGTCTTTATGTGTAAATATTTAGCAAAGAAGGTAAGGTAATGCTTAGGATGCTGTTATATCTGGGAGAAAGGACAGCTTGCTTTGTTCTGGTAAACGTGATATTTTACTTCTTCAACTTGTTTTTATAACTCATGTAATATACCAAAGAGAGTCTAATTGTTAAAATGTAGATCACTGAGATAATTTCTCTGATGCTATTTTGTACATAGCTTTTAGAAGTACAATGATATCCTGCTAGCATATCCAGCTTTTCCTAAGAGAAGAATTGTCTAAACGTTTGGTTTTTTGTCAAGTTCTTAACTTAGTTTTCTAAGAACATCCTTCTTTGCACTTTTTAGCATCTTGTACAATATCCTTTCTGTTATTCCTGTTCTCAAATATGACTTTACTATATGTAATGTTGAAGCTTGGTTTTGTGGGATTATCTTTTCTTTTCTTCCTTTTTTTTCTCCTCCAGATTAACCTTGCATTAGTTTTTATATTAACTCTTCACAGCACGGACTTTTAGCATGAGTACTTCCATGAAAGGTGTTCTAATAATAAAATCCCATTCACGTCTGCAAGAATATTTCATCTAATAAAGTGATTTTTGTACCATGCGCACTGCTTGCCTAGTCAAAGATGTGCTTAAAGTGCAGAGAGGGGTCAGGGTTAAGTGAATAAGGGCTGTAAATGCATTTGAACCATCATCTTGCCAGCTGCTCCTGAAAAAGGTGAAAACATCCTTTGACTACACTACTTTCACCACTTTACACAGTTTATGGCCATGCTTTTCCAATATTTTTTTTTAATTTGCACTTGTGTTTCTCTTTCCTTGATTGAATGGAAGATCTGCACAAATACAGTTTCCCTATTACGAGGGGATAAGAGCTTCAAAGCAAGTACATTATCTTAAGTGCTGAGAATACCGGTTTCAGACAGAAGCGTAGTTTTAGAAATGGATGTTATCCACTATATCTGCACTGTGCTGAAGGTGTACTGAGCTTATGGTCTGTAGCCTGAATACCTCATAGTATGGCACTGCCTTAATTCTGCATGAAACTGCGTTTGTATTTAGCGCATTTTACCCATTCAATCCAGAAAGAACATTGTGACAATGATTTTGGAAATGCATCCTGTCCTTGTTTTTGCCATCTGACAGTATCCTCAGAGTTCCTTCAGATAATTACTTAATAGTAACATGATGGAAAGCTAGAATGCCAGCCTGAATTGTGGATGCTTTTTTCTCATTATAAATCTGAAAGTTTCATTGGTTTGGCTGTATTTTTTATTTCTTTCATTTGCTTTGGAACCTTAACTCTCATGTTTCCCCAGTTTCCTTCTGATGCTGAAGTAATCGAGACATAAAAAACTGTCTGAATATGTATTAAACAGGAAGTCAGAGATGCAGAACAGTGTAGAAGTTGGTCATCTTGCCTGACAGGGGACTGTAGCAGACATCTGAGGAAGAAAGACAGTAAAGAAGGCAGATGAAGTGATCCCAGCTCCAACCGCTAGCTGTTCGCAGTTTGGGAACTTCTGAACCAGGAATTACATGAAACCACTACGTTCAGTAGCAACTCATGGACCTGTCTATCAGTGCTTTTTGCCTGATCCTTTCTTGACCCATTTCTGGTTTTCACAGTGTCCCGAGATGATTTTGCGCAGCTTAAAAAACTTGTCCTTAGACCTCTTGTTTGTGGATGTAAGCAGCATTTTTAAGTAGTTTTAAATGTCAAACAGGGATGGTGCGTTGCCTATGCTGGAGTGCATGTATGCAGAGGTGGTGTGTTACAGCTACACATGTACGCTTGAATTTTCCTTTCTCAAGGCAAGGGGTGGTACTAAGGAGAAGGGAAAGGCTTTTTTCTGCTTGGGATAACAAGAAGTTGAGACTTGTCCATGTGTCCTCAGGCCTTACATGTGTAAGCATGTGTACTGCCTTATATGTGCTCACTCCTGCTTGAGTGTAGGCAGGACCAGCATGTGTGACATCGTAGGCTTGCCAAACTAGGCAACTGCCTGCTGCTTTTGCCTGTGCCTTCAGGCAGTCCTAGGCCAAACTTCTCTGTCCAGTCGCTGAAGGTATTAGCTCATAACTCTTTCTGGGCTGGTGTCCTAAACCACGACAGTTGGCTTGTTCCCTCGTTTGCTTTGCCCATTAGGCTCACAGCATCTTGTGGAAAGACACTTGTAGGAACAGGTTGTTAGGGTGTTTTAACTTACTATGTTCTGTCCATGAAACTCCTCTTTTAGCTTTTCTTCACCCCTTCTGGAAGATCTTCCTTCTTCCTCTAAAGCAAGCAGTGAAGCCATGTGGCAGATCAGATGGCTGGTAGCACTATGCACGCAAGCAGTCACGCTTGAATCCATCTTTTGAAGACAGCAGTTAAGAGGACAGGGTATGCTGACGGGGAAAGACTATGTGAGAGTCAGAACTGATTGGACGTTCTCACTGCCCTGTTGCCCTGTGCCACTGAGAGAAATGCATTTGCATGAACTGATGTTTTCCCCTTTTTCCCAGCAGTGGGAACACTGCTGCATGCTTCTTCACCTGAAAAATGCAAGAATTGCTTTGTCAGGTCACACCAGATCTCTGCCTTGACCACAATGAGCAGAGACGTGGTGAGCTGTCTCTCCTGCTTTGCTGTCAGTGACTGGAAAGGACACTTTGAGGATTCCTTACTACAGGCTGTATTAATTCTCACATCTCCTAAGCCTGATGCGTGTCACTTGACTAAGTAGTATTCCTCTATTTTGAGCACAGCAATGTATTATTATACCAGTGTCATCTCTTAGACATCTCTGCATATGCTTGCACTTGGTGTCTTACAGAGAGCTTCCCAGGTTGCTGAATGAGAGTTTGGAAACCTCAGGGAATGTCATTGAACCAGACACTGTGAGATTTCCCTCATTAAAGGGCAGCTTCTTTATTAGAACCACTGTTTATTTTTTCAGTTTAAAAGTATTTTATTAACCAAGGCTGAATCTCATCAGAACAACATGAAACTGGATTTTAATTTTTCCTGTCTGCAGTACAGGTTAAAACTAATTCTGGAGCAGGCAGTGCACTGTCTTACACTGTTTTGTTAGCTGGATCTTCATTTTTTTACTTTGAAAGCAATAGTTGTGTAATTAAAAATTGCTGAAAGTGGGAGTATATCCCTTAATGCTGAGGAAGGTCTGAATCTTACAATAACTATTGTTATTGTCCAGTACACTGTTATTGTCCAGTATTTGGAGTTTTGCTCTATGTTGCTTGAAGAGGCCACAATTCTTGCTATCTTGTAACAGCCTTACTGCAGCCCCTTTCTTAATAAGCTTGTAGTTGTAGAAAAGAGTGAAATATGCTTCCTACTAAAGGGCAGCGTCCTACTTTCTGCCCCCAAATTGCCATGCATTAAAGGTGGGGAAGAAAACATCAGGTTGCTGGCTGTCCCCCAGATAATGCAAGCACATTCCCTCCTCTCTCATTCTTACTTATGTCTAGGAACTCTTTTCTCTTGAAGGTTCTGACTGATTCTTTGATTTCTCTCCTTTTTTTTTTTTTTNAGTGACTTCTGATTTAGATCGCCCCCAACAAAGCTTTTCCCTAAGTCTGAGCTTTTAGATCTCCTTCAAATTATTTGATTCTGTAAACTGTAGTATTTCAGCAAGCAATGAAAAATATCGCTTTCTGTGTAAAAGTGATGAAATAATAGGAGCTCTTATTGGAAAGTACAAGCTGAGCACAGATTAAAAGTAATACTGTTGAAGTATGGGCTGATTTAGACTTGCTTTCACTTCGGCTATGCCAAATGTGTAATATAGTGGACCACGATAAATAGCAATTTCTCTGCTTATATGTTTCAGTTCCAAAGCTTGTTTGGCTCAGTTTTGGAAAAACACTAATTTTAACTTTTTTCTCTGTTTTCTCTCTTTTTTTTTTTTTTTAGCTGCTGATTTGTTCACAGATCTGGAAAATGCATTTCAAGAGAAAATTGATGCAGCTTATTTTGAGACCAGCAAATACCTGCTGGATGTTCTCAATAAAAAGTACAATTTACTAGAACACATGCAGGCCATGAGGCGCTACTTACTACTTGGTCAAGGCGACTTTATCAGGCATTTAATGGACTTGCTCAAGTAAGAGAGTAGTAAGGGTAATTATTTTGAATTTCTGACGCTTGCAAATGCACGTGATCGGCACAGAAACTGTTTTGCTTTTGGAAGAGGACCCTTTGAGTATCTTATTACTCAAAGGTTTAATTGAACAACTTTTAAATTCTATTTGGGGTTTAATTTCTTTGACCCTGAGGCTTAAACTTTGTTTTTCCTTTTTGGTAGGAAGTATGTACAGTACCATTTCACGATGTCTTGAAACATTGCACTCACAAAGATAGCTTTACACTTGACCCTGTGACAGCCCTTGAGGATGTTAGCTCTTCTCTCATTCCTGTCAGCAAGTTTAAGCAGAAAAGTTCTGCTGCTCTTGATGCCACTAGTTAACATTACTGTGAATGTTAGGCTTCTATATTTTGGAGGTGTTTGGTCCAAAACGTTGTGTCAAAACCCCTCAATGGGTTTTTAAAAATTAAATGGATGCCTCACCAGCCTCTGTTTTAAGCACTCAGGTGCGGCCACAAGTATCAGTTTCAGTGCTTAAAGTGTGTTTGCAAGCTCACTGCTTTTACATGCTCATGCTACTGATGAATCTTAGTCTACCAAAAACGTCCTTTACAAAGCTTTCCTTTGGTGTAGAGGGCAGGCTTTGTAATAGAGCTTCCATTAAGTTGTTTGTAAATCAAAATCAATGTTGTCTGGTGACAATTTATATATGATGATGTTTTTGAAAGTGAAAATTAGCATGAAACAGAACAAGGTTGGTTTGTTGAGTCCGTATTACATTTGAGTCGGAAGTAATGAGGGGCTTTCCAGTACTGATCATGTGGGAGAGGAGTAGCGCAAGGTGCTTGTTACTTGTGTGTTGCAACTCCTTGGAAAGCTTAAGTTACATAGAGGGCATAGGTTTCTGTGCTTTTGCCAGCACTTCTAAGCGCATGAGATGGCTATCAGTAAGTCGCTCAAAACTGAAATTAAATTAGTGGTTTCATGTGTTAATGATGTAATCTGTCTTATTTTAGATATGAATGCAACTCAAATTACAGAATAGTTACGCTAGCACTCCTGGTAATTTAAAATTACTGGCATTGTGAGGATAAAGTTATTCCTCGTGCTGATACTCAGCTATATAGCAACCCATGAATAGACAGTTTGAAAGATTTTGCTCATTGATTTTCTTTGTGGTTAAAACTGAAAGAGTAGTATGAGAGGTTTTGAAAGTCTGTCAGAAAAGTGTTTCACTGTGTGCTGCAGTTACAACTGAATTGCTGCTGCAGAATATCTCAGTAATATGCCATCACTGTTTGTTTCACAACCACCAGGCCAGAGCTTGCACGACCAGCTACAACCTTATATCAGCATAATCTAACCGGAATCCTTGAAACAGCGGTGAGGGCAACTAATGCCCAGTTTGATAATCCTGAGATTCTCAAACGATTGGATGTTCGGCTTCTGGAGGTCTGTAGCATCATGGTGACTCTGACCTGAAACATACCATTTTTGTGTGTGTATACATGCAGACATCTATATGAAACAAAATCTTCATATGTGTATGTAGTAGATACATTCCCCCCCATCTCTTCATTGAAGTCTGCTTTGAATTATTTAAACCTTATTAAATAAGTCTTCTCTCCTTTTCCCATTTCCTGCCTATTGTCTATTTGTATTTCAAGCTCTGGGTTTACAGCCATTTCATTGACAATACGAAGTTGAGTATTTGGGGTCTCACAGTAATTGATGCTGGTGGCCCTGATTTGAGGTTCTGCAAACAGCTCCTACTGCTGTTGCTTTTTTTTTTTTTATCTGGGGGGTGGTCTTCTTGTCGCCAGTAGTTACAAAGAGTGAAGCAATGAAAGTCCGTTTCATGAAGGAGATCTCTGGTAAGAAACTTGAGTTAATGAGAAAGCTCCAGTCCCAGAGGTGGGAGTTAAGTGATGTACTGTAGCATCTGAAATAAGTCTGTACCTTAGGCTGAGTCCTACCAAAGACATTTTTCCTTCCCTTCGTTTCCTTTACTAGCTCCCATGGAAAAACATTAATGTTAAGAACATCAACATTTGGGTGAGATGAATCCCACCATTGTGTCAAATATCGCTTCAATTTTGCTTAATCTGCTACTTTTGACAAGGAACTCCTGTGTCCCGTATGGATGTGGATGCCTGATTTTTCATAGGCTGTAGAGAATGGAAGAGCAAGCAAGAGTTGCTCTTCAGCACTAGTATGCTCTGGTTATACACTGCAAGTAACATATCTTCTTGATACAGGTATCTCCTGGGGACACTGGATGGGATGTCTTCAGCTTAGACTATCATGTTGATGGGCCAATAGCAACGGTAATGTCATATACTGCCAGCTGTGAACATGTCTCAGATACTGAATTGAATTGCTAAATATTTTTTGTATTCAATAACGTTTTTTTGTTCTGGAGTGTGAGATCAGAGAGACTTCTTTTCTTTTGGCATCTAGGATGCACCCACTGTATAAACAGTTGAGCCAAAATCTCAATTCTTATAAATTAACTGTGAGTGCTGAAAAGCTACATATAAAACAATCATTACTGAAAATCAGTAATTCATTTGTTCCAGCAGAGGTTTTAGCAAGTACTTAATAAATGGAGTGCTGCTCTTCTTCCATTATTACTAGTCTGTAGCTGCTAATTTGGGATAATTCGCAAGGAGCTGAAGAATGTATTTGAGGAGAACCTATTTGTACTGTCTTAATGAAATTTGATAGGCAGTGTTCATTAGAACTACTGAGAAAATAGCTGCGCTATTGATCAGAATGCATTTAGACTCACTTTTAAAGAACTTTTTTTGAACAGGACATCAAAATGTGAGTCTGACCAGCAGAAGGAATTTTCATGTATGGATGTAGTTTGAAAAGAGTGAAATGCTTAGGCTTTGTCATGTTCACCCTTTCTTAGACTTCCTGCAGTGGCCTGTGCCTACTTGAATGTTAGGTAACTTGGCTCAGCCCTTGAGGCATGATCTTTCCAAAAGCTCTGGGGTTTGTTTTGACAATATTTACCAATAAACTGCGTGGGTCAGATAAGATGGACTATGAAGAGTTTCTCGGTCCTTCAGAACACATGGTATGTCTGTTAAATTTGTGCTGATATTTTCTTTGTTTTGTAGGTGTTTACACGTGAGTGCATGAGCCACTATCTAAGAGTATTTAATTTCCTTTGGAGAGCGAAGCGAATGGAGTATATTCTTACTGATATATGGAAAGGGCACATGTGCAATGCAAAGCTTCTGAAAAGTATACCAGGTGAGAGAGGCCCAAATGAATGACATACTTGTAAGCTGGATTTAAATGACTGTATTTTACTTTAAACTGTATTAAGGGGAGGGGGGAAGAGCCTGTTGGAACAGATGAATTTTATATTTTGTTGCTCCTCTTGACCGACTCTGTAATGGTAGATGATGGTGAAGATAAAATAACATAATTGGAAATGGAAATTTCCTGCTTGTTTTACTTAATCCTTGGTTGTGAGTTTTTGTAGCAGTAAGCGAACGAAACATCCTATGTCTCTGGAAGAGACCATTACTCTTCTATCTCCTTTTATGCATCTTTGCTGATGCCTTCCTATCCGTACCTTGTGTCTCCCTCTTTCTTGTCCTGGAAGTAGTACATCTCACACATGCACACTTCTGAATTTGCTAGTTTTACCTTCACTCAGTCCCCGTGCTTTTGTTTAGCTAGGAACAGAAGAAGTGAAGATAAGAAAAACAGATGCTTGAGGAGGAATAGGAAAGCTCTTAAGTGTAGTGGCCCTGGGGTATGTTTAATGGACTTTTTGATCCTACTTCTCAGCTGAGAATATAGTCATATTTGTGAGCATCTGTACTGGCTCAATCTTGACTTTTTTACCTATCTAAATTTCTCTCAGTAAAAAACAGCTATTGAGGGTTATGCTTCTTTGTGGCATAGTAATATTTAAAAAGATGTTTTTATAATTAGGAACTGTTTGGTGGGTGAGAGTGGACACTTTGGCCTCAGAAGGGCACTGGGAAACAAGCTCCTGTAAAGTCTGCTTCAGTGCACAAGGCTGATCTCTGGAACTGTGTGAGATGACTAGGTTTTCTTTCTGTGAGACAGGATTTATTTTACTGTCATTTCCCTGTCCCAAATAAGTGCTTGTTTCACTCAAAGCCAGTGGTCTATTGCATTCTTGCTTTCTGTTCCCTTTGAGACTAAGGTACAGTTAACAGGTTTAATTCTCATCACCTGAGGGTCTTCAGGCTGGAGCTGTCTCCCATTGCTAGGGTTTTGTTTCTTTTTTTGTTCTCAGAAGGAAGTTTGGGTTTTCTTCCTTCCTACACCTGCCCTGCTCCCCATGCCCCTTTGGGAGGTCTTTCTTATGCTTTGCTGTGGAGCAATCTTCTGGAAGTAAAAGCTCAGTTGCTTGTCACCTTTAGGTTTGGCTGTGTTTTAAGTAATGCAGACATTTAAAATGCTGGCCAAGCTCTTATAGCTGTTGTTAGCAGAAAGAGAGGAGTGTTGTATTTCTCAGTTTGTGCCTCTGACAAAGGAGAGTATGTTTACAAAGACCTGTACTGCCTTCTGCCTGGAGGGACAGGAGTCTTTCTTGCTCACTGCCAGTCTAAGTTGGAAGCTGCGAGTGGAATGTTTTTCTGAAATACATGGAGAGTCCACCCCAGCACTGATTTATAAAGCAGTAGTAGAACTTGCTTTTATTTGCTCTCTCTCTCCCTCCAAAACAGTGCCCTTCCGGTCACAGAGTGCCAAATGGAAAACAGTAACTGATAGGAGGATGCAGCTGCAGGATCTTTTGTTTTTAAACCACAAAGAGATAGCATTGACTTTCAAGGATAGCTTTATTCACAATTCCCAAAAAGTCTTAACAGCCAGGAATTTTAATGCTTTAAAGGAGTACTTCTAGAGAGTATTGTCAAGCTCGCTCTTTTCCTATCAGTAATTTGAAAAGGAAACACAGATGTATCCAGCTCACCAATGCTGAGGAATTTGTTATTAAGCCAACCCTGGAGGATTTTTTTGTTGACCCTATTTAAAGTAGATGCAACATAATGTGTTAGGGATAGTCTTCCTGTAAAGGCATGAAAAATTAAGAACACAGTAGCTTGTGATATCATTCAGGTCATTGGGTAGTTCTGTAACATCCCAGGATACAAAAATGTAGAGTTCCTTTTGTAGTAGTCTCATAGCTTGTCTACAGTGGCAAATTATTTTGGCAGCTTTTTACTTCCTCAGTC
The DNA here is from genome assembly GCA_013398815.1 of Ibidorhyncha struthersii. Classification (NCBI taxonomy): domain Eukaryota; kingdom Metazoa; phylum Chordata; class Aves; order Charadriiformes; family Charadriidae; genus Ibidorhyncha; species Ibidorhyncha struthersii. The sequence goes on from VZSZ01000200.1 coordinate 75,007, forward strand.
TGGATATCACATAGCCTGCTTCCACAAAGCTAAGTATCTTCATTCCAGAGAATTTTTGCAGTTGATGGTAATCTTGGTAATACCCTTCTGCAACAGATATACTTTCTCTTACAGGTGAGCCGCTGAGGCCACTAGTGACTTACCTGTGGGTTTCTGTGCTGGATCAGGGAATTGAGCCTGGATCACATGAGCCACAAATTCCCTACCTCTGTCACAACCACTCTCTCTTTTGGTCTTAGTGTAGCTGAGTAATGCAAAATATACTGTCTGTGGTTTGAAGTTTAATGGTAAGAGATGAGAGGCCCCAGAAGCAACTGTAAATCTGTGGCCTCAGATTTTCAACCAAAAGAACGCATGGGACATTTACTGTGTTTTGGTCTCTTGGGACCAAGAGGGTCTTTTTCATCTGTGATACTCAGCAAATTTCCGGCACTGTCTGAGCACACAATCTTTGGCTCACATTTTCTTGGAGTTAATTGTGCAATGTTCTTTGCTCATCTGCCAGCCAGTATTGCTGCTACCATCCAAGACTAGTGTCTGTTTTATGAAGTATTCAACTTTGTAGAAAAAGTTTACCAAGCTGGTTTGACGGCTCTGCCTGTCCTTGTGGTCTTTAACATGCCATCTCTTTGAATTTTTTACAGAGCTTTCTGGGGTGCTGCATCAGTGTCACGTTCTGGCATCAGAAATGGTCCATTTCATTCATCAAATGCAGTATTACATTACATTTGAGGTATACTCTAACCACCCAATTAACTGTTTAAAAATGAAGTACTTTTAATATTCTGTATGTGTTGTGTGTCTTAAATTTCAAAGAGCTTGTCATCTAGCAAATCAAAACAGCCCAATCCTGAATCATTGCTCCAGGTGCTTGAATGTTCATGGGATGAACTCTGGAACAAGGTCCAACAAGCACAGGACTTGGATCACATCATTGCAGCTCATGAAGTTTTTCTAGACACAATCATAGCTCGGTGCTTGCTGGATAGTGATTCCAGGGTAAGTCTTCTTCTTTCTGTTAAATTGAGCTTTGTGATCTCAGCTTATGTGTTAAGAACCATCTTCTCTGATGTTGTAGGAGCAAGGGGAAAAGTAATTTTTTTTCTTCCTCTGATATAAGATTTTATTGTGGTAGGGTCTGTACACACTCCCCACACACAGTGACAAATGCTGATTATAAAACTTGATGCAATGTGGGCCAGTTGCTTTTAGTCCTAAGAAACTGTGTGATCATGCAACAACTGACTTAGGACTTTGCAAAACAGTCTCTCCAGCTCTGTGTAAAAAGATTTAATTTACTCAAGTTCTGAAGAACGGTAGTAACTTAAAACTTTTGCTGTACAATGCTTTCATTGTTTTGTTGCTTAACTGTCTCACAGGTACTTCTCAACCAGCTTCGAGCTGTTTTTGATCAGATCATTGAGCTCCAGAATGCCCAAGATGCAATGTACAGAGCTGCTTTGGAGGAGCTGCAGCTGAGGTTGCAATTTGAAGAGAGGAAAAAACAGCGTGAGCTTGAGGTACAGTAGGGATATTGTTAAAGCATGAAAATTAATTGAGGCAGATATACTTGTCTTTTGATATATGGAGGATTTTAGATATCATGTTAGAGGTACAGCAAAAATGAAAAATGCAGTTGGGACAAATGTAAAAGTCATCAGCAATAGCTAGTGAATTCAAACAAAACTGCTAAATGGTGTTTTTCGTCTGTCTTGTCCAAAACCTCTAGGTGAATAGGTTCTGCAGTGTGTTTTGGAGGATGAGAAATTTAGGGCTGTTTTAGGTGAAGGAAATGGAAAGGCTTTTAATACTCTGAACCCTTTTGCAAAACATGCCATAACTCCATGACTACCTCCCTGCTGTCAGTCTGTGAGACATGCAGTGCTGGTGTGAGACTCATCTGCTTTGCTAACCTCGGATTTCTTTCATGTGCTGTACAACCACCAAGGGGACTGATAGTTTCAATATTAGAGGCTCTATGTTTGGCTTTCTATGGCAATGGTTGGTTTGTATAAAGATGGTGGTTTAGCCAGGCAGAAGGTGGCCCAATTAACAACTTTTATCTCTTAACCTCTTGACGCCTGACCTTCTAACTCATTTGGTCTCTGTGTAGGGCAAGTGGGGTGTAACTGCATCAGAAGATGAAGAAGAGAGCAAGAGGATGAAAGAATTTCAAGACTCAATACCCAAAATGTGCTCACAGCTGCGAATACTCACACACTTCTACCAGGTGCCCCTTAGATTATATTTTTTAATATGGATGCTGATATGTAGAAATCAATCTCAAATATGAAGTGGGTGTAACTTCAGTATTTGTGTGTGCAGTTTGTGAATCTAGGTCTTCATTTTTTGCTTCTCTACTTAGAAGTCTATATTCACTGTTCTTCAGTAAACAGCAGGTTTTGTGATCGTGTATGTTCCCCTGACAAAAAGGAATAGTCTATTTATGTAAGTCTCCTCTTTCCTCTAGTAGTGGCAGTAATGGCTATCTTATGGTGTAATCTGGAAAAAAAAAAAAGTAGAATTCCTTCTGCATTCCATTTCTTCTCACCAGCTTTGCAAGTCATTGCTATTAAGGACTGCAGAAAGGGTCCTTATTAAGGGCCTAACAATTTTAAGCGCACTGAGATGGGAAATGGGTGAGCTGTTTGGGGGAACATGCACAGGACATCTTCTTTGATTCTGGCTTTGTCTTAATTTGTTATATCTGATTCTAAAGCTCCTATTACCCAGGAAAATCATCTGTTAGATTTCAGGAAAAGCATTCCAGAAGGCAATGAAAGGCAGGGACACAGCACTACGTGTGAAAGCAGCTTTTCAGGGTTAGACCCCAGGTCAACTGAAAACCAAAACCCTACCCCAACTCATCTCTTGACTTTGACACGTGAGATACTCTTGATGTTGTGTAGTGTGCTGTTTAACATCTCTTATTTATCACCTTTGGCATGCCTGAAGTTAGGAATTTTTTTAATGTTGTTGATGCTGAGTTTGGCTTAATGTTGTAGGGCCTGCTTTCTTCTATCTTGCTGTTGATATTTCTTGTGTCTTTCTTATTTTAATATCCATAAATGCACATTTAGACAAATATAAAACATGTAAGCCTGCATTGTTTCCCTAGGTAAATGAATGAGGCTGAAGTGGTTTTGCTGGGTTGTTACCCATACCTTCATTTTACCTTGTAAGAGTACAATTCGTTCCTTATAGCAGTTATAGTTGTGACTTAGCACCTGTACAGCATGTGCAGAGCACTTCCTAGTCCTTCTCTCTGGTGGTTTGCATCAGATCCATTTCTGTGTTGCCTGTAGCTTTGCCAAGCTATAGCTACCCTGGATGAAGTGCTGAGTTGTCAAGAGGGTTCAGTTCAAATGTAAGTTTGAATGAAAACAGAATAGGGCACCCAGGTTGTAAAATACTGGTGGCTTTTGTTGCAGGCTGTAGAGATCCTGAGCTCTGATGTGAGGACTTCAAATCTGGGAGGAATTTGCTCCTGGGTCCAAATATTGCAGTTCTCCCTCCCAGAGAAAAATGGAGCCAAATTCTTTAACAAGTGTAGACTGTGAAGAGATTGTAGTTTGTGTGGATTGCTACAGGTTGGCAATGGAGCTTTTGCCTGCTTGGCCTGTATTCGTGCTGAGCCCTACTATGGATTTTCCATGTAGGACTTCCCTGGCCAGACTTGGTCACCTATGGAAGTATTGGGGTGCTCTAGTTATGGGCATGTCCATGTTAGTATTTATTGGAGATCAGGAATGAGAAAGTCCTTTCCTTTCCTGCATGCTGTGGAGCTCCTGCAGTCCCTTGGCTGGAGACAAATGGGAGGATGGGCTGCAGAAGTGTGCCTCCCGCATGCCGAGTGCAAGTCCCACATAAAAACCACTCCAAATGCATAGAGTCTGACGACTGGGTTAGCACCGACTGCCCCACTGGGCAGATGCTCTGCTATTCTGGGTGCTGCTCGCTGCTGTATACCCTATATCAGATAACGCATTTTTAAAGCAAGCAGTGGTCTAATGATGGCCTGGCATGCATCGTAGATGCAACGTGGGAGCAAGGTGAGGTCTCCTGTTGGGTTGGGTCCTGAATGGTCTCCCAGGTGCTTTAGGGCCGCCTTGGGAGGGCCGGGGCAGCGGTGGCACCTCCCCTGCAGCCTGGGAGCCTTCGGACAGCTGGAGGGTGCCAGCAGGGCAAGGAGGGGGGGCTGTTTAAAAGACCAAGCTGTTCACACCGGAGACTCCGAAGTGCATGGCAGACATTTGAAGATAAAATGAAGCTCTGGGCTTTTACAGAGTGAATCTAGCATAACTCATTTGCTAACAATTGGGTATAAATGCTTGTACTTGCCCTTTCCCGGATTCCCTCTGCCTCCTTGCCACGCCTGAGCACCACCTGGCATCCCTGTGCAAAACACACCACTGATGTCATCTTAGCTGTCTCTTGGGTTTTTCTTTTTCCTTCAGGGAATCGTCCAGCAGTTCTTGGTCCTGCTGACAACCAGTTCTGACGAAAGCCTTCGGTTTCTTAGCTTTAGATTGGACTTCAATGAACACTATAAAGCAAGAGAGCCAAGGCTTCGTGTGTCCTTGGGCACTAGGAGCAGACGAAGCTCACATATGTGAAACAACTGCAAAGGACTGCACCTCGGTATCCGAAGGATGTTGAACCTCTTGTTGGACAAGGCAATCAGTGTTGACATAATACAACCAAATTGTGTGTGATCGCTGTCTACCATTTCTGCAGGCAACATGTTTTCAGTCATGTGATTGTGTGACACTGTATAGCAGAAAGCAAAAACGTAGGGTTTTTTACACTGACATTTCCAGAATTACCAGGCTAAATGGGCTGATTGAACCTCTTCCAATCAACTTCTTAAATCATTCTTTTAAACAAATGCCAATTTTATTTGAAGCTTTCTGAGCTCTCTCCACTGTAACTTATTTCCGTGTCCAGGAAATCACATCTTTTGTTTATAGGAAGCACCATTTCCTTTTTTTAACAAGAAAATAAGAAGGTTATTTTTTCTATATGTACTTGTTGTATTTGAAGAGAGCTTTTGTTAAAGCCAACAGATTAGGACCCAAACCTAATGTCCTTGTTAAGAAGCTATACAGCATTTCATTATGCTGATTTTCAGTGTTGTGATGTGTTTGACTGTGTAAGAAACTTTGTATCAGGAGACATAAACTTATATTTAATTTTTTTGTTGTTTTCAAAGTTAACAAACTGAAATAAAAAATTTAGTGGGGAAATTCTATGGTTACTGTACAGGAGAAAACTATAGAAGCAGAGCAGGAGTGTATCTATTGCACATAAGATCTAAAAAATGAAGTTAAAGCCTCAGTACTGTGAAAGGAGAGTGTTGGTTAAGATTGAATTGAATGAAATAATTGATGTTCAAAATCAGATGTGTAGAAACAAACTGACTTGGCTGATGTTGACTTCATTCTCTTCCCTTCCCTATTTTTTCATTGTAAATATTTATATATTGCTGTTCAAACGTTGGGGAGAGGGGGATTCTTCTTTTGCAAAGTTGTCATTATATCAAGTCATTTATTATGTTCCACAAGTGCAAGCTTAGAAAAATAAAAACACAATTATCTTTCAAACAAGCGGTTTGGTTTTTGTAATTGAAAGCTTATGCTTTTTCCACAAGGTAAGAAAGGAGAAGCTTCCAGTTAGGAGTGTATTAATTTACAGATCCCTACCCATTATAGGATTTTGGTACTAGTCTTATCTATACTTCGAGTTGTGAGCAATTCATTAATTAACATCTGCCCTCAGATCAAACAGGTCTGTGGTCTTTTTTGCCTTAACTCCGCTTGAACCCCTGGGAAGCAGAGGCACTTGCCAGGCCAGGCAGCCGAGGCTGCTGTGAGTCATGACAGAGGTGAACTCTGGTGGGATGATGCACCGACTTGCAGCCCTGGACTAGTGGGTTTGCCCTCTGGACACCAGGATGCCTGTTACTGTGCAAGCCTCGGGGTCCTTGCTTTTGTTAAATAAAACATGCAAGGCATTTAACCCTATGCTCCACCTGCTGGTGGAGCTACCCTCATGGTGGTACTTGCAGGTAGCCTTTCAGCTGTAAGAAAATATGGATCTTGGAGTGAGTGATATTCTGTGTGCCAAAAGGAAAGCTGAAGGATGCTGAGCTTGGTGTCACAAAAACACAGGAGGACTCTGTGTTTGTGGGTGTGGTGGGAGCATACTGTTCTTTTAAAATCTGAAAGAACTACAAAGCTGCTGTGATTGTATTTTGACCAAAAACCTCTCCTCCAGCTGAAACTGTTGGGAAAAAAAACATTTAGCTGCTGTCCTGATTTGAGGTACTCTTTTGGCCATTGCCCTGAGAGATGTGTTACGTGATCCCATGTGTCAGTAGGTAATCCACAGGCCAGAGATATTGCATCAATGTCAGAACTAGAGGACAGGTTTTAGGGGAATTTTCTGCTCAAACCAGAGCAGAACTTTGAGATTTGATGCACTATGAATACTTAAAAGGCAAGGCACAGAATAACCTGACTAGCTCAGGAAGTGGACCGGAACTGTTCCTGAGATCTTCAGTTTCTGTGGCAGTGGTATCCATTCTTCTCTCTTTCTCAGAGATTGCTTTGCCCACGCCTGTACCTGGGGGAGTGCCGTCGCCACTCTTGGACCCCCTCTGACTGCCAGGCTGGGGGGAAGGTTCTGAATGCCTGCCATGGAGTAACTGGACCAGGTCTGCTGGAAGATCCCCTGGAAGTGGATGGGAGCTAGCGCTGTCATCTTCGATTTTTATGGCAGTTTCAGCCATTTCTTTTTTTCCTTTTGCTGATTTAATTTTGCTTTGCCTTCACCTGTGGCTGGTTCTTCCCTCTTTGGGGCACTGTCAGCATTACTTAGTGCTGCTTCTCTGCAGCACAAAGCATGGCTTTTGTGAAACAATCTTCATTGATACGAAGGAGGAGACTGATTTTATAAAGCTCTCACAACAGAAACGTTCGCAGTGCTGCCCACAGCAAACTGCGCTCCAGGGTGCTGCCACTGGAAATGCTTCACTGCGTGGTGCAGCCATCCAACCAAGAATGCTGGGAAAACCAACTCACCCTTTTCTCTTCTTCAGCAGCAATTTAACCAGGTGTCCCAAAGGTGATTTTGGAAGGAGAAGGTGTGGGGAAAGTAGTGGGATAAGCAGATAAAAAGGGCTGGTTGTGTGTTTTTCTAGCCTTGTCCTTCACCTGGTGGGTGCAGTGCAGCCTGTCCTGTCTCCTTACTAAATCCCTTTCCCTTTTCCCGAGTGTGTGCGATGGGGGTCTGAGTGCAGTGACTGGAGTGGTATTGCAGGTGAGAGGTGTGCCTGTGGTGCCAGCAACTGCAAACACTGCAACGAGAGGACGTATATATCTGGAGGTGAGAGGGTCTAGGGGTTACCTGCTGGCTGGACTGTGTCTAAGCTCAGCTACCAGAGACATCCGTATCGTGCTGTGAGCCTTGCAAAAGGTGTTGTATTCAAAGAGTTAGTGACATTGAACAGACGTCTCTGCTCTATTGGGTACTCGGCACGTGAGCAGCTTGAACGTCAGCGTGAGCAGCCGCTGTATAGGAACCCGATGGAGTGCCCTGTGCCAGCCCATCCTGCCCGGGAAGAAGGAAACCCTCCGTGGATGAGACCTGCACAGCGTAGCACAGAAAAATCCATGCAGGCTCTGTCCAGTACTGTGCAAACATGGGGTGCCCAGCATTTAGCTGGGCATAAGTTTTACTCACTACCTGTATTATTTTTATTCTATTTATATTCCTGGTTTTATTCTGTGGTATTAACCCAGCTATTTTGTTAAGCCATTTGTTGTCAGGCTGTTCTTATTGAGATCCAGAAAGAACCCTGCACCCTCCCTCTCTCACTGACCTCCTGGTGCAAAACAACATTCTACTTTTATATAGATATAAAACATTTTTATACATTATATATTAGTGGGAGATAGCTTACACTAGTATGTAATATATCTATATCTCCCACTAATGGACCTCCATCCTGCTCAGCCAGAGAGGGGAGCAGGACGAGGCCCTTGGTGCTGCCTGTGTTGGTGTGAGTGCTCTGCGTATCTGTGTGGGTTCACTCGTGTGACCAGCCGAGTATATATACATCCGCGGTGCGTACGTGTGTTCTGTGTGCATGTGCCTATGAGGGATGCATCCTGAGCCTTCCTACCGGTTGGACCTGGGGCTGTGGAGCTGTGGCAGCTGCGCCTGTGTCAGGTTGCTGCGGTTCAGCAATTTCTAACAAAAGCAGGAGAGAAATGATCTTATGTTTCATTTGGGCCTGGAGACCAATATTGAATTCTACATAAATGTGTGTACTTAGGGTAAAAGTTGACAACATCCTTCTGCTGTGACTTCACAAGTGGCTTACCTTTCAGTGGGTGGCAGCAGCACCTTTCAGGTACGTTCCTAAAGAGAAAAACAGGAGTTTTACCTTTTTACTTTATTTTTTAACACTGAACTTCTTATATACTACAATCAACATTAAAGATTATAATTCTTAACGCGTTTACCCTTTCAAGGCTATTCTTTATTTTGTAAGGTATGTAATACAGGCTGCTGGCTGGTATTTTCAATGTTTTTCTGTTGGAGCTACAGTGTCTGAAAATAGAAATACAGCTTGAGGACCCAGCTCCTCCTGCCGTCTGCATCCTATCCCGGAGCCGTGGCTAACTCACCCCGCACGCTTGGCCTCCTCCTTCTCAGAGTTGCCAAGGACTAAAGAAACTTCTGAGAAACTGCAGTAGAAAGCAGAAATGCAGGAACTGAGGATAAAATTCTCACCCACCTTAGGATGTGCTACAATATGCAAAACTCTTCTGGGGTGAAGGGCTGTCCATGTGGTGCGACCAATATCATAAATGCATTTAAAGGAAGAGAACTGGAAAGTGTTTCTGTCTTATTCTTTTAAACTACAAGGGAAATTTGTCATGGTAACTGACACGGAAATTATATCTTAACCAATATGAACTCTGAAGAAGAAAAAGTTAAAAAACAGCCCCTGAAAATTCAATCTCCCTCTGTAAGTTACAGCAGCTCATCTGCCTCAGGGTACAGTATGATGCAGTTTAATATCTTAGAAAGATCCACTAGGAAATGCAGAAGCGCATGATGGAATGTATTTTTCAGCGAATTAGTTATAGGTTTAGGGTAGGAGATAAAGGAAAGTATATAATCGTAATCTGGTTTTATTTTAGTGATTCTGTTTTTCATTCAAGGCCCTGCGGGTTTTCTCCTCTTACACCAGATGCAGTGAGCAAATGCCAAGGTCTCTCAACTCTACGTAGGAGGATACTTTTCTTTATAAACCCCCCTAAATCTGTGTGATTGATTTTGTTAAAATTAGTTGTGGAAGGATTCTGTCTTCCTTCTGTCAAGCAAGGTGTTCAATTTTTGGACAACTTTTTTCAACCCTTCAAAACAGCATTTCTACCAAGAATGGCCAATTACCTTTCGTCAGAGTAAAAACTGTAGCTTCCAGTATGCCACGTCTAATAATGATTTTCAATATTAAGGATGCTCTAAGTGCACGTGGAAATTTTTAAGCACACTAAGAGTTGAAAGTTAATGAAGGATTGAAAAAAAAGAGATCTGGACACAAAATTGAAGCTTATTTAAAAACTTCTCGACTTAAAGATTGGAGTTCTCTTGACATTTCATGCATGATTCCTAAGGCTGACCTTAGAAACCAGCTGTGGGTGTACGCACATTTGTACTCATTTCAATTTTCACCCGAATGAGAGGCCTCAGAAATGATGGAGTGTATTTTTCACACAAGTAAAGGTGCTCAGAGACTGCTCAGAAGTGCCTAATTCATTTTGAAAATCATCTTTTGGCTGCTTGAAACCTAAAATATCACTTTAACTTCTAATGAGAGTCTGCTGATTGGAGAGAGGAAAAAAAGAGTTGGTAGAGCTTAGAGAGATGTGCAAGCATTTGTAGGTAGAGCAGGGACAGTTACAAGACCTTGCTGTTTCAGAAGTCGGAGGAAATAATTCTGTATAGTTTCTAGAAGGGCTTTGTAACTCTCACCTGTTCTATCCAATTTAAGAAACTAAAATTACTTACAGAGCCCAGGGTAACAATAGACAGCCAAAGGAAGATATTCTCTTTCTGTCTGTATTAGCTCAGAGTGCAAAATATCTGCACCCATTGATTTAACTAGTCATTTGTCCTTCTGAAGGCTTGCTGGACTGCAATTTTAAAATATAATGAACATACATTAGTTTTATGTTGACAGGGGATGCTACAAATTTAACATACAAACTGCTCGGTCTCTCTAAAGTATTAAGCCAGGCCCCCTGATACAGTGTTTTAACTGTTTTATGTTAGCTTGAAGCAATGCAGTCTTCAAGGCATCAGAATCACTTGTGAGGGTTAACGTCATACTTTCTCTCTTTCACCAGAAGAGCAGCAAAGGTGTCGCAGTCAGTATGTGTTTTCCTTCCTTTTATTCCAAAGTTAGCTTTTTGCCAATGCATTTTAACTACCCAGTATTGAACATTCTCTCATAAAATCATTGGGCCAAAACCTGAGCTCCCCATCAAGTGGAAATAAAGACTCAAGTGCAGGTGAAAGGACAGAGATGAGCAGAGGTGTAGCTGGTTGGAGACAACACAGAGGTCACGGAAGTTAAAGAAGCCGAGGTGATGGATGGTCGCTCACAAAAGGAGAGCAGGGCAGAGGAGAAGAGAGCAGGGATCCTGAAAGACAGCAAATGGTGACCAAAGAGATACTCAGGAAAGACTAGAGAAAGAAAAACATTTAAAACAAAAATATCTGAGGAGTGTAAGTGGTGAAATTTCTATCACTGTGCAGTTAATTTACTTGAGGTCTTTGTGGAACAAATTCTGTTAAATGTTTTCCTCCAGAAGTCATCAGAACAGCAATTAAGTTAGCTAAACGTTAGAGCATGGGAAATGCAATCGGAGTGATTGTTACCGTTTGTCTGAATATTAAAAGGTATGATAGGAGAAAGCTGTCACAAGGTGACTACCCTGTGTATGGAATCTTCCAGTGCTGTGGAGAATGAAACCCAGTTACTTGCATTTGTGATACATGTCACACGAACAAGGCAGTTGGGCATCTAGGATCCCTCTCAAGTCTACAATAGGAACATTCCCAAAAGTAGTCAAAGCCACTTCATGACCCTTTAAAGGTTTTCCAAAAATTGCGAAGAGTGAGGCAGTGAACACAGTCTTCTGCTTTGCTTCCTAACAAGGCCCTGCATTCAGTCTTCAAACGAGGGTGTTTGTACTGAGTTTTACCTCTCGTTTCTAATGAACGGTGCTGAAGGGCATAAAGAAACAGAGGGAAATTACAGACAGGCTTACAACAGCAACTAAAAGGGCAAACGGGAACTTTCCGTTAACAAGCTAATGTGTAAAAATAAGAATTAGAGCATATTATAATGGCAGAAAATGAAGAAAATAGAATTCTCTGGAAAACAAGCAATTTAACCATTAGATGGAAAGAGGTAAAAGTGCACCATTTAGTGGGGAACACAAAGCATAAAGAGAATATAAAATATGGGGTGAAAATAGTATTTGATAAATGAAAAAAACAGGAGCATTCCTACTCATTGTGACTATTAACACAGCTAAAGTTTAAGACAAAAACAATATATTTTTGACAGCTGTGATCCAGGTTGTTAAAACATCCATAAATAAACTGAAATATTTTGTTTCTTATCCTGGAAAAGAGATTAATGCATTATAAATTTATGCTCTTTGTATATGTATATATGTATGTACATAATATATGCACATAATTAATAAAAGCATCAGTAGACCGCTATGAATATAAGTGTTATGTCATTTTATTTGCTAAGGAAAAAGACAGGATACAGATTTCGCAGCTACAAGGGAATGGATGAGCCAACACTCTTTCTCTCTGAAGTGGCAGACAGGGCGTTAGACGCTACAGAAAATGGGTCTCATGAGCGCTGCAGACAAAACAAGCGCTGCGCTTCTGTGGGAGCCATTTGCAGCTTTCCTGCAAAGAACCATTTGAGATCAGCATTTCCCAAAACAACTGAAGAGGAAACATGTAGTCCCTTCACTACCTAAACCTCTCATCATTCTTGTTTAAGAAGATGACTGAGAAATACAGAAGGTGGATGCATTCTGGAAATAAGTCATGTCACAACTTCCCTTTCGCCTTGGTTTCCCTTCCCACCAGCCTTATTTCTCCCTTTCAGGGGTCATGGGGAGTTCTGGGATCCTCGGTATATCTGGGAAGGGGTGTTTAAAAGGGTGTCATAAATGCAGTTCTTGACAGATGAAGTTAGTCAAGAGTTGCAATAAAGGTGGATCCTTTAGAAAGCCATAAATGAACAAATAATCCTAACTGCAGCATTACACAAACACCCCCTCTGAATTGCCCAGGGCACTCTCCCAACATCATTCAGACGCTGAAGAGCGCTGCGCTCAGATTGCCTTTGTGCTCCAGCATTATATGGTACCGGCTTTACAAGCAATATAATGCAAATCTTTTGTATTTCCATCAGCCAGGTTAACTCATTGCCCACAGGAGCAATTAGTTGATTAGATCTACTCTATAAGCCCCTGTGGGCAAAAGAAGTGGATATACATTTTCAAAACCACCAAAGAAACAAACAAAAAATATGTTTGGCATCGTGAAGAGACACCTTTACTAGTAAGATGTCCCATCTTCTAAGAGAAAAAGTGGCAAAGCAGCTGTGAGAGGTGGAGCAGCAGAAGAACAGTACCTGTCAGATCCAGACTTATCCCAGAGTTAGAGCACGTGCACAGATTCCAGTATTTCACAGACAACAAGTTTTGGAAATTAAAATAGATCAAAGCTCCTGCAAACCAAAAGAGCAAAACAGACATTAATAACAGAATAGGAAATACGTACAAAAAGAGTAATTGGATGGTAGCCAGGAATTATAAGACAAGAATAAATGTTACTGTTTTCTTAATTAAGACCGTTAAAGGGCAATACTGTAAATGACTCAGAAGAAACAGCTGCATAGAAGAAGTTTACAGGCGCTTTTGACTTAAACTACGGGGTTTCTTAATGGGCAATTATATAATTGTAGGCTTATTTTAAGGCTTGACCTTTCTCCATTATAAATAAAGAACTCCTCAAGAGCACCTTATAAAGGCATAGGTAAGTACTAAACAAGATCAAATTTTTAAGGTCGTCCTGGCAAGCTAATTTGGATGCGCGTTACTATTTGCAGCAGGCGGCCAGACACATTGAGGGACTTCCAAGCCTCAGCAGCGGAGTGAACTGTATCGGGATGCAGAATAATAGAAATCCTGCTGATCCCATCCCTTGCCAGAGACAGTGATGCTGCCAGAGCAGTGTCACACACCCCACCGCCGTGGTCTCTCCGTGTCTCTGGTCAAACCGACCTCTTGTAGCGGCTTGTAGAACTCCAGATGAAGCTCTGCATAAACCTGCTTTTCTTCAGCCCGCTGGCTTGTGCTCCAGCACATGGACATAGAGCAGAAGCAATTTGCTGTTCATACTCCGAGGCTGAAATTCCTGAAACAGCCTTTAGAGGACAGCGGAGAATTGCAAATGACACATTTTCAGCTCTGGCCTCATAGTCCGGGATCCTTCGCTCTTTTTATATGGATTGTGAATTCTGATTCAAAGTGTAGGCGAAGTGTAACTTAACTTCTGTATTAATGTGTGCTATTTATGTACTGTGGCTTTCTAAGATAAGGTTGGGGCTCATACCAGCCGTGTATTTTTAATTATATTGTAGCTTTTTCCATCATTAAGGATTCCCGTTTCCACCTGGCTAAGCTATAGCCTCGCTGAACGAACTGCTGCACTGTCAAAAGGAGCTCAGTGCTTCATGTTCAGGTTTAATGCAAGAGAGCGCAGTGTTCCCAGGTAAAAAATACTCGTGACCATTGTTGGAGGCTTTAGTGATCATGGACTTTGATGTGGGGACTTTAAATCTGTGAGAAATTTGCCATCTGGGTCAAAATATTGCATTTCTCCCTCTCTGGGAAAAGTTGGGCCATATTTTTTTTAAGAGTTGTTAGCAATAATTAGGCTGTAGTTGGATTTTGCTCTAAATTGGTAGAAGCTGGTTGGGTCAGCAGCACCGACTGCCCCACTGGGCAGATGCTCTGCTGTTCTGAGTGCTGCTCGCTGCTCTATAATCTACATCAAATACCTATTTTTGAAGCAAGCAGTGGTCTAATGATGGCTTGGCATGCATCGTAGATGCAGTGTGGGAACAAGGTGAGGTGTCCTGTTTGAAGATGAAACTGCTGACAACCAAGTCTGACAAAAGCCCTTAGTTTCTTAGCTTTGATGGGACTTCAACGAACATTATAAAGCAAGAGAGCCAAGGCTTCCCGTGTCTTCAGGCACTAGAGGCAGATGGAGTTCACATATGTGAAACAACTGCAAAGGACTGCACCTCGGTATCCGAAGGATGTTGAACCTCTTGTTGGACAAGGCAATCAGTGTTGACATAATACAACCAAATTGTGTGTGATCGCTGTCTACCATTTCTGCAGGCAACATGTTTTCAGTCATGTGATTGTGTGACACTGTATAGCAGAAAGCAAAAACGTAGGGCTTTTTACACTGACGTTTCTAAATGGGCTGATTGAACCTCTTCCAATCGACTTCTTAAATCATCCTTAACGAATGCAATACTTAATTTGGAGCTTTCTGAGCTCTCCCCACTATAACTTGGGTCTGTGTCCAAGAAATCACATGTTCTTTTGTTTAAGAAAGCACCCTTTCCTTTTTTAACAAGAAAATAGGTTTCTTTTTCTATATATACTTGTTCTATTTGAAATCACTTTCGTTAAAGCCAAGACTTTTGGACTCAGATCTAACGTTATTGTTAAGAAGCTATAGAAAACATGCAGTTATGCTCATTTTCAATACTGTGATATATTCATGACAAACTTCCACACTTTTTTCTGTGTTTGTTTTCAAGGTTAACATTACAAATAAAGGTCATTTAATAGGCAAATTCTACAGCTACTGTACAGGAGAAAATGGCAGAAGCAGAGCAGGAGTGATCTTATTGTGTATGAAATATCCTAAGAACTGAAGTTAAAAACTCAATACTGTCAAAGGAAAGTGTAGTTAATTTTAAAAATCTGATGTGTCAGAAAGAAAATGGCTTGGGTAATCAAGACTACTTTATTTCTCTTTCCTCGCCTAATTTTCTGTTGTAAATATTTATATATTGCTGTCCATATATTGGGGGAGGGAATAATTTTTTTTGTTTGCAAGGATGTCATTATATCAGGTAATTGAAGTATCCATATATTATATACCAGAAGTACAAGCTTAAAAAAAGAAAAACGCAGTTACCTTTCAAGCACTGTTTTTGCCTTTTTCAATTGAAAGACACTAATTTTTTGTGCAGGGTAAGCAAGGAGAAACCTCCAGTTTGGAGTGTGGTTCGTTTACAAATCTCTCTAGCAAACAAACCCATTACAAGGTTTTGTACTAGTATTAACTATAATTACAGTGGCATACAATTCATTAATTAACAATTGTGCTCCAATAAACTAAGTCTGTGGCCTTCTTTTGCCCTTTCCCTTACTCTGCTTGAACCCCTGGGAAGCAGAGGCAGCTGCCAGGCCGTGCAGGTGAGGCTGCTGTGAGTTGGGATGGAGGTGAAGTCTCATGGGGCTGATGCTTCAAACCCGCAGGTCCAGACTAAAAGGTTTGCCCTCTGGACATCCAGACACTGCTGATGGTGGAAGCAGTGCTCCCCGGTGGGTTGTCCTGCAGGATAACCTGCCTTTCCCGGGTGGTACGGACACAGACATTTCAGTTGCACCGTGTGGTGTCAGATGGACCTGTAGAGAAGAACAGAAGTTCAGGTGGTGAGTGAGTCCTGGGAGAGGGGGTGGCAGAGGGTGAAGGAGGTGGGGGTTCAGCTGCAAAGCCATTTTCTTTCTGGACAATTAGGCATATCACTCTCAAGGGGAAGCCTTTAAAATCGAAATCAAAAGGGGCAGATTAGCAGGCCGCCAATCTCTTGAAACAAATCTCTGACCAAGACTTTGCAGATTCTGTAGCTGGAGCAAAGGCACTCTCTTGCCTCCTCCCAGCTCCCATATAACGTGCCCTGTATTTTCCCCCCGTAGATCTGGGTGATACGACCTGCAATTTACACAGCCAGTCTGTTCAATTTGTCTGTCATTTTGCTGTGGAGGGTAATCTCTCAGCACCGAGGAGCTGATTGAGGCCAGGGAGGAGCAGCTCCCTGATGGTGCAGAGGTCGGCGTAGTATAAACTTAGCCTAAATTGGCATTAGGCTTCTGAAGCAGCCAGAGGTCAATCTCTAAGGTTAAGTAAGCGGTTTTACCACCAGGAAAAGGACCTGCCCTACCTCAGCCTGCTCACTCTGCCCATAGGGCACCTACATTACGGGATGGCTGAGCTCTGTCGTCACCTAGGTAAGCTCCGCTGAGATTCTGATCTTTGCTTGGAAGCGGTTATTTTTAGCAAGATAAAATGTAAATCTCCAAGTTTTGCAACAGAAACATCCATTATGGCAATGTATTTGTGACCTATGTAGAGGATGGAGACCTGCAATACCAAACTGTTGTGTCTCTCAGTGTTACTTGCAAGTGTTGTGCTAATTTAATGAAGAGAGTTTGTCTTGTCTTTTCTCCCACTCCCTTCCCTCTGTTTTGCCCCCTCTCCGTTTCACTAGGCTAGCTTTAATTGAATTGTTGCCATGTGCTCCCCCTGGCAACAGTACAGCCCTCTGCTCTTCCCCTCTTCCTTAGAGATCTCCTGCCATGAGCTCCTGGGACTTGCTTGGTGCTTCCCTGAGCCTTTTAGCTGAGACCGGGGGACGGACTTCAGAAAGTCTTACCCTTCTCTTCTGGGATCTAGTTTTGTTCATTTTAGCTATAGTTAGAGCTATGTTTCTCCTTTAAAGCAGAAGACAGGCTTTTTGCCTCTTCCTTCTCACTCTTCTCTCCCAACTAACTAACCCCTTGCATTTTTATTAAGCTGTTTCAGCAGCTCTCTGGCTTCATCAGTTACAGTTACGAGTTCAGACATATTTTAGGGATTGAATCCTTCACTTCAGTGAAATAAAACATGTAAAGTTTTTATTTGCATTCCTCTTAAGGGACCTGCCAATGCAGCTTCATAGGACCACTTGCAGGCATCTTTTCAGCCAAAAAGAAAATTTGGTCCATGAGGCAAGTGTTGTTTTGTGTGCACAGGGAAAGCTGAAGGATTCAGAGGATTCTGGCTTAAAGAATTGCCAAAGTAAGTGGCCTTTGGAAATCAAAGTGCATTTACAGATCTCTGACAAACATCCTGAGGGGCTGGTGACTGGCTCACTCTCCAGTACAGGCACTTTCTGTGTATCACTGTTACAGGAATTGTGTTGCTACATCAGCTCTGGCCATTTGTAAAAACTCAATGTTGATTTACAGGCATGCTTAAATAATTAATGGTCTCTGTATGTGCTACTGTAACTGTTGCAGAAGTGCCTCTGGACCCCCAAATATGTATTTTCTGCCAACTGATCTCATATAGCAAGTGTTTGCAACAAGTTCTATGTTGGTGGACCCAAATACCCAGACAGAAATCACTGCAGCCACCAAGAATGTGCTCCATTTTAGCCAGACGTGTTTATTTTGGAAAGGAAAAGGGAGATTTAGTTAGTTCATTCCTCACTGCTACTTAAGATGCTCTTAATATGCAATTAGTTCTAATATCAGCAAGTACCCAAACCTAACAGAAAAACTTTTTTCTCATTAGTATGATTACAAAAGAAAACTTAACTTTCAGCAATTGTAAGACCATGCTGCAATCACACCAGGTAAAACTACAGATGCTGACCTCTCATCATACAAAATGACTAATACTGAAATGATCAAGGGAGACTGCACCTTCAGCGTTGTGAAGCAGGCACCGTGGTTCTTGGAAGTTTTCATTTCTGAACAGAAGCTGTGGATAACAGGTATTTGTGAAAGCTGCTTATGGTTTCGGGATAGGGTAGAATTGCAGAAGATATGGTCTTCTCATTATTTGGTTTTGATGCTGAGTTAGTGTCGGATGTCTCATGAGCAGGCTGCTCTTCTGAACCTGCTGAGTCCGTACCATTGCCTTAGGATTCTTCTGCTGGCAGTCACAGATAGTTGACTGCTGCTATTGTTGACACTTTAATTTTGTATAGCAATCACATCCTCTTTTTGCTTATATTCCTGAGTTTTCTCTGTGCTCTTCTGCTTTTGATTCTTTTCTTCTATAGGCAGTGTCAGTTGATATTTGCCATAATAAAAATGTTTCAGAAAAGGACATTCACAGTATGAATTAAGAGGCCAATTAAAAAAAAAAACTGATTCTTTACAGCAAAGATCTCAGTAGGCTATTGTTAACAACTTACGTTGCACTCTGCAATTCAGTGGTGAATACTGTAAGTATAAACACTTAATTGCTAATATCAGCCATCTAATACAGAATTATGTGCACGGAATCAACTGACGGTTTTCTCTTCTCCATCAGTGAAGTAACTACTGAAGTCAACAACGTCCCAACCCATATGAAACTGGAGACTGCCACAGACACTATTATATGGTGTTTTCATACATCTTTATGATCTGCAGCCCTCATGTTCCTCCTGCCTGGAGGAAATAATGCAATCCATATGTTAGAGGGGGAGATCCTGCATTGCTGATAATCTCACAGTGTTTGACATTCTTGTGTAATCTTGTGTAATCTGTCTTGACATTGACAGGAAATTTTCTTTTTCACTTTGTTAGTGTCTCTGAATGAGTGAAAATCCTGCAATAGCAACATTTTTTTTATTTCAGTAGCAACAAGGGGAACTTCCAAGTCATTGCAAATTAATGTGCTGTGGAGCCTCTCTGTAGACTGTCTTGAGAACCGGTTTATGGCTATAGGAGTTTTGACTGTTTTAATGATCTGATTCAGTGAGATACAGCCATGTTCTGTCTTGTCTTTACAGCCTATCAAAGCAGTTACAGAGAGGGCCAAACGGAAGGCAAGTCATCACTGTCTTCCTACATACCTCGTTCCTGTGTCAGGCGCTAAAAGCCTTCCTACTTAACAGTGAGGAACTGGGCCCTTAATAAGCACTGATTTGCAGAGCTGTAATTTCAGCATTCAAGGGATACTTGCCAAGCTTTGCTAATGATTTAAATTTGCTGTTGTTTTTAATGGTTTTTATCTTTTATTACGGGCAGTCTGGGCTCTGGAGCGCAAGTCTGGGCTCAAAGCTGCTGCCTTGTCATCTAGACTGGGAAGCTGTAGGAGGAAGGAGCTTGGTGGTGCACCCACCCTATTGCTACTGCTGTGTTAAAGGATCTTCTTCCATCAGCAGACTCAGAGTTCAAAGAGTGTCTGGACAACACTCTTAGTCATACGGTTTACTTTTAGGTAGTCCTGCGAGGAGCAGGGAGTTGGATTCGATGGTCCTTATGGGTCCCTTCAACTTGAGATGTTCTATGAATTTATGATTCTATGGGCCTGACCCTCAGAGCAGTGAATGTCATTTCTCCCCACTGCTCCCACTGGAAGACCCATCCGACACTGAATTACTTTAATCATTTCACATCACAGCTGTTAAATTCTTCCATGGGCAGTCTACACGTATATGTTCCTATGCCAACATCAGCATAAAGGATAAGTTTTTCTTCTTCCCTCCTTGTGTTCACACGGACCACATGAAGCCATAATTACCTGTGGCCTGCATTTGGCCCTTAAAGCATTTTTGGACAGTTTTAAATAAGGAAATATCTTTCTTTTCCTACCTAGTTTGGTACAACTTCCATTCCTTCAACACAGCATTACCCTAGTCCAGAGACTACAGTAACAAATTCCCTCCTTTCCACTTTCATGTTAATTCATTCTTCTTTCTATATCTCTTCTTTCCCGGTTTCTTGTTCCTTTCTATGCCATCTGCTATTTTGGTATTGCCTTCTTTCCCCATTTCAACACTTTTTAAAAGCGAAAGAAGTGAGAGACCTTACAGTACTCTTTTTCTTGGATTGATATATTTCTTAAAGAATAACTACTATCCTTAAGAGTTTGGTACAACTCAGACCTAAAGCACTCACTGTTTGTAGGATCTTCCCTGCTGAATTAAGCATCCTCAGAAATAATCCCTATGTATGGAAATTGAGATGCTGACTCTGGCTCACAGAAAAAAAAAAATGTTTGGGTCTGTTAGGCTAATTCCACTGTAATTGCCATACATGGTGGCATAGCCACGGCTAACAACCAGACTCCCACTCAGCCACTCACTCACACACCCCTCAGCAGAAAGATGGTCTCCCTGGCTTTATCTTGTCCCGTGAGCTTTCTGTTCGGTTCCCCTCAGCTCATGGGACAAGAAAAAGCCAGGGAGATCACTTACCAATTACTGCTGCAGGCAAAACAGACTTGAGTTGGGGAAAAATTTATTGCCAATTAAAATAAGTATTCAATTACTGAATCAGGTAGTGAGAAACAAAAAGACAAGCATTAGAGCAACGCCTTTCCTTCCCCCTTTCCCATGCTTAAGTTCAGTCTTTCACTTCAGACTCCCCTCCTGTTGCCTTTGTTACCACTGCAGATACACTCAGTGCCTTCAGCGAGGCAGCGAGCGGTGCAAGGGGGCTGCTTATGGTCAGTATGTAGTGATTTCTCTCTGCCACTCCTTTCCTCCCACATCTTTCTTCTGCTCGAGCAGTGGCTCTCCATGGGCTGCAGCTTCCTTCAGGAATATCCACCTGCTTAAGTGTGGGGCGCTCCCCCCACGGGCTGCAGTGTGGATATCTGCTCCAGTGCCTGGAGCACCTCCTCCTCTTCCTTCTCTGACCTTTGTGTTTGCAATGCTATTTCCCACCTTTTTTTTTTTCTACTCTGTCTTTTTAGTGTTTTTTTCCCTTTCTTAAATATACCATTGAGATTCTGGAGTATGTCCAGAGAAGGGCAACGAATCTGGTAAGGAGTCTAGAGAATGAGTCTTATGAGGAGCGGCTGAGGGAACTGGGGATATTTAGCCTGGAGAAAAGGAGGCTGAGGGAAGACCTTATGGCTCTCTACAACTACCTGAAAGGAGGTCGTAGCCAGGTGGGGATCAGTCTCTTCTTCCAAGTAACAAGTGATAGGACAAGAGGAAATGGCCTTAAGTTGCACCAGGGGAGGTTTAGATTGGATATTAGGAAAAAGTTCTTCAAGGAAAACATTGTCAAGCATTGGAACAGGCTGCCCAGGGAAGTGATTGAGTCACCCTCCCTGGAGGTAATTAAAAGATGGGTAGACATGGTATTCTATGAATTTATGATTCTATGGGCCTGACCCTCAGAGCAGTGAATGTCATTTCTCCCCACTGCTCCCACTGGAAGACCCATCCGACACTGAATTACTGTTTTTGACTGCTGAGGGACATGGTTTAGTGGTGGACTTGGCAGCGTTAGGTTGACAGTTGGACTCGATGATCTTAAAGGTCCCTTCCAACCTAGAAGATTCTGTGATTCTGTGATCATCATCAATGCACCACCAGCCTCACCGATGGGCTCAGCTGTGGCCAGCAATGTGTCCCCTAGAGACAGCTGGAAATGGCTGTGTCTGGCATGGGGCAGCACCCTCAGAGAGGCCACCCCTGCAGGCCCCCTGCTGCCATCTCCTTGCCATTTATACCCAACACACCATATTATTTTGCCATACAAAAATCAGCTTCAAAATGGATCTTTATGGGGAAAAAAAAGGAGTATGAACAAAAAGATATCTCAGTGCAGTACTGGGAGACTTCTGGGCTAAGCAGCATTTCCGCTGGGCTCCTCCTCCCTCTGTACAAAAAATACTCTTCCTGCCCATCTCTCCATAGTCGGCTATCTACAAACTAAAATATGTAGGCTTCCCACTGAAGATGTGCTGCATGAGGGAATCATGTATCATGTGCTTTTACTGCATTATTATTATTATAAGAGCATTACTGCACTTACTTAACTTTCTTTGTTCTGTAGAATACATTTCAGCTGAAAAATATTGCTCAGCTAGACCCATTAGAGAGCTTTAATTTGTAAAGTGTTTTCTTAGGGTCTGTTTGATGAATTCTCAAACCAA
The DNA here is from genome assembly GCA_013398815.1 of Ibidorhyncha struthersii. Lineage (NCBI taxonomy): Eukaryota > Metazoa > Chordata > Aves > Charadriiformes > Charadriidae > Ibidorhyncha > Ibidorhyncha struthersii. The sequence continues at coordinate 97,084 of VZSZ01000200.1, forward strand.
ATTTGCACAGCTGGATTTCAAAATTAATGCAGCAAATAGACCATCGGTTTTGTGCACTGTCTCATTCTGAATTCTCATGTCTTGCCTTACCAGAGTTTTTCGTTGTATTCTAAATGACTTAATAACCACAACAAAATCTGCCCTGGTATTTCTGTAGCTGAAGTCATATAGCAATAGAAAAATGTTTGCTGTCTTTCAGCTGATTAAAACCCAACTATAAACCCTAAAGCAAGGGTTCAAAACCAGTATGATGATAGCTGTTTTTTCACTAAACTAAGAAATACAGGACCACAAGGCCAAAATGATGTCCCTTTTGTATTAGGTAAGAATCAGTTTAACTACACGACCTTACATTGCACAGAGCTGGGCAGGAAGAGCAAACTGAAGTTCACCAACTCAGTTTATTCATTAGTCTACATGCCAGCATGCAAGCAGTCTTGACTGGATGATCTTGGGACATACTCTCTCTAGTGAAATGTGAGGAATATTTCAAGCAGAAAGACCTTGGAAACAGAAGGAAAATGAATAACTTTAGTATTTCAGTTAGAGTGAATTGTGCTTGAAGGTGACTATTTTCCACACTGACCAGACGGTGTCTCTGGTGACCACTCTGCTTGGATACCACAGCTGAAAGCCTGAAATGAGGTTGGACACCAGAGTGGGCAAGAGATGTTGAGGAGCAGAAGGTCCGTAACATTATGCTAGGGCTCTGGAGTCTTTCTTACTGAAACTTCACCTGGGTTGCCGTATTGGAGCTGAAAATCATAAATTGACATTTTTCGATGTGTGTTTGGATACTGCTGATCCTTGCACTGAAGTGATCTAGTTGCTTTTAATTTGGACTAGGCAGAGCTAGTAAAAGCTCCCGGCAGCCTCTTCCTTCTCCCTGTCATAGGAAGGTAAAGGCTGCTGGCGGGCAACAGAGAAGGTGTTCTCCCTGTTCTTCGAAATGCCCTGAGAACCAGAGGGTAGATCTCTCCTCTCAGGCCTGTCAAGGGGAAATGGAGCAGAGGGGGTAGATTGCCCTATTTCTTTCTCCTTTTTTGGATAGGTGACTTAGGTGCAGCTACTTTGCTAACATTCAGTAACCATCCACTGCTGAAGTTTCCATCAGAGAAGCGCGCCATCAGGCATCACACTCCCATGTACAACTTATTGCTGTTTTCTCTAGCAGGAAGATTCATTTGGGAAGATTTTGTCTGGTGTGAATTTAACTGACACCAGGGCAGAGAGTTCTGTCAGAACATAAGTTGTCATTTCACTTTATGAAATGATGTTTTAAAACACAAATCAAAAGACAAAACATTACTTGTGCAAAAGATGCTGCTTCTGCAAGTACCCTTTAAAACCAGTATGTATATGCTGGGAAAGCATATGTTGCTCTTAAATCAAACAGACAAAGGGATGAATAACCACCAGTCCATGTAGCTGCAGTAGACCACAAGTCATGCTCCAAGGCTGGGCTAAACTTTGCTTTTAAACGACATTAGCAAACCTTCCCCTGGGGCATTATAACCACCACCTGCACCACAAACAGTGGTGTCAAGCAGTGACATCTCTCTCCCAGACACTGACAAGTGATGGAGGAAGTCTCTCTGCAACTAAGAGTAAATATTTTAGTACCATCTGGATTGGGGATCTGTTTTAACAGATTTATTCCAATCTGACCCCCCCAAAAAAAAAGCCATTGACAAATCATGTGATAGGAATGCCTCACTTGCATCAGTAAACCTTGAAAGAAGAAATAGTTGAAAATATTGGAAAATGACTTGGCGGTTATTATTTCGACTTCCCTCTTTGGAAACCATGATGGAAAAATATGTCTTGTTCACAGTAGGTTTCAGTAGTCGAGAACTGCTGTAATTCCATGCTTGCTAAAATGTAGATCAATTTTTCTTCAGTTGTACCATGAGCTTATATTTCCCTTAACTTTGTCAGGCTTAAAATGCTCTCATTTCCCAGGGACAAGGCTAGAAGCTAAAAGGAGGAGGCTAGCCTGCACAGGGACAGGATGTGGAACAGGACCCAGCCTGGCGAGCCAGCTCCCGGCTTGGTGTGCTGTCTCTCTTGCTTGTACCGGACCCTCACACTGGGGCAATGGGTGGGACAATTTCTTCTAGCAACCACTGCTTGCTGGTGACTACACATCTGAGAAGCATGAAGGTCCCTGCAAATGCAAAAGCAGATGAAAGCACAAAAACAGTAGGAGTTCACACATCTTTGACATGGCAGGCTTCTTTAACCTGGACCACACAGTGCAGGCGAATGGGTAACTTCCTGCTCTGATGTATTGATGGGTGCCCTCAGAGGTAGTGGAAAAGAAGGGGGCTGGGCCAGCCTGGCTTGCTCCAGTTCAGGCTGAGAGACTGCCTGCAGGCCAGGCAAAGTCTGCCAGTCTCAGCAACCCAAACCTGGCTGTGCATCTTCTCTGAGGCCCAAGGTCATTCTCCCACTGGGCAACTGGAAGGCTGCTTGTCCTGTGACAGCTAACAAGGAGCCTAGCCCCTCACAAAGTCCCCTGTGCACTTCAGGATAAGCACCATCAACAGTCACATTTGTCCCATCACAACTGTAGAAGCACAGAAGGGTTTGGGTTGGAAGTGACCTTCAAAGTTCATCTAGTCCAACCCCCCTGCCATGGAAGGGACATCTTTCACTAGACCAGGTTGCTCAAAGCCCCACCCAGCCTGACTTAGAACACTTCAGTGATGGGGCATATGACAGTTTGCAGACTGAAAATTAAGCACTGATAACAATGCCCGCAGAGTCAGCAGCTTGACCTGATTTCCTGTATCAGGAAAGGGCAGCCAGTATTGTTTTCAACATCATTCCTTCCTTGAGGAAAGGGCAGCCAGTATTGTTTTCAACATCATTCCTTCCTTGAACTTGCCCAGCTGCAGGAAGGGCTCACGCATGAGCTGAAGACACTCACTGGTCCCTGACATCTGGATACCAATGTCTGCAGCAGTAATTGTAAAACTGGGGTAGCAACAGCCTCTGGGGCTCAGCTTGGACTGGAACTGGTAGAAGAGGCCTTGGACCGGCTCTGCGCCTCGCCAGCAAACGTAAAGCGTGACATGGAGTGTCATTGCAGCGTGGCTACAATCGATCCCTTCCCAATGCATAAGCAGCTTATCCATACCTGCTTCTAAAACTCAGGTTTACATGTCTTATAGTTCACACAGACTGAAATAGACCCATCGTGCTTACCCCAGTTCTTATAGTAACTCCTCCGTCCTTTAAGTTTTGCTTTTATATCTTCATAATTTGCTCTTTGAGTGTCTTAAGAGAACATTTTAAGTTAAATCTCATAATATAAAAAATAAAATATTTAAAAGTGAATTTTTATTCTTTCAAATAAATAGCTTTTTATTACTTTACTGTGGAATTGCCCCAAGGCAAGTAAGTAAATTGTAGTAAATTAGTAAATTAGTAGTGTAGTAAATGTAGTAAATTAGTAAATTGTACAGCATTAAACATGCCTTTGCAACACGGAAATTGAGGAGACTGCACATCATGTCATACTGAGGATATTTTAGAATACCTATGAATAAATTGACAGTCCTGGAATGGTGTACTGGTTTCCTCAGTTGCAGGAATAGCATAATGACACAAGTGTGGACACTGACAGCAGCAGGGGTGTGTGTGAGGTATGTCATGGGTCTCTTGTACATCTAGAAGACCCCTGAGACAGAGAAGCAAATCCTGAAATGTGTTACTTAATGAAACTGCAAGGGTACGTGGTAGTTATTACCAATGAAAATGCTTGCAATAGAATGGCAAGATGGCACAAAACTCCCTGTAAATAATTCTCAAGTGGGTATTTGGGAGTGTAAGCAAAACGTAACCTTGTGATCAGAAATGGGTCTGTGAAAGAGGTCAAAAAGCATGAACTACAGAGGTCTGACATCTGACATAACATGTCTTCAGTGCTATAGGGCCATGTGGTACCACCTACTCTGCAAGCAACAGAGAGTGTGGGAAGCAACGCATGCAGCTGGAAGAGAAGCTGGGACATGGAGACACGGGTGACCTTGCTATTCAACATCACAGAGGGCAAATCACTTGCACAGCTTCTACTCTGTGTAGCATCAGAATTACTGTGACCGGCCAATACTTTCTCACTGACCAGAACACCCCAAGTTTGTGGGATTATTGTATGGTATTATTCCTAGCTTAATGAGTGAGTGATGACTTCTTCAGCCTTCACAGTATTTTATGGCCATGTGCTCATTTTGGTTAATTTCTCCCCAAAGGAATGAAAAGAGAATCTCTCCAGACAGAGTCTCCACGGTGAATGACTGTCTGGACAAGTGCACGTAGGCACGTAGTCTAGTCCTTCAATAATGCTGTACTTTTTCAGGGGATGCAGGGAACTGGTTTCCAATTCCAAGAGTGGATTTCCATTAAGTCACCTCAGATGGCTGTTCATTTGCCTAACTTAGATTTTTTGCATAGTTTACATTCTACTTTGTCATTACTGTGGTAGAAACCATACAAATTACAGAAAAGTCTGTGTTTGAAGCGAGTTATTTAGATCATCTGCTCCAAACTTCTGAGGAAAGCCAAGCCTTTGGCTAAGTCTTTCAGGGCCCTGACAAGATGGGTTTTGAATATTTCCAGTGAGGGAGATTCTACCATGCATCTGGCCAATCTATTTCAAATGTTTAATTTTTCTCACAGTGAAGGCTTTTTTTCTTGTATCCATACAGTATTTCCCCTGCATCAACTTGTGCCCACTGCTTCTCGTCCCATCACTGTGCATCCCTGTGAAGACAGCACCTCCACCTTCTCTGTAAGTCTGTTTTGGGTATTGGAAGACTGTGATTAGATCTCCCCTGAGCTTTCTCTTCTCTAGGCTGAGAAAACTCAGTTCTTTCAATGTTCCTTCATATGAGGTTCTCCAGCCCTCTAATCATCTTTGTGGCCATCAGATGGACCCTCCCCAGTTTTTCAATGTTGTTCTTGAACTAGCGGGACTGAAACTGGACACAAAATTCCAGGTGCCAATGGGAGTGGAATAAACACAACCCTGGAACTGCTGACTGCGTGCTTGGTGACACAGCCCAGGAGGCCATTTGCCACCTTTGCTGCCAGGGCACACTGCTGGCTCTTGCTTCTCCCAAGGTCCTTTCAGCAGAGCTGCTTTTCAGCCAGTGAGCTGTCATTATTCTGTCAGGTGCAGAGCTTTAAATTTATTGTTCTTAAATCTGACGCAATCCTTATTGGCCCAGTCTTCCAGATAGTTGAGGTCTATCTGTATGGTGGTGTTTTCCCAGTCTGATGTCGTCTGCAGTCTTGGCAAGGGTGCATTTAAATTTGTTCATCCATACTATTCACGAAATCTTTGGGTAGTGTTGAACCCACTATTGACTCCTGAGGAGCTCCACTTATGAGCGGCTGCCTGTTTGACTTTGAAACGTTAAACATCAGTTTTGATCACAGCAGTTCAGACAGTTTTCTATCCATCTTCTGGTCCATCTGTCTGGTCCATAACTTTCCAGCTTGTCAGCAAAGATATTTTGGGAGATGTCGTCAAACGCCTTGCTAAAATCAAGGTAGCATCCTCCACAGTGCTCCTCTCATCTACCAAGCAAGTTATTTCATCATAGAAGGCTATCACCCACTATATAGCTTTTTGGGGGTCAGCTTCTTCTCCTTTCTTTGCCTGGAAATACCTTTCATGAGGGCTTGATACATGGTTTTCCCAGGGAAGGACGTGAGCCTCACCAGGGTGTAGTTTCCCGAATCTTCCTTTTTGTCCTTTTGTAGATGAATGTAATATTAGCCCTTTCTTACTTGCCTGGGACTCCCTGACCTGCATGATCTTTGAAGGATGGTAGAAAGTGGTTTTGCGATGAGGTCAGCCAACACTTTTAGCTCCCTCAGCTGCATCTCATCAGGTCCCATAGACTTGTAAATACTGGGTTTGTACAGATGGTCCCTAACTCAGCTCTCCTCTCCTATTGGTAAGAATTGTTTATCTACATTTCCCATTATTTTAAACCCCCTGATAAATTGCATATTGTTAAAATGAACATTTCCTGTCATTGAATCTTTTTATATAAATGTAGTTTTTAATTTTTACTTTCATTTTATTCTGATTATGATTATATAGTTCACTTGTTAAAGAGAGAAGACTTTTATGCCATTTGACACATCTACAATGCAGCTGCAAATAAAAATACTTCTTCTTTTTCTCACATAGAAGTCATTAAAATATTTTTTGTAGACAAGTGAATCCAGGTTCTGCACCAAGAGCTTGTGATACCTGAATACGAACTGCCAAAAAAAACCCAGAAGAAACACTCAATAACTGTGTGAAAATAACAGATAGAAAAGGCAAGTGGTCTTTATTTTTTGAAGCGCTGTTTCTTGCTTGAAGCTGAAATTCAGTTGTTAAAACAAAGCAGAACAGTCTGCCATGGGTGTGTGAACTTTGGATACGTATGGATCATGGTGTGGGTTCGGTGCCATCGGCGCCGATGCAGGCAGTGCCGGTAGCTGTGGGAGATGTGCCACCTGCTGGAAACCCAGGACCAGCTCCGTGGCTGACAGGTCTTCCAAGGTGGCTAGGAAAAACTTCTGTAGCCTTTTAGATAAATGTGTTCGGACACAGAGGCAAAACACAACCCAGTGAATGGAGGAGGAGAAGAGGGAAAGGCACAGGCTCTGATGAGGCCACGTCGCCTACGTGATTTGCAAAAAGAAGGCAGTGTAAGCAGAGGACTTCAGCTTGCAGACTTGTCCTGGGGAAAACTTCCCTTGAATTCAGTGGAAGTTCGGCCAAAATGAAAACCAGGACCAGTCTTGCGTGAGGTTGGCACAATCACCTCGCCGCACCCATGCAGAACAACACATTACATTCAGGGAGGGTATGCAAGCTCCAACGCTAAACCAACGACAAAGCTGATTTTGAAATGGTTTTAATGATAGACAATCTGCATACCAATTGACTCATTTGCGTATACGATAGCTTGGAACAATACCAGAGAAATATGTAAAAAGTCTGCAATGCTGTATGACAATAGCTTCCAAGTATGCTGACCTTCGGTAAATGAAACAAACGGAAAGTACAGTACTCTTTTGATGAGGCATTAATGAAGGATTAAGAGCGGATACAGCTGCATCACACGAGCACTTTGTTAGACACACTGTTTTCACTCCACGCCTTTCCCGTAATTACAACAGAAACACTGTGTGAGGCAGGCAGCGAGCATCCGCTGTAACACGTTGCTATTTTACAACGAGCAGGCAGCGGGGAGCACCGCGGTGTGGCCTGACCCCCCCACCGGCCCCACACCGACTGCTGCGGCACCCACCACCGGCTGCTCTCAGGGCATCCCCCAGCGGGGGCCAAGGGGGAAGTAGGGATGGCAATGGGCCCTGACCGCCACTGCAGAGGGGACACCTAAAAAGCATCCCAGCCAGCCACACCACTGCGATGTGGGAAGGTAAACAGAAGGCAAGAATACGCAGCCTAGGGGGAAAAAAAAGTATTAATAAGCGAACGGGAAGGCCACGAACACTCGTGCAATTGCTTTGTCACCAGAGCTCTGACGTTGCATGTAACAGCTGCAGAGAGCAGGGCTTGTGGAAGAGTTTATAGGCTGGACCACAGCCTTTCTACGTGCAAAACCATCTTCTAGCGTGCAACTGCCCCCATCCATTTCAAGACATTCTAGCTGTTTGAAGTGGTGCTCAAATCCTCACTGGGTGAATAGTGACTACTCACATTTTTGCTCTTACCTTGTTGCCTTCCCTTGGTATTCACCTCCAGAGCAGGGAGGCATACCATATACGTATGAAAAATAAAGTATATATATATGTTTCCTTTTTTATGTCTTTACACTGTGTTTCTTCCAAAGCTTATTTGTAAGGAATGAGTTGAACAAAACTGAAGCTGCTAACATGCCAGGCTTCCTATTTTAATGAATTGACTTTAAGCAGATTGGTTCAGACACTGCAGGTCTGCGTCCTGACTCTTCCCACTGCCACATACCCAGGATAACTCCCAGGGAACAACTGTTCCAGGGAAAAGGTTGCCCTTTCTTTTTTCTTTTTTTTTTCTCTCTATTTTTTTTTCTTCTGCAGAGGCAGATGCTCTGGTTGGGTCCCAGGTATGGCTTTAGAGTACACCATCCAGACTGAGAATCATTAATCCTACTTTTCAGCTCAGTCAGTGTTTGGTGCTTCTGATTCCATTCCTTGATGTTGTTGTTTTTAAAAGACTATTAGGGATCCATCTGGGAGCTTAAATTCTCACTGGCATTTCCATTCCCCCAGTACCAAGAACAGATGATGCTTGCTCTGGCAGCAAGTGCAAGCTTTGGCAACCTCATGGCTCTACCGCCTCTGTGACGGACCAAGGATATTTGCCCTCTCCTCCAGAGAGTCCTGACAAAGATCGCTGGGATGGTGTGGGGAACCTCTTGTCTTCATTTATTTTCAGTGCAGGTCATTTTAGTCATCTGCCTTGGAGTTTATCCAGGCTACCAGCAAGGTTGGCACAAGTGCAAGTGAGTGCAGCAAAGAGGCAAGAACAAAAAGGTACACGTCTTAAAGTATGTATTTTAAAGTTAGTTTTGATGGAGAAGAAAACATTAGCAGGAACATCAGGAAGCATTTGAGCCACAACAATATGCTTTGAACAGGTCTATAATAACTGTGTTTGAGACAGCAATGTTTTGCTAGACCTACTTAGGAAACGATGTCTTGCAGGGTACAGACTTGCCCTGAGCCGGTTGCAGATCTAAGATAAAATCAGATCACTGAAATGTGAGTACTCAACATGTTTAACATGTTTGAGGATTTCTGAGCAGTTTAACCTTTCTATGGTTATTATTTAATAACTTCCTGGTGAGTTTTCCAATGGAAGCTATTCACATACATCTTTTCTATGTCAGTGACTACTAGTTAGTGCAACTCGAAAAGCATGAGAATTTGCTGAAAATGGTCAGGGCAACTAAATGCTCCATATTGCTACATAAAGCAATATGGACAGATACACATTGTAGACTTTCCTATGCTGAAGCAGTGCACAGCTTTTTCAAACTGTTCAGTTATATTCACAGTCAACATTCATGCAATATTTCAATTAACTTTGATATGAAAAGACAACATATGAGTATAAAATTTTCGTAAGATGAAATTTGGGGCAGTCTGTCAAGCACTTTAGAGGACAGACTCATAATCCAGAATGATTTTGGCAAACTGAAGACATCAGCTGATGTTAAAAAAAGGAAAAAATTCAATGCAAAGTGCATAACACTACATGTAAGAAGAAGAAATCAATACACAAATGTGGAGAATATGTATTATCTCTCGAAGCAGCAGCATTATAGGGAGGGATCATGGGTTTCCAGGAGATCAGAAGCCTAATCTGAATCAGTGACATGATCCTCTTCCAGAAGCACCTACTTCTGGGTTGTCTTAGAAGAAACATCAAATGTAAGACACAGGAAAATGCTGGTGAAGCAGTGGAATCCTGTGGCTAACTTTGCACCCTAGATTTCAAGAAAAAGGTATCAAGGAAGACTGCCATGAGAGTGATCTTGCAATACCTAAAAGGACAGATGATTATCCTCTCCTGTCCTGTGGGAAGTTGTCAAGAAGTTAATTTTTCATAAAAACTTTGTAGGGTAATTGTAAAGAAAAGATTCCTAAAATAATTTAGGCATGTTGATTTTCTAAGAACAGACCAGCTTGGCAAACTGTGGACTGCCGGTGAGGACAGCTGAGTTGAACTCTGCTCTGGAGTGGTGTAGGTCACTTGGTCTCAAACTCCTGCCTGCTGTTGCTTCATCTGTATGTGCTATGGCCATGCCCGAGCAATATCCGCCTGGAAGCCGCATCTTGATCTCACATCAGTCCTTGGGAAATGGACTAGATGACTCCTTGAAGCACCTTCCAGCCCAACACTGACATTTCTGAACCATCCTTCTCCCGCTCCTCAGTTACTGCACTAAATCAGAGGTCTGTACAGTGTTATATAGTCTATGCTTACCCTGATAAATTTTAAAATAGTTGCAGTCAACAGAAATTCATTCAGAGCCTTTAAGAGAAATGCGAAGCTTAAAACAGTTCTCAACTGAGCAGGTAGCAAAAGGTGAACAAAATTTGCATTTTCATTGGCTCCTCTAGATATAATTGTCTTATCTTTGTACCCACATATTTTAATAGTAACAACAATAAAAGACCCTCTTAACCTACCAACCTACAGCATCTACAAGTCTGTGGCAGACAAGCTTTCTGGCAGACAGTGTCAGCTCTCAGGTATTGTTGTTACTCTTGAGATGTGTGCTGGGGCTGAGGGTACATGAGGCAACTATTTTCAGGCCTTCTCTTACTTTTTCAATTGTTTTTTTATTTGACCTTTTGTATTATCTGCTTTTCAATTCTAACACCATCTCTGTTCTGCACAAGAAAACAAATCCAAAATAAACTAGCAGTAAGTATCCAACATTGTCTATAAGAAAGAGAAAAACAAGCTAATCTGTTGTCTTTGATAATCGTGCTCATTCTCATAGAGGTGGTAGAAGTGGACTAGAGTCAGGTTCAGTTCCCTTTTGCAAGCCATCAAAACATGTTAACTTCGTTCATGAATCTGTCAAGCTTCACATTTCCTCGTCTTTCTTTTTTTTTTTTTTTTAATCTGCTTTATCTCCAGGGAAATTTTGCCCAATAAGGGTTTTTAGAACACTAAGAGCTCGTTGGTAATGTGTGTTGGGTGCTATCAGGATAATACTGGATAATCCACCCCAGAGAGAGTTTACAGTCTGGCAAAAATGATCACTAGAAACAGCAGGAATGTAATTTCTGATTTTGGTTCAGTTATGAGAGTACTTTAAAAATACCTTGTTGTGAAACCTGCTGGAAAATTAGTGAACGAACTAGAGGCATATTAGTGGGTAGATTAACAATAAAGACGCTGCAAATTGTAAAATTCCAGCAGTCAAAAAAATGAAAGGGAAAAAAAATCATAAAAATCTAATCTATTTGAACTTTCTTGGTAGGAAATTTAGGATTAGTCATATCAATTATGAAGACTGGTCCAGTAAATAGCCAATACCTGGTGTTATAGAAGAGCGTGAAGAAACCTTAAAATACAGTCTTCCCTCTATAATGGTGAATAAATCATGACCACAATTTTGTATGCCTCAATAGCGGGAATACAAAATTAAGAAGAAAAGAGAAAACAGTTATCTGCAAAGCAGACTACCTTTGTTCTTAACAGATCCTTCCACCTAGGCTACCTTTTGTGAATGAGTATCATCTCTTTTCAAACAGCATGCTTTAAAGAGACTGGGCTGATTTTCCTCCTCACTTTGAACACCCTCTGAAACACATAAATTGCCGTACTGGCTCAGCCCCAGGCTTCATTTACCACAGCGCTCTGTGCTCCAAAGGAATCATGGAAATGCATCAGATGATGGAGTCTCACCCGGTGCACTAAAACAGGATGGAGTGTACCCAAACTGTTCCTGAGAGATGTTTGTTTTTCCTGTCCTTAAAGAGCTCCAGCAGTAGAAACTCTACAGTGCACTGAGTTGCACCTTTCCAGCGTTTTACCCTTGGGCTGGAAATTTTGTTTACTAGCTTAAATCTCCAAAGCAGAATAATCTGCAGGGGTTCTCTTCTCTTGCCTCACTTGGGGGATTTTCAAATTAATGAGGGATTTCCAAGTAATGCAAGCAGGATGGCAGGCCTGAAGGTCAGTAAATTACACTTGTTGAATGTCCAACCAAGAAGAGACAGGGAATTGCATAGCTGGAAAAGAGAAGGGATAGAGGTGATTGATTAGAAAAGGTAGTGAACGGAGATTTCTGTGACTGAAACCAGAGGCTTTGGCTTTCCATGTTTCTTTCCAAGCCACCCCATGCTTGTTTCAAGTCAAGTGAACAGAAGCTAAACAAAGCTGTATGGGCATGGATCTGGGCAGGCTTGTGCATTTTGGTAAATATGAGGGTGCTGCTGTTAGGTATAATTCGTGCTCCTGGCAACCTCCAGTAAGAAAAAGGAAAAAGGCCTGGGAAAAATGTCCAGTGTGACAGGGAGTAACAGTATGTTAAAGTTTAAAATTTTTTTCATAGAAAACCAAGTTAAAGATATCTTGCATTACCAATTTTGATTTTATTAACTTTGAGAGCATACTTAGAAATATATAGAGACCTGCAATTTGGCAATATACGCTGCATACAAAGTAATCACTTGTTTTAAAACACAAATGATGCTGGCTATTATAATGTGAACTGTTTTCCAGATGAAAAGAATTAAAGGGATGTAATTGGAGAAGTATGCAACAGTGGCTAATATGCTATTATTTGCAAAGAGATATTACAACTTATAATCTTCTTTCATGGGTTTATGTTGTTAGTGTTTAATCAGGCGTGTGAGTGTATTCAGGTGTTAAACCATTCTATTAGCTAGGAAAATTGCACTATTATTTACTGAGCTGTTTGTGATATATTGTTGTGGGCTTTTTTACTTTCTATTTCTTGTCTTCGTACAGTTTTTGTAATTGTCCTTTCTACCTTTGTCTTGTACAAAGGCTTGTAAAGTGTCACTAGATCTGATTAGCCGTGTCAAAAATCAGGATTCTTTTGGGGGGTATAGCGTATGAATTAATCTTACTTCCTATCTTGTTTTATTGGAAGGCACCACAGCTACAAGCTGGTGCCTTTGAACTTTTACCATCTTTCCTCTGGGAAGCTGAAGAACCTCTGGCATCCCCAAGGGATCCAGTCATCTCCAGTGCTCAGTAGTGATGGCAGAATGAGAGAAGAAGGTCTTGGTAAAACAGTGGTTGCTCCAGACCCAGGTCATCAGGAAGTCTGTGGTGATAAGGATAGAGCAAGGTCAGCCCATGGGCTGGGGTCTGAGTATTGGTCACCAGTCACATGGCTGGGCAGGGGCAAGGATGCAGCACAGGAGGAGGGATGTGCTCAGGGGGGGTTTAATGTAGGGCATCAGTCTCATGCTTGGAGTTGGGTGGGAGGTACCCACAGCTGCCTCAGCACCATGCTGCATGCAGGGATAAGAGAAGACTTTGGGCAGCCCATGGCTCTGAGCAACCTTTCCATCTCCTTGGAAGAAAGGTGGTGGGCTGGATGGACCAGTCCTGTGAGCCACATCCTACCACAGGACAGACACTGATTAGCAGTGCTGTATTTGGGACAAGCTCATCTGTCAGTTGCTGTATAGGCATGGCTTCAAGCATGTGTAAATGTTTTTCTGAATCAAAACTTGGCCCCGGGAATTTGTGAGTTCAGCAGATGACAACATTGTGTGCCCTTGTCCTGGACAAGACAGCAGGACTTCTAAGCTGACTCAAGGTGTGTTACTTTAAAAATCCTAAAACAGTTATGTTCCTCATCAAAGTCTTAGGTCTTTCTTTGTTCTGAAGATTGTCTAGATACCTGCAGTTGTGCCGCATATCACCCACAGCTGCTCTGGCCTTGTTACCTGCTCATATCTGATCTAGCTCAAGGGGAAGCTCTGTCCTTGGAAAGCCTAAATGGTTAGTTGCAGTCTAAACACATTTACTGAATCAAGATGCAGTAATTGAAAATTCGTCTGTGTCCACTTTTTAAAAAATGACCAGGGAGGATCTTGGATGATAAAGAATTTGTGTGTTTAAGAGGAGGCCTAAAGAGCTAAGCTTGCTTAGTCTAGCTGAATGAAAACCAGGAGAGGAATCCGAGTGCTCAGCATCAATGTTTTGGGGCATAAATAACAGGGAAGATGTGAAAAGCACCAGGGTATTCCGTTATGGGTACAAGTTGTTCCTGAGTTATTTTAATCTGAAATGAGAAGAATCGTTCTAATCCTTAGATGGACTCTGAAGTCCAGTCTGTAAATCAGCACCCTGAAGTTATGCACAGCTACTTGACTTGTAGGTAAGTGTCTTCTCTTTGGAACTAAAGCCTAGTTAAACTCTGATTTATTATTTTTTATTATTTTCTGACTGGAAAGTATCCCTCTTGCCTGTTCTGCGAACTCAGATTATGTTTGTGGCATGTCTTTCAAACTAAAGCTGTGTCATGTCACTTCCAGTCTAGACTACAGTGACGGAGTGATTGGGTCTGAAGGGAAAGGTAAGGGTGATGCATGCAATCTGATATAAAAAGGGTCTCTACACCTTATCTCTGGCTGGGGTCACTGCAGCTTTCCTCCATTGTGCATGGGCAGCCTGTCACTGCAGTGTAAGATTTTGCTTCTACCCTTAAAAATGGAATAAATTTTCCAGTAAAGCCCCTGCTATACTGGAGACCACATTTCTGTGAATTATTGATGCAGCCATATTCTTTTACCTCATCACACATTACAAAGCCCAGGATTAACCCTGTGAGAGGTGAGACCAAAGTCTTATGAGTGTAAGCAATTCAGTTTGAAGCAACATTCCAAATAAGACCAGTCAAATCAAGTTTTGCCTTTTCTGGGGATCTCTTCAAAATTTCCTCTTTGAAAAGGCCTTTCCACTGAAAAAATGTCTAACAACCCTAGTACTAATCCTTGCATTACCAACCTTCCATCCCATCCCTCCAAAAGACAATAAAATTGTAAAGAAAGGAAAAAAATTTCACTCAAAGCAGAGATTTGAGGAGAAAATTCCATGTTTCTACTAAATCTACTCCCCTACACATTTCTGGTGCAGATGGGAGGCATGGACAGATTTTCTTAATAAGACGATCATTCTATTATAGTAAAGCACAAAGGATGGGACCTAACTGTAGATGCTCATAGGACATGATATCATTTACATGTCTTCTGAAGAGCTAGTCACTCAAGGCAACTATATGGTCAGCAGAGGGAAACGATCATTTATAGACTATAACTCACCTTATGCACTTTAATAATTGACATGAGCATAGATGTACTGGGGCCCAGGTAGACCTTTTACTTTCTTTTTTCTACGTTCTTTCTTTCATGAAGTTCATAAATGTCAATTTTTGCCTCAGTGTTACCTTTCTGTACCCAGTTCATCATCAGGCATGCACCCATTGTAATTCCTGACACACATAAGAAAATACACTGGTTATTATTTACTAACATCCAACAAAACCTAATTAAAACCACAAAGTTTTTAAAAAATATGTAGAAACATATATTACAGAAGGGAAACCACATGCTCCTCCCCATCGTTCTAGCAAAGGATGAAACGTAGAGGCCTGATGGTGGATTGACCCTGAGTGGGTGGAAGTGCTGGCAGAGCAATCTGACTGTGGAGCTAACCTACCTTAGTCAGTGTTTTGTGGATGCAGTCTTGGACACACCAGTTCAGGGAGTGCTGTTGAGAACAGGGAACAATCAGTGTACCAGTATACAAACAGATTCAAGAGCCCATAACCTTGTTGAGGGAATACTGGGAAATAGGGCACCTGCTACGGTACCCATCAAAGGCTAGCAGTATCCACGGGGGCAGTGAGGATAGAGTCCATCTCCTCTGGCCTTGTTTCAAGTCTTGCCTTGTACAAGGAAGGATGCATGTCACCTAAGTGAAGCCTCTAGTATTTAGTTACTAGACACTACCACCAACTACTCGGAGGCCAGAAAATGTATCTCCCTTCTAGTATTACTTGTTCATGGTTGTAAACAGCAATGCCTCCTTGGGGTGAGCTGTACTGCTGCTGGCAGGGAAAGCAGAGGGACATCCGCAGGACATGGGGAACAGAAGAAGCAGTCTGTGGACACAAGAACAAGCAACTTGGTTGCACAATGTATGAATAGGGGGACAGCCCCATTCTATGACAAAGAAAAGAAAAGTGGTGTGACACCCTATGGTTAACATGACCGTGTGTAATAGTAGTAGTATTTACGTGTAGTATTTAATGATTACCAGTCACTTAGTTCACTTTTCTTACCATTTAAAGATGTTGTTTGTTTTATACATAGCACTGAAGCCTAAAAAGAACTTCTAAAATGATTTGGTAAGGTGGATTGAAAAGGAGCAAATGTGATGGAAAATGAAGGGATCTTGATAGATTCAATATAGGGACAATGAGTTATATACCGTAAAATTAATTTTCACTCAAAAAGGGGAATTCTCACCTCACTGAAGTTGATGGAAAGACTGTTGCTTTTGATTGAGTGAGGAATTCACCTAAAGTGACTGTGTGTTTGTTAGGAACCCACGTGAAGGAGAAATGTTAGGACTGGATCTTGTGGAGTTTCAAGGAAACTCTTGTGAAGGTACACTGAGTGAAGGCACACTGAGTACATTGCTGCACAAACCCTTTTGTTTGCATCTCAAGACTTGCTGTAGAACACTTTTTCAAGGTTGGTCTAAAATCTTTGTTCAGACAAAACTTTTCAACAGAAAACAAGATTTTAGTATTTCTCCTATACCAGTGATTCTGGCCAGATTAAGTAGAATGGGTTGGACTGGCTGGATCACATGAAGTCTGGGGATAGCACCCAGTAGGTGAAGTCAGGATACCCCAATACAGAGCCTTAGGTCATGGCATCTGCCTCTTCATTTTGCCCCTGTGGCTGCGATGAGAAGGGATGTAATAATAAACAGAATCTTTACCTCCAAAATTGCTCGCAAGATGAACAGGTCTAGTACACTGCTTGCAGGCTGCAAGAATCACAGGTAAGAGGAAAACAGGAGAAAGGGTAAAGAGTGACATCTTCAAATGATGAGAAAAACCATCTCAACGCCTGTACTACACTTAAAGGAACCACTGAGTCCTGTTCTCACTAATACAAGGATTTCAGGGTCAGAAATACTGTCACTTGTCTCTTCACTGTGGAGAAAAAGGCCTGTGTGAACATTTTTAGTAAATACCATCATTTTTTGACTGCAATGGAAACAAGCCTTCCAGCCTATGCATTTTGGCTAGCAAGTTATGTCTGAAAGGACAACAAACATTTTGAGACAAACGAGAAGGTGTTGGTCAAAGTTCAGTATGTTCTTATGGAAAGTGTTTTAACACAGCGAGATTAAAACAGTATTGAAAATTAATTTGTCTGCATTTCAAACTTGCCTTTGCTGACAGAGTTCCACCCTCATCTGCTTTACTAAAAAATTCTACTGAAATGCAAACATATCCAGAAGCTACTGCAGTATTCTTTATAAACTTTAGGTTTCTTTGCTAAACCTCTATTCTGTCAAATGTGATCCTAATTGTCTGACGTTTAATGTCATCCATCAGACCAATTTTTCATTCCTCACATGCTTTTTCAAGAATTCTGATTCCTAATTTAATTAATGAATCATTGTTTCCTGAGTTATTAGCTGCATCTGTTCCTCTTCATTTTTTAAAAAAATTGCAATATTTTTTCACTTGTCTCCTTGAAAATAAATGCTGCAAATTGGTTGTGATGCTCAAAAATGCTGTTGCTTTTAAGCCATTGTTCCCTTCCCTTCCCTTCCCTTCCCTTCCCTTTCACGTGGGGCCAAATGTGACCCCTTTAATGCCTTCAAAGCTCCCATGGGGTCAGAGCTTGTCGCAAGCTATTCTGTGTGTAGGCTTTCTTCTATGCACTGACATCTGGGCCCCAATGAAATCTGCGAACATTTTGACATCTAATGTTTTTACTCATATTACAGCTAATTAATTCATGCCTGTGAAGCACTTTGAAGCTATACAAACACTTGATATTGTTCTTTTTTACGATTTACCATTCTTAACTCACATGAACTTTGAATTAGAGGATTTCTCTCTTTGTAATCTGAAATCTGTCTTATCAAAGATTGACAGACTGCTTCCACTTTTCAGAACATGCCTCCTCAGTTTTGGCTTAACTTTACTACTCACTACATGAAAAACTGTGAAAGCGTGACCTCACCAAAATCAACAGGGACCACGAGCCCATCCAGAAAATGTCACCTCAGACACGACTGAATTCCTAAAGTGCACACAAGAAAGAATTTAGGAAGTTGTACGAAAAGCCAGGGCTTAATTTAGCACCTATGGGATCTGGTCAGGCTTCCTGCCTTTGCCTGAGCAGCCTCTGACTCCAGCGCTGCATGGTAAGAGGGAGCTCAGCCGACTTTGGCTGCCACCTGCCCTAAGGCAGCCCGAGCCAGGGATCATGGTTTTGGATTTACACCTAGTCCAATTGTGCTTAGAAACTAACGCTACAGTACCAGTTTGGGCAAATGGTATTTTCATCCAGAACTGCCAAAAACTTTGTTTCTGTTCAGTGCTTGAGAAGGTGCGGTAGATCACCATAACTACAAAAATTTATTTTGCAGGAATAAGGCTGAGTTCTGTATAAAAGTAAGACAAGGACTTAAGACCAGAATAATTTCATCTACAAGTTGTGCCTTTCCTTTAACCCTTTTAAGCCTGAGTTGCGCTCACAGGATAAAACAAAGTGAAGGTGGTGGGATGAAGGAGGACACTGTGCTTAGTCTTACGCCTGACTGGGCATGGGACATGGCCACACTGGGGCTTGAGATTGTATGAGCGTTCCTGCAGAGGGTGGCTCAGACAAGGCTGGGATGAACAGGCACTTCTCAAAAAACGTATCTAGAAATCATCTTAATTGTGTCCTTCGTTAAAATAGGTGGTTTTATCTTAAGCAGTGATACATTATTATTATTTGTTATGTATATTATCATACTGCCTACTTACACTTGTATGTTATTTGAAAGTTAATTATGCCTCCCATCCTTTCACAGTCTCCACTATTGTTCAGTTTTAATGCACTAATGTGTTCTTCTTGTATGACGTGTATCCTGGATGCAAGAATAAAAATTAAATTGAAATCTTAAGGTAAAAAGAAGGTTCATGTCAGGTAATTAATATTTACCTCCAGCAAAACACTGACTAATTACACTGGTGCTGTAGGGGGAGAGAGACCTGTAAGGAACTGATTACCCATTATCTGCCCAGCCTAAGGAGAAATCCCAGCCCCTGTGAGCTGATGAGAGTCCTTGAGAGATTCCCAGCCACAGGAGTGGAGATGCTTTCTCCGTCCACACCATGCCTGTGCTGCTGAGGAACCGGAGCAGAGCCGGCACCACCAGCTTGAGGCAAGCAGCTCGAGGCTGGCAAACAGACAGATTTTTGTGTGGCACCCAGCGGTGCCACGGAAGGGCGAGCATCTCTCTGCTCCTGGCTCCCGCCGTGCCTGGATTGCAGTGTGGGCTGGGGTCGGTTGCTGGGGAGGCGGATGAGGGAGCGCAGGTCATGCGATTCACGGCATGGCTTCTCTTGGAGAGGCTGTGTGCCCCGGCTCCTGCTGAGTGTCTACCAAGGCACTTAAATCTTAGGTTGAAGAAAGATATATAAGACTGGCTCCTTTTGGCAGGTTACTGACTCTTGGGGTAAGGTGGTAAGAAATAGACCCATTAAATGGTACCTGCTAGTACGTCCTGGTGTCCTTCAGTATTTGGTGGGCCTGACCCCTATTCTCTTAAGGTAAATGGGGTTCTCTTGTCACTGGGAAAGATCAGTGGTATAGGGCACACTGGTGCTACAGACCAGGTGGTGGCTCTGCTGCCTGTTTGCTGTGATCCTCCAGCATCACTGCACAGCAGCACTGTGGTCCAGCAGAGACAGGGACCTGGGCTTGGGAAAAGTGGAGTTCAGCTCCCCGTGACACTGCTACCCTGCCGACGTTATCTGGGGCAAATTATTTCAGCTTCTTCTACACCTACAGCTTGCCAGCTGTAAAGTCAGATGTTGCAGATCTTTCCAAGGTCTGCTGATAAACAACTTGATGGTAGCCCTAGAAACAGGGAGCTTCTTATGTAGACGGTCTTGTGAGTGCCACAAGCTGTGGCACAAGCTTGTGAGAAGCTGGCTGTCACCAGGAGAAGACCTAAGTCCACAGCTGTGAGATTCCTACAGCTGGAATGGGAGGAAATGGCTGCACTCTTAATGTACTTTCCACTGTCACTGCTGGGATGGGGAGTCCTTCCCCTGTGCACGTCCCCTCACTAGAACAAGGCTGTGTAATCACTATACAGCCAAAACAAAATTCACTCTATTTTCCACTGAAAAGATCATTTTATATGTATCTCAAGAAGGTTTTCTGACTCAGTGGCCTAACAGACTCACAGGATTGAGTAGGTATCATTTTTTTAAATCATTTTTATCAGATCTTCTCATTAATCATGGCTGATCTAAACACTTTGATCCCACTGAAGTATGTAAAGTATGCATTCAGTGACTGACTTAGTCATGGAATCACCATTTAGTCCAGGGGTTAAATGCAAAGTTGCATTACACATAGAGTATTTCAAAAATAACCCCAGGCTTTTAGTTTTGACTTCCAGTTTATTGATTTGCACTAGGTAAATTTAATTCCAAATCTTACAGATGGCTGAGATGATAGTCATTCAATTTTGTCATTGTAGTGAAGAAACCATTAGGAAAATGGAGAAATAAAGGTCACAGTAATCTTCTCTGGAATAAAGAACGAAGAACCAATTTTATTCAGAGGTCAGATTTGTACCAAAAAATCTGAAGCACCCACATCATGCCATTATTTAAGCATTTACAAAGTTTCGTTGATATACAACATTTGTGAAACACAACATTGCTCAAGAGAAGATGGAAAAGCGGGAAGCAGCTTCTTTCCTTCCATTTATGGCTTGTGAATTTCCCATGTTACGCAAGCAGGCTAATTATCCATAGGCATTTTTGTACTCCTTCATCCTATGGAGGTGTTTGTATTGGCCGTGTGAACTCGGACTGTGACCTTTGATCTGCCTCAGACACATACCCACAAGCTTACAAATAATCACTTTTTTCTTCTGAGAAGTCACTTTTTTCCTCCAGACATACTTAGAGGAAGTACTTTCTGCTGTATGAGATAAACTGAATTTATTGTCTTTAATTTTAAATTTCTTCTTTTTGAACATGAAAGATATTCAATGTGTTTTAACAAATCATTTTCATATTTAAAAGAAGGCAGTATAATTATGAAAGTTATATATTTGTTTCTTGGAAGAAAGACTGGCTTTTACAACCACAAGGTATTGCTGAGTGCCTGAAAACACCTTGTAAGCCCTTAGCATGTAAATGTCGGCAGAAATTCAGATGCCTAAACACAGGGGTTGAGAGCCACTGCAGATGGCCTCAGTGTAGCTGACTTGGCTCCCCAGCTATCCTGTAAGGGCAAGAGTAAGTCTCCAGTAGGTTCTGGATCAGATCTGTCAGCCTCTCAGGTGTCTCAGCTGCGCAGGGTGCCCGACAGCATAAGGCACCTGCGCCCCTTTCCCTGTGGGCTTCTGTGCTGAGGTGAGGGATGGCTGAGAGCATGCGGCCTTGAGTCAGAGCTGTGAAAACGTAGAGGTTAGGCTGTGCATAAGGCTGAGTTTCAGAATCCCCTTAGTTTAAGGCTTAACTGCAGCCTGCGTTTGCCTGCATTGGTGTGCTCCACCACACGGGAGCAGCCATTCTGGGAGCAGAGTTTGGATGACTGTATTAGAAGACAACATTGTGGCCAGCAGGTTGAAGGAGGTGATTCTACCCTTCTGCTCTGCTCTGGTGAGACCACACCTGGAGTACTGCATCCAGCTTTGGAGTTCTCAGCACAAGAAGGACACGGATTTGTTAGAGTGGGTCCAGAGGAGGGCCACAAAGATGATCAGAGGGCTGGAGCACTTCTCCTATGAGGACAGGCTGAGAGAGTTGGGGTTGTTCAGCCTGGAGAAGAGAAGGCTCTGGGGAGACCTTATAGCGGCCTTCCAGTACCTAAAGGGGGCCTACAGGAAATGTGGAGAGGGACTTTTTGCAAGAGCATGTAGTGATAGGACAAGGGGTAATGGTTTCAGACTAGAAGAGGGTAGATTTAGATTAGATATATCAGGAAGAAATTTTTCACTCTGAGGGAGGTGAGACACTGGAATAGGTTGCCCAGGGAAGTTGTGGATAGATGCCCCATCCCTGGAGGTGTTCAAGGCCAGGATGGATGGGACTTTGAGCAACCTGGTCTAATAGGAGGTGTCCCTGTCCATGACAGGGGGGGTGGAACTCAATGATCTTCAAGGTCCCCTCCAACCTAAACCATTCTATGATTCTATGAATATTCATTTCAGCCATGGCCGGCAGCTCCCCTTCCATTTGATTACCAGCTCAAACATCAGCAGCAACTGAGCTTTGTGGACACATCCATGTTGTGGTGAACCATTTCCACCCAAAGCCTCCTATCAGCCATGCCATGCAGAAGAAGGATGTTGCGGCACCAGCTGTTACAGTATGGGGCTTGTTCTCCTCTGGCCACAAGGATGTAGCCCTTCCGGATTAACAAAGCGTGGTTTCAGAGCATGCAGTATTTGAAGTCTCCTCTTTGTTGTGGTACTGCACAAAAGACCACTCACTACTGAATGATTTTACTTGCTCCTCTCATAAAAGTCCTGACCAGTAGCTCAAGGTATCATTGGCTACTGGGGCTAGAAATGGAGTTGAGTAAATGGAGCATTTTCTGAATAAATTCCTATCTCGCTCTCTCAGTCTTACAGGAATTATATTGATTTCCCACTTGCTGTTACTTCAAATACTTTCACTATGTACATAATGCCCTTTGCCTTTTTTACCTGTTTCTTACACCTTTTTACTTTCAATCAAAATGCTGATATCCTTCCTTGGACTCTTTACATTGTGTCCTGAGTGCCAACAACCTTGAACCCATGGCACACTGAACACTCACAAAACAGAGATAAGTTTGTGCACTATTATTATACGAAAATATAATATATATTTCATAAATATATATGAAAGTCATGGAGATTTCTGCAGAATTTTTTCCTTTGGAAGAAAGCAGTAATCCAGAGAAGAGGAGTGGATTTTTGAACCATGAGCCTTAAGTTTTAGTCTAATTTATTGCAACATGATTTAAAAACCAACATGGACAGTACTAAAGGAAGTAATAACCACGAGCACCTTGAGGAAGCCCTCCCAAATTCCCCTCCACATCTCAATGGAAAAGTGTGCTATAATTGCACTGTATGAAAGAAAAAAAAAAAAGAAAAGAAAAAAAATCCATCTACATTTGGTACAACAGCATGGTGACGAGCCTTATTAAATTTTTATTTACATATTACAGCCCCCTGACTCTGTTCCAGGGTAATGGGGGGCTGGGAACTCAAGAGAAGGAAAAGCCCCAGCTCATACCTCAGGCAAAGGAGGCACTTGGGTTTGGAAGAAGGGCCAGGCAGCTGCGGATAACAAGCTCTGCCTCCTCTGAGCTCTTCGTGCCAGCTGCTCACAGATTACATTTTTACCCTGACTTATTTAGGGTTCCCATCGCCTTTGGCCATTGCAGTATCCTGCAATCTTGCTTGCACTCTCAAATGAACTGTATTGCAACTCTTAGCCACAGAAAGCCTCTCTTTGATCTTGGACACGTTTCCATGCATGGGGTTAACACTGTGTGTTAAAAGAAGGGGACTGATGGGGACTGGGGCTCCTTCTAGCTTTTTTTCAGACTCCTTGTGTAACTCCAGGTGAGCCTCATGGAGTTTTCATCAGCCAAAGCAGAGCTAAAAAAGCACCTGTGTTTCCTGATGTTGTGATAAAGACTATTATTTTCTAAAAAGGAATACTTGTGAAGGACTAACTACAAAGTGTCACACATGAAAAATATACCTGTAACTGTACCTCTCCCTCCTTTTTTCACACTGAGCTATCACTGAATCCTGTCATTTTAATTCTTATGTGGCTTATCATGGGTGAGCAGCAGAAGTAATGATTATTTACTTAATAAAAAAATGCCATATGTTAAGTATTTCACTTTCTGCTCACTGTCCCTTCTGCCAAGGCCCCCTTCCAACCTTGCACCCCACAGCATTGCCCCCCTGATTTCTGTATTCACTCGTCACCGAGATAAATGATCCTGTTTGTTTCATTTAATGTGTCTTTTTAAAGAGAAATATTCTACAAAATTTGATGAGAAATTTTTCAATGTTTTGGCGAGTGCCTAGAATTGTGTCAAAAAGTGCGCTTTCCTAAAATTTCCTTAAAAGTGAACTGTGCCTATGCTAGTCGATATACTAATTTCTTTAGTTACTTCTACTGAATAAAAGCAAAGATACTTTATTATGTCAATGCATTTTAATTAATAACATATTGCATTAAATTTTCTGATTTAGATTTTAAGCCCTTTTATGTCATTGATGTGCCAGTGATTTTCATATATTACTTTGTCTGAAATGCACAGTAAAATAGAAAATGGCTTCAGAATCACGGATTAGGCTGTCACTGATGGCGTAAGTCTGTCAATAGCAGCCAGTAAATCTGGGAGACTGACTTTTTCCTCTGATTTTTATTTATAAATTCCATTTCAGAATAGCAATAAGACACTGCAGGCCATGCATTATGAAGGGATTATTGCACTTCTCTTATGACTAAAGTCACTTGCCCTTTAGCCTTGTGTCTTCTAACACCTCCTGAGGCGTTCAGTAGTAGGCCAGAAATGCACGGCATGCTGTGTCTTATAGCTTAAATAAATCTAGCTTGATCATACAGAAAAATAATGACAAAGTAAGAGAACNTCAACTCATAGGTAAAATAATTTGCAGGTTGCCAACAGTTTGTTAAAATGTACGTGAAATATAGAAGAACTGTTTCCCTGTTATGGTTATGGTAGTATATATGAAACACCAACCTTTTAATACAGTTTGTATTGTTGCATAATATAGAAATACAGCTAAATTCTTAAAAGGGTTAAACAGTTCCATTCTGCCTTAAATTACCACTGTCATTCAATTCATTAGATGAGTTTATGGAGTTACAATATGTCTGTAATTTATAGCCTGCTTACTGACAAAGCTTAATGCTAACATATGCCTAATTTGCCAAGGTTATCTCAAGTCCCATTCATCTCCCCCACTAACAATATGCTGCTGATTCCATGCTTCATGGATGAGGTACATGCGGTTTCATATTTAGTGCTATCAATCACAAGTAATTGCCTCCAGCTCCCCGCCTCAGTGTTCAAAGTGATTTCTCTTCAGCCTCAGAGGCTTGATGAGAAGGGGATGCGTAGCCAGAGGAGGGCATCCTCCTCCAGCCTTAGCAACTGCAGACCTGAAGGAGCTGGAAATCAGAGAGGCAAGGCGTTCCTGCAGCTGTCATTTCCAAACTTTTCTCTCCTGGGGCACACGGTTTTTGCAGTCAGGAGAGTACGCTCATGGGTACATGCTTGTGCAGCAGTGGCAACCCTCCATGGGAAGTGAGCCAGCTTCTGAACTGGTACCCTCAGGATTTCCCCAGTGATACAGTGGACTGACCTGGGACATGTCCAGCCCAGCACCCCCATGCCCCGGATCGCATCCTGGGGATGCCCCACCGTGCTCCTGGGGCCTTGGTGTGTTTGCACTGACATGTGGGACAAGGCAGGAGCAGGGCCTGCCAGAGGAGATCGCAGTTCACGTGTGTATTTTCAGTATCTACTGAGTCTTCTTGGTGGGGTTGTTGTAACACCAACAAACTGTACCTTATGTAGGATAACATTTTTAGTTTCTAAGAGTCCTGATCTTGCCAACTCTTAAACCTGTGCCTAGCTCTGTTCCTGGGAAAGGTGTCATTAGCTTGTCTCACAGAATTGTTTATAGTATCAGGATATAAGGAGAGGGACTAACTCGTGGTTCCCTGTTCTCTTCCTTTTTGTCTGCTTGCTGGTATTTACTGCAACTTCACGTTAAGCTGCAATGGCCCCTTGTATCAGCATGTACCTACCCCTTTCCCTATCTAATTAGGCTTTTTTTATACGGCTGTAGTCACCCTTGCAGCTAAACACTAAATGGAAAATTCAGCTGAAGAGTCTGATCCTGAGCTGTTTATGCATATTCTCACCGCAAGTCATGGGAATTGTTCACATTCCTGTATGAGTACTAGCATTTGTATTTATAGTACGTGGATCAAAATCTTTGATTTTATGAATGTGAACAAACGCACACACACGCATTGTCTATCAAATGAGCTGCTGAGCCATGTAGCTGTGCAGCTTCCTGAGCCTTTAGATACATTCCAGAGATCTCTCAGATCACATTAGAAAACACAGAGAATGAGTTAGCAAATATATTTTGCCTAAAATACATCTCCCACTTTACTTTGGGTTTTGACAATCCAGAATATTGAGGGGGAAAAAAAAATTCTTGGATACTCTAGCTGTAATCTCAGATTTATCAAGGATGTTGTTGTGCTTGATATTCTAAAAATTCCCCGAGATAATGGAGACTGTTTGGCAGACCTGGTGAAAATCTGTTCATGTGAATTTCCTATGATCTGCAGTACTGAAAGAAATGACTGCAGCTAAAACAATCCTGAATGGATGAGGAGATGTATAGGATTTAAAACCAGAGTGATATTCATTAGTTTCACTGCATAGGATCACCGTAATTTTAACATTTACTTGGAAAATAAAGAGCCAAAAGCCTTCTGGAGCAAAAAAATAAGTTTAGTTAAAGAAACTGCTATTGCTGATACTGTTTTTTTCTATGAAATGAAAATCACTGTCCTGTATGGAAGTGACAGCTGATGGTACGAAAACCAGTGTTAGATTCTCTTAGGGGGTTGGGTTTTTTTGTTTGTTTTCTGTGTTGTGCCAGAACTCAGGAGCATGCCATGAAAGGACAGCAGTCATTGGCTTCACATAAGTTTACTTAAGAAAGAACAAACTGCTATAAAAATCAGAAAAAACTATTGAACTTGCAGAAGAAAATACTAACTCTGTGGTTGTGTGGTTAATTGTGGTTATGCTTGTTATGAACTGACATTTGGGTGAATTTAAAACTACAGTGAGTCTTGCTTATACTTAAATAAGCTTTATTTCTAAAGAATCTGATAAAATAAAGTCAAAGAATCTGCTAAAAGTTTTTGTTCATTTTACTTCTGACCCTCAGATACAAGGCCAACCATTTTATTTTTATAGTATAGTTCGAACATTTCAGGTTTACTTTTTAGTCAAATCTAGTGAGCAACAGAAATACATGTAACACTTTCCCATGTAATTTGTATTAACATGATTTACCATTCAAGAGAACTGTGCCATACGGGTGCAAAATAAATTACATTTAAGTAATAAAATATTAGCTATTAATTAATAGAGGGGTCGGTTGTGCTTTTTCTATTTGGAATATTTGAAATAAACATGAAAACAAATAAGTTGGAGAATTTCTAAAAACTATTTCTGAAATAGAAGACTTTGTAAAGGTTTTTTGAAATACATATGTTGTGAGGTTTCAGGAAGATACACATTTATCTAAATATAACTTAAGCGGTACTAACCGGTAAAAGAAGCATTCAGAAAACTTATCTTTTTGTTTTAAAAACTGATTCTTAATCAGTGGCTGGAAGGAAATGTCTTTGTGAATCTTTGCATATATTGCAAAGGGCTCTAAGGCTAAGTGGCTGCACTTTGCATTGCGTCTGCTGACTTCCCATTCAGAGCCTCTCTGACAAGCGGGGGGTGGAGGGGTGCTGCGCTGCAGTTTGTGGGAATAGGCTCTTTCAGTTCTGGTTTATTACATGGCTAATTAACCAAGGTCACCGAGCTCTTTTATAAGTCTGCCAATAGAGACATCACTGGTGCTTTAACAGATCTGTTTATTATATTGCACACCCTGATAATATGACAATGATTAAAAAAAACCCACAAACCTATGGGGGAGCATTTACCTGGAGCATTGTATAAACATGCAAACACAGGAAACAAAAGTAAAACTGAAATAATAGGCACCACAATATTCTGGATTTTGGCATGTTTAATCTTAAAATAATTTCTTTTCTGTGTAATTCCACAACAGCTATGTGTAGCAAATATGAATAATGACTACAGGAATTTATAGCCTGTAACAAGAACATGTCACAGTAATAACCTGATTTACCTGTGACACAGGATCTTCGTCAAGATTACTGCTCCGTATACCAATTAACAAGGAATGCACAGTGGTGCATAATTAGGGAGTAAGGCAAGGAACTGTGTCTCAGGATTACGCACCGGGCTAAAATAATCCTCAGTGTCCCCCAAACTGCCGTGAATGCAGAACAGATCTGATTACCACTGACTGCACAGAGCCATCTTGCAGGATGTTGTCGCCTTCATGTAAGTAGCTAAGGGGCTCTCTTAAAGCTAATGAGACCAGTGTTGTGCTCTTGTCCACAAGTTCGGTGCTCAGAGACCTCCTCAGGCTGTTCCTGGCACGCACGGTGTCCTCGCTGCCGCTCCAGCCCTGTGTAGGCGTGCGTGAGGCTGTCCCTGCCTGAACGCCAGGTTACAACGCTTCCCAGGGCAGCTTTGGCAACAGCTCATCAGCCCCACAACACCCAGCTTGTACCTGCTGCTGGGAAACCCCACGCCAGCTGGGCATTGCTCCCTTCTCATCTACCACGACCAGCTCACAGAGGTACTGCTGCTACAGGACAGGATGCCCAACACCGGCATGGTATTCATAGAATCATAGAATTGTCTAGGTTGGAAAGGACCTTTAAGATCATAGAGTCCAACCATCAACCTAACACTGCCAAAACCACTGATAAACCATGTCCCTAAGCACCCCGTTCGTCGTGGCAGCCTCTCCTCAGCCGTGGGATGAGCTGCAGCCCCAATGTCTGAGACTGCTAGGTCATTGGTGGTTGTTGGTCCTGCATCTGAGCTGATCCATATGGAGCATGTTTGCCAGTGGTTATACAGGTGTGTGCATGTGCCTCCAAAAGTCCCATCTGGATGTCACCCGTGGTGGTTTGGCCCCCACAATGCCACTGATTCAACCGGAGTAATTTCAGGATGATCTTCAGGAAGGCAAGGGATGTGCAACCCAACCTTGAGTGATGGTGGGAGGGCAGGCTGAGCAGTCTTACCTGGGGAGTGCTAATCTTCACTTCCTGTCACATTGGATCTCTGTAGGGCTGCTTTTTCTTAAAGATTTCTCTAATGTTCACAGGGGGTGGAGGCTGTACTTTCAGTTCTTGTGCCCAGCTGCAATCTTCTGGGCTGTGGTCTGAGAGGCTGGGTGCCTCTGTGGCCCCAGCTGCGTGTGTTGTACTTCCAGGGGGCTCCAAGGCAGGTGGGCAGCTGTGATTCTCTACTGACCTTTCCTGTATTTCTTCCAGAGGCCTCCAGTGCATTATGGGAACCATCTCTAGATTGACTTCCTCAGCATCACTCTACGTGCCATTCCCATCCTCAATCTCACATCCTGTCTTGGTACCAACAGATGAGCTGTCACCCTGCTGTGGATGACAAGAATCCCAAAGGGTGTGCAGTCTACTGACCGTGATATCTCTCCATCAACTTGTGCCTTCTTCTATGGCTATTCCCAACTTAGTTGGCACTGCCGGAAAGACTCCTACCTCCATTATTGACTTGATCAACATTCAAACAAACATCTTCACACTTTCTCCAGTTTAAAAGAAAGTTCTTCCTAAAAATTTGCCTTTCATCTTGTTCTATCAGATCTCCTCATGAGGCTCTTCTGTTATGCCTACAAAGATCCTGAAAGTGGTTAGTCTGCTGGTGTACAGAAACCACCATCTCTTACATGATGCAGAAACCACCTCTCTCTCAGCATCCACTTCTCTTGTCTATTGTATTCTCCTAGGCTTATGGGGTTGGAGCTCAGCTCTGAATCAGGATATTTGTACTTAGATATGTATGTGTAGGTGCCACATATGGGCTAGGAGCCCAGGCCTCCCTTATGGTCAGCTGTGTCTAGTTGATACAGTGGAAATGGCAGGGTGATGGAGATTCCTCAGGCATGGACACTGGGGGCTTGCTTTATCTACTAGAGTTTCTGGTAGAGAGTGGGAGCCCAAGCAGAAAGCCTACAGTAATACACGTAACAAATAATTATAGCCATAAAGGGATCCTAAAAACAGATCGGACAAAAAAATAAACAAAATAGGAATTCTTCCTATAGTTATCTAGACAGAAGTCTTTGTTCCTTAGGAAGTGTCTGCTGCCTGGAGAAACTAAAGAATGGTTACAGTGACTTTCAAACAGAGTAACATCACCACTGAAGCTGGTGTTGATCATGGTGGACCAGATCTGCAGTAGTCACAACCAACAACGGTCATCACTGTAGTCCTCCTTACAAGGACCTAACATAGCACTAAGCAAGATGCAAAGAATGACTGGGAATTCTCATAGTCTTCTACAGTCCATCAGGCAAATCACATCATTGTAAATTACACCCATATAACTTGGTTTCTGTTCCTTCCTGAGACCATTTCTGGTCATGTCTCTCAGACACAAGTATGGTTTGTAAACCTATGTTGTCAGAAAGAAAAGAAAAAAATACCAGAACCAAAAAAACTCCACCCTAAAATGCCTGAACCCAGAGAACTACACCCTGACAGAATGAAGTGTCAGTGAGAATCAGAGGTCTGACTCCATGAAGATCAGGCAAGGAGAAAACTTTTTACTTTCTGCCCCCTGCACTTTATTATTCAGTAACCTTCGCGAATGAATCTGGAACTATGTTTTGCTGTTTTGCTGGAGCTGTATTCAGCTGTTTAATGTCCTGTTACCGTACTTACTGACCTTTATTTAATACACTCTATTTTAAACTAGTGTCGTAGCCAGCAAGCTACAGAGTCATGCTAGCGACTGGGGTTAGGTTACAGAGAGACACTTATCAGTTTGCAGCTCTTGTGTCACACATAGATTTTCTTCCTCGCTGCCAAGAAAGAAATTCAAGCACATCATTCATGTCCCAGGTGAGTGAAAGGATGGAACAACTACCTCTCACATTTTTAAACAGGAGAAGAGTGATGGGTTCTCCATTTTTTATGAAACAAAGCGAGACGCATCTTGTTTGGTCTGATTTTATTTCAAATTTAATAGTATTGTTACTCACAGTGGCCTAAGTATTTCCACATGTAGTGAGGGCAAACAGGTTGTTCTTTTGGGGTGAGGGTCACAGGGAAGTTTCCCACAGACTTGTATCCTGTGACAACCATGCAATCATACCAAAAGTTTAACCCTCTGGTGATGACTGTGTTGAAGGGAAATTTATGAATAGTTTAAATTGGGAGTAACCCAAGATATTGACTTGTTCATCACCAGTATAAAATATGGTAGTGTTACCAGCGTAATTTTTTTCTATGATGTGCCATATTTTTGACTGCAGAGCCTCAGATGTAAAACTGAATTGGGACAACTTCATTGGTATCAGTACTGAAAGGTCAAATACTAGCACCGAATACATCCAGTTCTTGCTCACGAGCATAATTTGAAAGGGAATCTCACTGTTGCTGCTACTCCAGTTGTAAGAGCAGTGTATTTGTAAACATTTAATTACCTACTTTGTAAAACCTGAGCTAATGCTTTATCGGAAAAAGCTAACCATGATATTTCTGGATAGAAGAATGTTAAAACTTTCATTGCTTTTATTTTCTTCCAGCAGTGCCTAATATCTACATGGCATAGATTTAAATTGCTTCCACAAAGCTGTTGAAATGAGTAGGCCATGCCAACCATTTTACCAATAATCACTTTTCCTTCCACATCTATATTTTTTCCAGTCATGTGAAACCTGCTCTGTTTGGTATTAACTTTCTGTAATTCTTTGGGTAAAAAGAGCAAAAACCTTCTTATCCTCATCATCTTTTATCCTGAACATGATCATTCACGCCTGGGTAATAACTTCATGCAGTATGAAAATTTAATCAGTTAATGTCTGTTCTCAGTGTTTTTCAAGAGTCCTTTTGATTTGAGACACCCACATGTGGTCTCCTTTTGTAAAAAGGGGTGCTACTCCTTTAAGCCCCCATACATTGCTTGCTAAATCCTCAGTGAGTTGAGGGGTTTACACCAGCAGGATTGGTACACATAGTCCTCTGAAAGCTGCCATTAGAGCACTTCATAAATGTTGGTAACAGTGTAGTAAAGGCATTGTGGGTTGTAAAACATCTCCACATCTCGGATTTTAAAGTTCTGTTAAAGCACTCTGTAACTGCAGTTTTGACTTCATTATCAGTAACAAAATGGTGAACATTATGTTACCTTAAACTGCTGAAAGACTTGTCTGGAAAGTTCTTTAAGCCTCTCTGTCTATAATTTCTGAGCTTCACTTCCTCCAGGAAAAAATGGTTTGAAAGGATTCTTAGCCTTCATTGCCCATCTTATCTGCTGATCCTAAAGCCAAGGCACTTTATATGTGCATAAATATATAATATATATATATCACATCCCTCATTGTTACAATGTACTTGAAACTATAGCTGTGCTTGGAGAACTGCTATGTACCCAAAGTAGGCTTCCCATTGTATGGCCCCGTATAATACTTTGGGGTTTTTTAAAATGTATTTGAGTTGCCTTGTGCAAAGCGGAGGCCTGTCATCTGCTTGTTGGCTGGTCAAGGCCTCACTACATTCGTTTGGCTTTTTGAAAAACAGAGCTCACCCCTCCCAAAATTGCAATCAGGTCAGTACAAAATTTTCTTTAACAGGAACATCCCTGTAGCTGACACCAAGGTTTATTGGGACTCTTTACCAGGGAGTGTAGTGATAGGACAAGGGGTGACAAATTTAAACAGAAAGAAGGTAGATTCGGATTAGACACTGGGAAGGAATTCTTTACTCTGAGCGTGGTGAAACACTGGAACAGGTTGCTCAGAGAAGTTGTGAATTCCCCATCCCTGGAGGTGTTCAAGGCCAGGCTGGATGGGGCTTTGAGCAACCTGGTCTAGTGGAAGGTGTCCCTGCCCATGGGAGTGGGGTTGGAACTAGATGATCTTTAAGGTCGCTTCCAACCTAAACCATTCTATGATTCTATGATTCTTGAAGGAAGGTGAAATATCTGCTGAGACGAACCTTCCTGAGACATCTGTGAGTTTGTTGAAAACCTCAGAAAAGATGCCTGGAGCTTCTCGTCTTGCAGCCAGAAGAAAAGAAGAGCAGGAGGTGTCTGTATACGGCTTGAGGAACAGAAAGGACATTTGGGACTTTGCCTTGATCCAGGAGGCAAAGGCCAGTGGGTCTGTGGTTTAACTCTGAGACAGGAGGATTTGGGGCTCTTGTTTCTCTTGATTGGAAAGAAAGGGAATTTAGGACTAGATAGGTCTAAAACCATGCCCAAAGCCTTTATTTTTAACCCAAACTGTCTTGAAAAGGAAGGGAGCAGTTAGGAAAGGGAACTGGCTGAAGAAATGTTTCAGCTTCTGGAGCAGATTACACTTAATGAAATACAGATGTCTGTATTACCTCTTACGATTGCCCAATCTTTTCCATTATGTGACATTATTCTCTTCTGTCCATCAAGCTTCTGTGACCTGTCATGAAATTTTATTTGCTTGCACTCTGCCAGTCCCTGAATTTCCTCAGTGAGTATTTGTAAAGAGAGGCAAGACTTTTCTGTGAACAAAAGTAGAAAAAGGTTTTGTGAACTCTTCCAACTCTTCTATGTAAGTCTTCACCATTTTTGTGGTTTTGAGCAGGTATTTGAAATTTGTCATGAGAGATGACATGGGAATAAGGGGGGGATTTTTGCCATCCCATGAGAGTGCATGTGGATTTTAACAAGATTGGAAGAACTTAACTACTTTTGTCTACCATGGGTCCAGTATCTCAAAAGTGGTGACTCATCTTAGGTGTCTCAGATCTTGCTTCTCTGATTTGAGACACCTGAATGAGGATGGAAACCAGAAAATTGTTTAACAGGACCACTTACCACTTTTAAAAATCTTTATTTAATATAAAAGGAAACTCCTCCAAAATATTTCTCCATTCTCTTCTCCGCTACATCTTTAAAATTTAATTTTCAGTGTAGGTATTTACCTACCTATTTAGCTTTTCCCTTTAACCATTTTTATTTTAATTTTATCCCTCCCTTCCCATTTTCACTTGGAAGTATTTTATACAGTGAAAAAAGAACCTATTTTCACTTAAAGCTATTCCATCTCCAATTACATATGAACATTTACCTCTGTTTATGTGTGCTGACTTACGTGTCTTAAAGTACTTAATGAGATTACTTTTTAAGAATCCTAAGCACGCCTATCTCAATACTTGAGGACAAAAAATTTTAATACTTTTTGTTCATGTATTTGCCCTGGAAGTGGAACTTTTTATAAAGTAAGAGAAATACTGCTGGGCCTGCAAGGGAAACATTCCAAACCCCAGCCTGAACAGTGACAGAAAAAATAAAAGGATAACGAATCTTTTACAAGCTGATCTGAATCAGCATATTGTAATATTTTTTCTGAATGAAAAAACTTACTTTAAAACTAGCATTCAGTTAATACATTTTACCATTGACTACATCATCCTTCTGTTCTTAAACACCTCTTCTGACTAGCAAAACCAATGTTTAGGCTTGGAGAAGGATTGCAACTATATAAAACTTTCAATCCATACAAATACACCCTCTCTTCAGAGGTTTGTTAAATCTCTCCCAGTTGCAGAAGTGATGTTCATCACTCCAGGAAATAGCTATAACGTTATGACCAAACTCAAACTAAACTTCACGGTTCAAACTCTGACTATGGGATATGAAACATTTTATTAAAGATCTCACAAATATTTTAGAATAAGCATAAACAATAATATTCAGTGTTTATTAGTTTAAATTCTCAGCTAACCCTGAAATAGTGCAAATATTCAGTGAGTAGAAAAATAGAGATTTAATTGTGTAACCAGTAACTGTGAATTACTCCTCTCCGTGAGCTACATAAGAACATCTGGAACTTGTTTTCGTACTCTTTTGGTGATCTTGGGTAAAAGACCCTTGCAGGCTTTATGAAACTTTTCAGAGAGGGGTCATTGTACTAACAACTGAGGCAGCTGGTTTTGAGACTTTTATTACACCACTGTGTTGAGAAATCTTCAAAAATGGCACATGGAATATTTGAATTGTGTTGCCATTTTATGCATCATCTCCCTTCTAAGTACTTCACAGGTGGCATTGGTGTCTCTCTGTCTTGTGGCCTGAAAGAAATATTTATACTCTGGATGCTTCAGAGCTGCCATTCTCCAAAATGTCTTGTAGCTCTATTTGCTCTGTTCTGCACACAAGGGGAGGACGGACTCTGATTTTCACCCTGTTACGTGTACACTTGCTAGTTGTTTGTATTTGTTGTACTCTTATTCTGGGCTTTCATCCAATACTTTTTATTAACATTTTTTCTTGGCTGTCTTTTCCATTCCACATCCTATTTTTTTATTTGTTATTTTTAACTTAGATTCGCACTTGTCTTTTTTTTTTTCTTAGCATCTCCTGCAGTCTTTTCTGCTGTTTCTTGGAGCTGTTTCCTTCATGATGTCCCTTGCAAAGGCACTACATCTCCGTAACAGTGTTCTGTTTAAGCTCTCTGAAGCTTAACACAACTAAGCTTAACATGACTAAGACTTAGTCGTGTTGTCATCCACTGACCCAGGATCTCCCTATCCTAATGTTTTGAAATGGAGCGTGTCATGGTATTCACCTTAATGGTGATCTTCGGTGGCCAAAGATTTAGTTTTCATTCTACAGAAATAACCTACAACTGGAAAATGTATTTAAAAAAAAAATCTACTTCTTATGTGATGGAGCTCTTTTCCATCTTCTAATCAGGCACTGGAGAAACATTACAGCCAAGCCTGACACGCTGATAATATATTTTTGCACTTGTACTACTGGTCTGAAAGGTCTAGTTTAGTTTCCCTTCAGATTTAGAGGGCTGAAAAGATCAGTTCGATATCAACAGTTCTAACCACCTGTGGTTAACCTCCATCCACTAGTAAGCTCTCTTTTCGTTTCCTTGTGGGCTAGGAGTTTACCAGAAGAAACCATACAGATTTGAAACCCTGTAAAGCGGAAGACAGTGGTGCATAGGTCTGGAAAGATATGAGGTCTCTGCATACTGGGGGTCGTCTCATCCCGCCGTCTGTCTAACCCACCCTTCTTCATAAAGATGGCCTTCTGGGGAGGTAGCAACTGTGGAGGCTGCTGTCCTCCACAGAAGCACCGTCTTTTGTGTTCTGGATGGCTCAGGCACCTTTTTAGAGTCTGGAGACTTTTCCAAGGAGGAGGGCAGACAGCCCAGGTGCCCTTTCCGTCCCGAATCCCTGCACTGTCTGGCACAAGGGTCTCTGACTTGCAGAACCTGCAGGCAGATGCCTGGACAGACCTGGGTCTGGCTGCCTGGGCCCATGTAATACCAGCATTACAGACATTTTTGGCATTCATTCACTCTTACTGTGAGATTAGGCCCCACAAACCACCTAGGTGGCCGACTCCTACCCCATGCATGGATGCAAGCACCCACACTTGCTTCAGTCTGGCAGGACCCACGCTGTGCACACCTCCAGCTAGAAAAAGCACTTGGGAGCACTAGGTGACAGGGTCTTTTTGTTAGTTTTCTCTCACAAAAGGTGTTACTTCAGAGGTTGAGTGTGGTAAAAAGAGGGAAGGCATAGTTTGCTGTTAAATCTGCATTGATCTAGGTTCAAACAGTCATCAGTGGCATGGGATGCAGCAGAAATGGAAGCAGCATTGCCATCAGCACCACCAGATCTGCCAGCTTGGCTGGTGCTTTGTTTCCCACATTCAAAGCCTATGGGAGCATGTAAAGTATCTGCAGTTTTGACCAAGACCCTCCCACTTTCTTTTAAAAGCAGTTTACATTGTGTTAACCTCACTTCAAGTTTGAGCAAAAAAATGTAGTCAGAGTTGCTGAATCTTCTGGACTTATGAAGAAGCTGGAATGTTTCTAAGAGGATGGAGACATCTCAAGTGAGGTAAATAATCTGTTTGTATCTGCCTTCCATCCGGAAGATATTACAAAAATATCTGTGTCTTCAAATAATAAAGGTAAAACAAGTAAAGATGTGTCAAGAAAAGATTCTGGAGCACATTAAGTAGACAGAGTTGGTCAACATGCATTCAGCAATCATGAGCAACTAAAACAGGAGGTAACTGAGCTGGTAACCAAGTCATGGTTTTCTGTCACTGAATTGTATCTGAGAATGGTAAAGGCATATATTTTTAAGAAAACATTTTAACTGGGCCATAGGAATTGTAAACTATTTTTCCTCAGTACCAGATAGGGTACTGCCACGGCTAAGGGCAAGCAACATTATGGCAGAGATCTAATATCAGTCAATTGATAGAGAAACCTGGCATAGTTTCCCTGAAATAGATATTGTGCTATTCAAGTTTGAGCCATCTGAGGTAATAAGAAAAATGACCAACAAATCCACTTACCGAGTATTTGGACTTCTTAAAATGCTCCTACAGCATTTTGTACAACAAAACAAAAGCCACAGTATTTTCACAAACATCTCACACAATAAATAAAGAAGGGATAGACATGAGGGGGACAGAATATCGGCTAAATAGGATAAATACTGTCAGAACAGCATTAATTTTCTGCACTACTGTTTTATTCAAGAGATTTCTGAGGATGCACAGGGCTACCACTTGAACACAGTGTGAAAATGAATTGTAGAGAAGGGGGATCTTGACTTCAGATTCCTGATTTCTGGTGCAGCAATTCCTCAGCTGCTTAGCAGTCCTCCACCTCATGCCAGTAAAATGTTGGCACCCTTCTTTAGATGAAACACCTATTTCTTTGCAAAATCTAAAGTGCTTGAGAGGCTTGGCTCTGCTTTTAGTGTGAGAACTCTCATATTCCAACAAATATAAACATTATGTGCCCCTTGTAGTCTCCTTGCTTACCCGCTAATTGGTGAGACTCGTTGCATTTTCCATGAAGGTGAGGTCTACAGTTTTGGACTCTGAAGTTGTTTTAACTTTACATAACATGGCTGCAGAGTTTGGAGTCAGGATTTAGCATTCTTATTGTTTGTCTGCTTATGTCTGCAAGATACAACCTTGGCAGAAAATAAGTCAGAATTATTTAAAGTTCTTTGTAAAATAGATCAGTTTATCAACATTTTTTAAATTGTAGATGAGCTTTTTCTTTTTTTTCCATTTCACTTTTTTTGTTCTATATTTCTATTTTGTATCTTTCTTGCAGCAACCTGTCTCCTAGACTGGTCAAAAGTCCAAGATGTACCAGGACAAATCATCATCCCAGGTGTATGATGCATAGGCTCTATTTTTCCACCTTTCTTTTTCTTTTGCGATTCACTGTGCCCTGCTTCTGGTAGGGGAGGTGCTGAAATGATTTGGGCCACCATAGCAACATTGTGCTGCTTACTGGCAGTTTGACTAGTCCAGGAGGAGCACCATCAAAACCCCAACTGAGCTTGAGAGAGAGGTATGAGCAAATTCACCGAGTTTTAATCTGGATGAGACAGAGCTGATGCTGAAGAAGTAATGTGCAGGAACATATATAACAGGGAGAATGGAGATTTCTTTTCTCAGTAAGTGTTTGCCTCTCTTCCCACAAAGCATTGGCAGCACAGGAGTGTGTTTATTACCCTGTGTCCAAATTGAGTGAAGTGTGGCCAGACAGACATTGCCTTCCCGATTTCTAGAGCGGCGTATTTCCTCTTCCTAGGCATACCCTTGGGGCTGGCAGGCAGTCAGGGAAGGCGCTAGGAAGTATGCCACCTGGGACGTGCCACCCCGGGACAGAGCACTCCCCAGGACTGCGTCTACACTAGCACAGCTCACCAGAACTCCTGATGGAGTGCGGCAGTTGAATGGTTTGAAATCTACCTCCTTCATTTCTTCTTCCTCCCAGGACAGAAGAGGTTAACAGGCACTTGAACAGGAAGTCCCCAGGTTTAATTGTCTAGCAGTGGCTGATGAGACATTTTCAGTGGAGGACTCTTGACTTTGGAGCTCTCTTCCAAGGAAGCCCAGAATGGATTCATTGACCTGTGGGGCACAGCCAGGCTTTCACCTGAAGGAGAAATGGGTGGGCTGGTTTTGTTTTGGAATTATGTGCAGAGAAAAGAGAAAACTATTGTGCAGTGGTGATTTGGTGAACTTTGTGCACCCATTCTGTGTTAGGCACATATTATTGGTGAAATGGAAATGGAATGACTGGTAACACAAGCTGCATATTAGCTCCCCATCTCCACCTTCTAGTTTGTTTTGACCTCACAGTTTTCAAAGGTGGGATTAATTTACTGTTTCCTGAATTCAGTCACCCATCCTACTACCACCCCCAAAGACTCACCCTCTCAAAAATGGAACAAAAACCAGCTGGATGTCTTATCCCCAGTAGCTGTTCCATTAGTTTATGATTTGGACAACGGTATTAAAAATCACTCTTCGATGTAAATGTTGGTAGATAAATACATTTGCATAACCTGGGTGGGCATGATGTCCCAATTTGAACAGAACCTTCTGAAATCCATTGGTATTTCATGGACTCCAAATGTCAAAGGGTGTCAGAAAGTCCTCTTCTTCCTCAGATTTTTCATTACCTCAGCAAACCCAGAGAATAGTTATTTAGTGTAATTTACTCTGCGATGGATAGACTACACAAACCTGCTAGCATGCTCTTCTGCTGTGGATCATTATTGAATTAGACATGAAGGCAGAAGAATCTGAATGTCAAGCAATGTCAGAATTTATAATCCATCATTTCATCTTGGTTTGCGCTTTATAGCCCAAGCTTGTAAGTAGGTGTATCTCCAGTGACTTCGTTTTTTTCTGACTTCATTAAAGATTTGTCAAAGAGAAATCCGTCTCTTTCACACTGGCAGGAGCTTACAAACAACAGTAGACTGCAATCCTGTAGTAACGCTGATGATCAAGAATTGGAGTCTAATAGAGAATAATCCATGCGTGTGCCAAAATTCAAGAAGAAACTTGAACTTTTGTCATCTATGAAGGGAGATATCTGTGTGGAATACAGAGGTGGTTTTCTTTTTATCTATTTATGTTTTTATCTGAAATTTTATTTAAATTATTACAGATGGCCTTGGTAAAGAGTACAGATGTTCTGAGAACTCCTGGGCCACTGTTGAACTGGATGACCCAGAATTGTTTCCAGGCTTCTAGGCTGGGATGTAAACTCTAGCTGCATTTTCACTCCATGCTGGAGTGAGATGTATGTGCCCGTCGTAACATTGCTCCTTCTCTAGCAATGGAACTTTTGTGTATGGGCTAAACAGGAGCTACACCGAGTTCTGCGACATGCCCTAAGCAGACAAGAGGCATCCAGTCAGGATGCAGACTGCGAATGGTGCAGAGTTGTAAGTTGTGGCTGCTTTATTCACACCATACTCGTGGGATAATAACATTATTTTCAACCTGTTTAACCCCAGCAACTTGAAGCAGGTTGGGAGGTGGGCTTAAGAGAGAGTTAGGAAGGGAAAGAACATTTTGAATGATTAGCATCATTGATGATTTTGGATTAGCAGATATTGTCCATGCCAGCAGTGTTGCTTCCCATTTATAAAACTGTTCATATTTTACAGGTCATAGTAAAGTTGTCCATGGAGGGGCTTTGAGTTCTTATGCGGGAAAAGACAAGGTGTGTGCAAGTCAGAATACCCCCAAATTGCTTGTGTCTGTAAATATGCACTCTGGGATTGATCCTTTGTCCTCTCCTTTCACACTGAAACTCCAACTTGCTAAGATCCCCCACAGCCACTTCTAGATGAAGGCATGGGGCTACAGAGGTTTGGTTGTGGATGTCAGCAGCTCCTGGCTTTGTAATCGCCACTGACGCCTGTTCTTGGAGCAATTTGCATTCCTGAATGATTAAGGGATGCTTTGTCCTTCAGGTTTTGTAGGTCATTTCATTATTAGAAGCCTGCAATATTTTTGCCAGACTGTCTTTCTCTTTCCTTCTCTCTCAAAAAAGAGAAAAAAAATCTGATCTTTTTATCTAGGACCTTATAAGAGTCATTGGTGAGCTCAGAAGCTTTAATGGAGTTGTTTATTGTAGTTCAAATAATCTCTAGCAGCAGCTTCCTGGAACTATAACAATGGAAGGGTATTTTATAGCTTTGAGCATAATAGTGTCCTATGGAAAAAAAAAATAAATCTTTATTATCTCAAACTCTCTATCCCAGACTCAAAGAGCACACCAGAGAGACATTTTTATATATCTTTAACTCAATACTTAGTAAGAACAGAAACAGACCAAAGAACAATCTTTACCTAAATTACGGAGCCTACAGGACTTCCTACCTCTTTGTGTTTAAATGTGTGTGGACAGTCTGAAAACAAGCCACCACCCTGGAGAAGAGTAATTATTTTAATCTTTGTCCTGGAAACTTACTGCATTTACTCTTTGGTTGCAGAGGAGCCAGTCGGGAAACACAGGCAGCCCAAGTTTGCTTTTTAAGAAGAAGTCCCCATGTCCTGTGTGCTGGTCTTTGGCAGGAGCCCATCAGACACCTGTGCTCCCAAACCTGGCCTGCTAGAAGTGCCCACTACAGATGTCAGAGCTCTTTTGTTGACTTCCTATTAGTCGCCACTTAATGGATGTGAGCCGAACACGGCTTTGCCTAAGCACTTATCAATAGACAGCAAACATTCTTCTTTCAGTGGGCAAAGGGTCAAACTGTTTCGCCTGGCTATAAAGCTGTGCCAGATAATTGCTGGTGATTAGCAATTTTAATTACCAGGTGCTAGGGGTCGTTGCTTGTGGAGCTTTTTTTGCTGTTGTTGTAATTGGGCAGGCTGTTAATAGGTATGGCTTATTGTACGCATGGTGTATATTTTACAGATACATCGTGCATCCTTTTAAAGCAAGTAAAATAAAGTCAGTAACATAACCCGCTTCTGTTTGCATCTGATTAACCACATAGTGCTCCAACAGGTTTTTCGATAAAACTTGTCTGATAAAGGAATCTTTAATACAACTCGCTAAAGCAGCTTTTAATCCTCTTGTAAACACTTGTATGTACTATTGTTATTGAAGAGAGGCAATGATTTTAAAATCTTTTCCTGCTACATTGGTCATGTTGGAACTAAGCTTGTCAAACATGTTCTACCTCATTGGTTTTGCATGCAGACTTTTAGGGGGTTTTCATAGAATCACAAAACCAACGGCACAATTAGCAGTGAACTAATCTCTTCCCATATTCAGCAGCAAAATGGGTTCAAAATAAAACTGACACAAAAGACTCTTCTCTGATCTTCTTCACAGCAGTGAGAAAGTAAGCAGCTATAATACTTCAGTTGGGTTTTTTTCCCTAAAATTTCCATTTATTTTCTTTACTTATATTATTTTACATCACAAACCCTGCAGACATACTGAAGGTCTCTGAAAGCTGAATGTACTGTTTACTAATCTACTTGGGTTAGTAGATTAGGCTTGTTCTTTGAGGGAATACAAAGGATGAATACCTCTGCAGTATGGAGTTCTAGCTCTGTTTTTATTTGTTCTGCAGTAACACCTCCTGTCCCAGCTCAGATCACAGCTTCATTTATTCCAGCAATAGCCAGGCTGTCGGTCGTGGGCTGCTTCTTGGTGGACAGAACAGGGCTGTGCAAACCACTCTCCAGTATCTTCTCTCCTGGGCAGCAAGGAGACAGAGGCCAGCGCTGGGCTGAGGGCTGTATCACTTGTTCTGACCCCTCAGTCAGGTGATACCCTTTCCTGAGTGCTCCCCAGAAATGAGGGTACGCATCCAGCCCTGGGGTTGGGATGTTGGAGTGTTGGGTACTGCTGGATGCCTGGGTTATGTGAGGAGGGAAGTGCTGCAATGTGAGGTTTTGTCTGGGTCTATCCACAACCACGTCGCCCTGCTCTGTAAATACAGGAGTGGAAAGGGGACAGATTTTAGTCTTTTTTTTCAGTTGAAAAGGCAAATAAGCCCCCTCGCTCCATTTTGATGTGATAAAGTCTCACTTGAGTCTCAGGACCCGCTGTTTTCACTCAAGAAGGATATTACTGGGGACAAGGACAGAGCAGCATGGGCTGGTGCATCTGGCCCACCCCGGCACTGCACCAGCCTATCCTCAAAGGCAGTGGCAAAAGTTACAGCTGCATTCATCACTTCTTCGTTCCTGGGAATGGATGTTTATGGGCCCTCGTCATTATGACAAATCCCAGCCTAGGAACTGGGGAATTCCTTGTGGAGCACAGAAACACACAAGGGTGAAGAAATACAATGCATGAAAAACAGGATTTTGAGCCAGCTGTGAAAGTGTCAGCAGAGTCCTGTCTGGCCCAGCAGCTTGCTTCAAAAACGATGCCATCAACTTTGAAGGCACCGTTTGAGCCGTCAAGCGCTATTGACCGTTGAAAATGTTACCGGTCCCTGGCCCTAGGTGCACATGGCCATAACTCAGCTTCTAGGGATTTATGCATTCAGAATGTACATTTTCACTTTAAGAAGTGAAACCATTTTGTAGATTTTTCCGCAGGAACTGCCAGACAAAATCCTGTGGTGGCGGCTGCCATTGAAATTGAGGGCAAAGTTTTGCCTGGCTCAAGGAGTTGTGAGACTGGAGCATCAGGTCCCTTTTGTGTCAGAAAAATGAAGATGCCTTAATGCTTGAGATTACTATAATGGTGGTTACGAAGCTCTTCAATCTGATGCATTCTGCAGCTACAGATTAGCCATACACGTTCACCTTCTGCTGCTAATTAAATTAATCAGAGCTTTGCAACCATTGAAACCTGGAGAAAAAAAAAAAAGAGTTAAATAGTTAGTGCGTGTAGAAAAATGCTGCTGGAGAGGAGGATGCAGCACTCAGGGTGCTCCCATCCCCTGTGTCTCCATGGCCCAGCCGCAGGCCCTGGCATCCTGTGGAAAACACAGAGCCTTCTCCTTTCTGCTGACCCCAAAACCTGCAGACAAGCTGCGAAGCCCCAGTGCCAGGCCTGACACCGCTCCAGGAAAAGCTGCAAATAACTCATATTCCTGAGAAGTGGCGCAGCCTGGGGCAGAATTTGATTTCCTGAGATCAGCCTTTGAGCAGTGGGAAATATAGTGCCGTCATAGCAGCTATTTTCCATAGGGGCTAAAAATGTTGTTTATAGGACTAACACAGAGTCATGGTGGGTTGACTGGTTTTCACAAGCAACCTTTGTCTCCAAGTCCAAAATCTTCATTGTAGAAACAAATTTCTTAGCACAGATATGGCTGTGTTCATTATGTTTCCCTCTGCACCTTCACCTGGAAACAGATTATTTCCCTTCCTACTCCATATTTTTCTTTGCTTATGATGACAGGTTGAATAATATTGAATTCCACTGATGTTATTTCATTTTGGTTTCAACATGGACTTAGATCCCTTCCTTTTTCAGGCTCCCGGTAACTACAGCTCAAAAAGATGCAGAAACCAACACCAGGTGGACTGTTCCTGTTGTCAGAAGACGACAGTTCACAAAATCAGTGTTTCCCCACCTCTGCCATCACAAAACTCCAACATGCCCCAAAAACCAAAGAGAAATATGCAGTCATCTAAACCCCATTCATCCCAAATACCTTTCGCAATTATCACAGCCTGCCCCCAAAGTCCCAGGATTCGGCTCAAATAAACGCAAATGCCAGCAGACGGTGTCTTTACCAGATATAAAACAATTGACAGGA
The DNA here is from genome assembly GCA_013398815.1 of Ibidorhyncha struthersii. Taxonomy (NCBI): domain Eukaryota; kingdom Metazoa; phylum Chordata; class Aves; order Charadriiformes; family Charadriidae; genus Ibidorhyncha; species Ibidorhyncha struthersii. Next base: position 141,384 of record VZSZ01000200.1, read on the forward strand.
ATCTGCATATGAGTATAACGGTGGGTTTGCTTTCTCTCTCTATGTCGCAACATGGAGCTGCACAGACTTGAGATGAGAGTTCAGCTGCATTCATAATGCAATTCCTAATGAGAGTGGATTATGGATAGAGTTTAAGCCTTAACTTTGAATTGCCTTGCTTTTGTGGATTGAAGTTAGACCCATAAAACATTATTTGAACATAGTCTCTGGTACTTTGTTGATATTAGTTGCCTGCTGTGACACACAGCACATGGCAGTTTCATTTCTGTACTCAGTAAAATACAGGTATTGTACACCTGAATTATAATCTTGCTGTGATAATATGCCTCTATTGATTCAACAAAACAAGTTGTCTATTTTGTCTTCACTCAGACATCGCTATGAAGGAAAGACTGACAATCAGAAAGGTAAATATTTTGGACTTCACATCTCGTGGCATGACGAAAAAGATAAAAGTGCAATAATTTTAAAATGAGACCTCGCAGACAATGCCATTCTATTTGAACCAGTGAGATGAACTTCTTATAAAAAGTGTTTATTATACAGCAGTGTTAAAATGTTGTAGACCAATCATTTAAAAATGTATACAGTAAAAAATGGTCAATTTAGTGATGTACTACCATCTGAAGTATAAATATGCAGCAACTGCAATGTAAAACAAGGCTGAATTTTGAACTTTCACAAAATGGATGCTCTCTTAACCAATAAACTACAACACTTCTCTTTCTACAAGGATTTTGTATTTTTTGTAATACACTAAGCTCAGATAACATACAGGTTCTCAAGAGAGTTGTACTCATAGATCACTAATTCTAGTGTCTTTCATGAAAATTAAAGTTAAAAAAGTAAAAGGCATGTAGTTTTCTTACGCAAGATTTCAGTCTCATTTTGCAGTGGATTAATTTTAAATTTTTATCTCCATACCTTTACAATAAATGTGTTGCAGTGCTGATGGAGCTATACCCAACAGGGTGCCCCTGGCAATGCTGGTTTCAAAATACCCTATATACAGAGCACGCGAGTTGTACTGTAAGAAGCCAGAATTCAGCCTGGACCAGTACTATTCGACAAGAAATGTTGCAGTGCTTTTAGAAAAGACCTGGGGAGCCCTGAAAGGAAGTGTCTTGGACCATCTTTTCTACCCAGAACTTTTACTACAAGGGTGGTTGGTGACTGGAGACTACACAGCAGCACAACTGGAGGCTGCACAGCACATCTGGCTATTCCCAGAGAGGCTACACGTGCATAGAAGGGGACCGCTACAAGCCCCAGGGTACTCAGATTTCTGCCTGGGGTTGCCAGATGCTAGGTCCACAGGCCAAGCAGGAGCAAGCTGGGCAGGCATTTGATTTGGCCCTCCAGCCACCTCAAGGGCCATCACTGAGTCGGTGTAGCCTCAGGAAATACCCTTTTTTTCCTGTCTGGCACCACCCTATGCACAGGCTGTTTCTGTCACTAACCTTTCACTAGTACTGCACCAAGTCTGCGGGGCAAACTAGTTAAGTGCATCTTTCAGTGGATATTCTTGCAGTGTTTTACTGACTTTTTCAAGAACAGATGTTATTTAAATTACATTAATTCAGGAACAGGTGTTCCTGAATAAAACTTGAGTGGACAGACCAGGAAAAATAGTCCAATAAGGACATTCATAACAAAGCAATGAATCAATTGCTAATGGCCTTTGAATACCTGATGAAAGTGATGTTCAGGTCCCATGAAGATAAAGAGGGCTCAAGATCTCTTCAGAGACAGAGAAACCCATGGCATGCTTAGGAAACTAGAGGAGAGGGAGTGTTAAGACATACTTTGACTTAGTATATGTCTGCTGAAGTTCAGTTATGGTCCTCAAGCTCTTCACTTCCTCACAGCAGCTTGGTACTAATGCCTAAAGAGCAGAGGGGGAAGGCTGGATCATGAGTTTTCCTCCATGTTCTTCAGAGTGAATGCTGGCAGCCTCGTGGCAAGCCCAGGTTTTTGTGTGAGGCTTGAGGAAGGGGTAGAGGGGTGCCCACCTCTGTTGTGCTGTGAGAACTGGGAGAATGGTAACCTGTGACAGGATATTGTATGCCAAGAGGACATGGAGGGGCACTGTATTTTTCTTTGCTCTATGCACCTTTTACAGCATCCCAAACAGAAAGGTAATTCCAGGGGAACATGCATACTACATATTTCCACCACCATATATCCTACCATATGAGAACTATTAACTGGAGTGCTCATGAGGTAAAAGCTGGGAAAAAGAGCACGTACCAGCAACTGAGGGGCTTGTATGGGGGACTGAACCCTAATTCCTAGCTTTGAGGGACTACCACAGCAGGAGGACAGGACTGTGAGTGGTTAGCATGCTCTGGTTCCTGAAAGTGTGCTGAACGAGAAAGCGCTGTTGCCTATACATGCCAAAGTGAGATAAAAGCACCCAAACACAGCAAGGTAGTGAGGTGTTCAGGAGAAGTCCATGATGTGGTGAGTTCAACTGAATAAACTGGGTTAGAGAAATGGGAGATGCCTTCTCTCTAATTCCATACGGTGAAGGAAACATTATATCACAGCCGACTGGGGCACCAGCCACAAGGGGGAAGTGACTTGAGAATGATGTCTGGGTCCACAGCAGGAGAAAACCAACAGAATGAGTTGATATATTAATAGGACTTTCACAGATTGGAAGAGGAAGGAGAGTTTGTGGTATGCAATCATAAAAGTAATGTGATAAAAAAGTTAATGAGGTAGATGTCTGTGAGAAAGAATAAAGGAATCAAGTCTAAAATGAAATAACTACAAGACAAAATTGTGATCAATGTCCTACAAATAACGCTTGCTTTTCTAGCCAAGGCTTTTCCCTGAAATGATATAAGGAACACAGAAGTTTGCATACAAAAATAGTATATCAGTGACTTTTTAGAGCCTTTTACATGTGCGTGAGCCATAGTGACTACAGGGCAAATACGTGGTGTGGAAAGAGTTGCCTTAAGACGTATCCACCATATATGTTAAGGAGATAGTGACAATCATCTAAATTGAGACCTACCTGTTGCCCAACTTACTGCCCTATACTGGTCCTTAGATTTTTCAAAACTGTTGATCAGTGCCCTCAGTCATCTTTTCTGGCCATTGCAGCTCCTTTCCTATGCCCCGATCAGGGGTCAACTCCCCTCTAGACTCTTCCTGCTTCAGTGAAAATCAGTGCCTGTAACTGGACTCAAGGCTTTAGCTGAGGCTTTACCAGCCTCAAGTAAAGCAGAAGGATTACTTTGTGTGTCTTACAGATGACCCTCCTGTTCACACATTCCAGCACGTTGGGATTTTTTTTGCTGCCACATGATGTCTTTGGCTGACATTCAGCTTGTGATAACTCCAGATCCTGCAAAGCTGTTAAGTAGTTAGCCATTCCCCACTCTGTATTTATGCAGCTGAAATACAGAAATGAATGTAGAACTGTGCATCCATTTTTTTTTTAGACTATTCCAGTTTCTCAAAGTTCATTCAGACTCTGACTCCTGTCCTCCAAATCACTTCCAGCTCCTCCCAGCTTAGAGTCAGATGTCAATTTACAAAGTACGCTCTCTATTCCATCATCCGAGTTGATAATGCAAATATTGAATAGTGCCAGACACCGGACAGACTCCTGGGAAACCCCTCTCAATACATCCTTTTAATTTGATGGTGGACCATTGATAAGTAATTTCTTAGCACAGATTTTTGGCCAGTTTTGCATCCACCCTATGGCTGCTCTTTTGTTACTGTCCTGCAACTGGGGGCTGTTCCTGTAAGCACCTGCTCTTTTGTCCAAAAATGCTTCCCCCTGGCCCCGTACTCGCATGCTGGTAACCCCAGGGAACAGCAGCCAGAGAGGCAGTGAGCATACAGAGTCTGAGGGGCTCCTCTGGGCCCTTCGACAGCCAATTAGTACAGGATAAAAAGTTGGGGTGCCCGTGGGCAATTTGTCTTTTCATTCTGTCAGTTCACTTCTATTCAAGGCTCCAAAGAAATGCCCTCAGTGTTTATGCAGGTTTTTTTTCATATGCTGCTCTTGTGTCCCTTGGAGGAAAGGAAGTATTTGTCTGAGAGTGAGCTAATGTTAAATGTATGTTTGTGGTTGGGGCTTTTTTGCTTCCTAGTACTTGATGGCTTTTTCCTCGATATCACTATTCTAATACCATCTTTACCATCAAAAGAGGATGTAAAGAAAGGCTATGTGAACCCTGATAATTCAAATAAACTTTGTTCAGCAAGCCTCAAATGCATGTTTGTAACTCTGATTGCTCAGATAAAGAGTTAATAGTTTGGAAAACAGAAGAAAGCTTTTTGCTTGTAAAAATAAACAGCCATGTATAATATCAGATTTTTTTGACTATTCAGCTCTTTTGTAACAAAGTTGCCAGTAACTTTTCTGGATGTTTTAAAGCCTTGGACATTAAATGAATATAAGCAAAGTTAAGTAAAAGACAATGCTTCCCAGAGAAGACTGACAGTATTTTTTAAATAAACGCCAAAAGTTTGGAGATGATTCAGGGATAATGGGCGTTACCAAAGGTCAGACTGTTGCTATAACCATCCAGAGCAACTGGAGATGGTGAATCACAAAACCTTTTACATATTCAAAGATGCACTTCTCAGAAGCTTGGATCAAGGAATTTTAATTCCACATCTTTTACAAGAGGAGCAGACATGAGGTGATGAGAGATGTTCTGAGATGTAGTTCAGGAGTCCTTCACAATTTGCAGAGTAGCCTGTAAGAACACAGCCTGCTCTGGACCCCACCTTGAGAAAATAAGTGTTTGTGAAATGGTTTGATATTTAGAAGTACCTCAGATCTTGCCATTACAACATTTTAGATGTCAAAAGCACGGATGGATAAATGTGAAGAGCGTTTAAAAAAGAAGTCTTTCAGATACTGAAGTTGCAATGCCATATTGAATGAATAATCCACTCTAGAAATGTGGAAAATATTTAGTGAACAGCTGGAGTGACTGCAGTCGATTCATCACTGTTTTAACAGGGGATAGAGGTCAGCAAATGCTAACTATGTTTAAGTGGGGATATGAAAATGAGTATAATCAAGAACTTTTAAAAATATAAACCATCTGGTTAAAGAAAGAGAATTAGAGGATAATTTTCCAATATCAGAAGCTAAGCTAAGGGATAATTAGGAGAGCAAAAATATGAATTTTGAACCACTGAGAACATTTCAGCTATCAGCAGAACACACAATGAGGCTAACAAAAATCCTAGCTCCAGTTTTAGCAGAACAGGGGACTGACATATTCATTTTCACCCCAGGCAGTACAGTGCTTCCCTGGAGTCAGCGAAGCCGCTGGTATATTCCCACTGCTGCAGAAGTGGCATCCTGCAAACACCTTTCTGGCATGTCGCTTCGAAGAGGAATGGGGCAGCACTGGGACTTGCCAAGCAAAACTTTAGCTGGGCTGTGAACACCATTCAGATACACCTGCCTGGTTGAAACTGGTTCCTCTTTGACATTTTTACTGTAATTTATTATGGGCTTTCCTGTTTTCCCTCTGCAGTAAATTGGCTCTAAATGAGTAACATAGAGGTTTGCACAAAATCAGCATAGTTGTAAATAGAGTTTTGCACAAAATAATCAGAGTTGTAAATCACCACCAACAAAAATAATAAAACCACTTCTAGCATCTTTAATTTCCAATCAATGAACAAACGAGGTTATTGGCTGAATAATGGGTAGAGGATTGTCAGGCTTTTTAATTCAACCATTCTTCTGGTCTGACTCAGCTGTCAGAGATGACTTGAAGGGAACGGTTGAGACAACACATAATCTAAGTTGTTAGAGGGCAAGGAAATCTATAGAATGAAAGCAATGATTATGACTTCCCAGGAACATTGATATGCTAAATCTTTGAGCAAGAAAGATATCTTGGATAAGAGTTTTAAATAAATTCAAAATTTTTGTAAAAAATTAGCTTTTGAGGCCCACAAGAAAAGCTTGCATTTGAAATGTTGGCTGCTTGGATACACCTCACCTACATGAATTGTCTTGTGCAATTTTTTGGTTGCTAAGGATGCTATCGCAAACAGACGGAATTTCAATTGGAGCCTAGAGCAGGCAGCCTGCTATTTCTGGTGGGGTGTGGAGTAGCCTGTTCTCATCTATTTATTAATACTTTTGTAGCAAGGTATCAGTTCCTGGAACTGGGAAAATAATCATTCTTGGGATGAAATGTCTTCTTTTTCAGAGGGGGGCATTCAAAATACCACCACATGAGTTGAATTATTTACCAGACACGTAAAAAATCAGAGCACAGTGTGTTTCCCAGGTCCAGGTTTTGTTAGGTTATGTCCACATTTGGGCCACAGCAGCTCAAAAAGGCATATTCAGACAGAGGAGGTTATTACTGACAGTGGATTTGAGGCAGCACAAAGCTCAGAAATAGTGTGGTCAGCAGGACTAGGGAAATGAACATCCCCCTTTATGTGGCACTGGTGAGGCCGTACCTCAAATACTGTGTTCAGTTTTGGGCCACTCACTACAAGAAAGACATTGAGGTGTTGGAGCGTGTCCAGAGAAGGGCAACAAAGCTGGTGAAGGGTCTGGAGGACAAGTCTTATGTGGAGCAGCTGAGGGAACTGGGGTTGTTTAGCCTGGAGAAAAGGAGGCTGAGGGGAGACCTTACGGCTCTCTACAGTTACCTGAAAGGAGACTGTAGCCAGGTGGGGGTCAGTCTCTTTTCCCAAGTAATAGATGATGGGACAAGAGGAAATGGCCTTAAGTGGTACCGGGAAGGTTTAGATTGGATATTAGGAACAATTTCTTCACCGAAAGAGTTGTCAAGCATTGGAACAGGCTGCCCAGGGAAGTGGTTGAGTCACCATCCCTGGAGGTATGTAAAAGACAGGCAGATGTGGAGTTTGCAAACTGTCTCCCCATTTAAACAGCCCCCTAATCCCACAATGACAATTCTCTCAATTTCCAAAGGCCTTTCTGGATGCGAGGAAGGAAGAGGGCACCCAGCTGGCCAACAGAGACTGTGAGTTCCCAACCATTTGGGTGTCTTTTTGCACTTTCTCGCCTACCGGCTGCTGCCCTCAGATTATGCTGTGTCAGTGACTGACAGCAAGACATGCATCAGCTATGGTTGCTCTTAAACATGAGATTCACAGTGTGAATTTTAAAAGTCTTAGGCTGTGGTCAGTCAGTTTGTCTTTTTCTGCTGCTGTCTTTTTTTCCCCATCCTCTTCCAGCTGTGCTGTTGAAAGTCATACTTGAAGGAAGTTTGTTACCGGTGACAGCCCAATTTCTTAACCAACAGTGACTCACCACAGTGACTCCAGAGGCATGGAAACTACTTTTATTTTTTAAAAAATCTAGATAAGCTTATCTTTTTCTATATGTGAACTGATAACCCTTGTTATTCATTCAAAATATATGTAATTCAGCTTATGCGGGGGGAAGGGGAATCAGAAGGAAAAGGATGCATCCTGTTAGAAAATGGAAAATACTGTATTTATCATCTTAAAAAGAACAAAAAGATCTGCAAGTTATGTGGGTTTCTGTGACAGTAATTATCCTTCTATTCAGAATGAGTAATTACATTATTCTGCATGCTAACTTCCCCCCCTCCCTGGTTATGTGGCATGTGCAGGCAGGCGCACACACAGAGGCAATGTGGTTGTACCTTGAAGAATAAAAACAGGGTGCACTAGAAAAGGTAGTTCTGTTGTTTTCTTGGATAATGGTGATTATAGTACTTTTTTTTTGTTCATGTTAAACATCAGTAAGTGAGAGAAAAGAACTCTGACTTTTTTTATCTTTCTCCTTAGGGCAGCAGGGTACTTCTCTACCTGGGCACTAGCCAGTGCAGTGCTTTGCAAGTGTTCATTCTCTTCCCTCTACACTGAGAAAATTTTGAGTACTGATTAGCTTAGAAGACAATTTGTGAAATGTATAAAAGGAGAGTTGATCCACTGCTCAGCACTTCTGAAGACCGCTTTCTCTTTGGTGGAAAGGACATGTTTCCTTCACGTTTTACATGCACTGACTCATGTAAGGTGAACTGCACATTGTACCTGCCCTTCTCCAGTGGTTTGAGGTCGTCTTCTATAAAAAGTTGAAAGTCTATAGTCTAAATTCACTAGCCACGTAGAATCATAGACTCATTTAGACTGGAAAAGACCCTTAAGATCGTTGAGTCCAACCGTCAACCTAACACTGCCAAGTCTGCCACTAAACCATGTCTCTAAGCACCACGTCTACCCGTCTTTTAAATACTTCCAGGGATGGTGACTCAACCACTTCCCTGGGCAGCCCTGTTCCAATGCTTGACAACTCTTTTGGTGAGGAACTTTTTCCTAATATCTAATCTAAACCTCCCCTGACACAACTTAAGGCCATTTCTTCTTGTCCAATCACCTATTACTTGGGAAAAGAGACTGACCCCCACCTGGCTACAGTCTCCTTTCAGGTAACTGTAGAGAGCCGTAAGGTCTCCCCTCAGCCTCCTTTTCTCCAGGCTAAACAACCCCAGTTCCCTCAGCTGCTCCACATAAGACTTGTCCTCCAGACCCTTCACCAGATTCGTTGCCCTTCTTTGGCATACTCTAGCACCTAAACATGATGTTTACCTGTAACTTGCCTTGCTTCTTTTCCATGCTGGCTGTGTAAAGCAGATGTATCTTTGCCAGACTTGGTAACTACTCACAGATTAAAGCTCCCCAGGGAAGTTTTGCCTGCTTTTACACAACTCTTCTTGCTTTATGCAAGGATGTGCTGCTGAGTAGCCTCTCGTTTAATCAGTAATACTCACTTCTCTATCCTACTTGTCATACAGCCACAGCAACCCTCATAAAACCTTAGGTAAAGTCACGGACATGACCTCTGGGGCTGAGCTAGACCTTCCCAAGTCAGAGTCACCTACACACTCTAATTACTTAGGGAGTCACATCAAATTTGCTCTTGGGCAACCCTGATGTCGGAGGCCCCATTTTGTCCTCTGACAATCTGTCCAACTGTTTCTCCATTCCTCCTGCTACAGTGTCTTTTGCCATTCCTAACCTGAAGGTTTCCTGCTGCCATTTAATCCCAGTGTTGTCCAGCCTTCACGGAACACATATCAATAAACACATGTGGAGAACACACATCAATAAACATCAGTATTTATAATAATCTTCTACGTATTTGCGGTATTTTCTCTGGGATAAATCCTTCTTCATTAGGAAGTGCATTTAGACCTCAAACATTCCTTTGCTTTTTTCTGGACAATCTGCAAATAGCCCACTTTTATCTGTAACTGAAAGACCCAGAACTTGGCACTGGTCTAGGCAAGTCCTGACCGGTCCACCAGATCTACTCACCCACTTTCAACCTACATTTTGGCAGGTAAAGATGCAGTATTCTTAAAATAATCCCCAAATTCCTAAAACTCTTAATCCCCAGAGAAAAGTCAAGTCTAGGTCAGATCTCTAAATGCAGACTGAGAGATTTCCCCTTTGGAGATCATAAAAACTGCCTACCTATCGCTCTGATAAGGCTTAACCCACTGCTCAGGGCTAGTCTTTTCTTGAACAGACTAGCCACGTTCATGTCTGGCAGGTTGCTGAGTCCCATGCAGTGTCCCTTAGACCTAATTATTATTATTTTTCATGTGTTTCTTCAGTTCCAGACTTCAGAGGTGATGGGAGGGCTGTGTCAGTGGTTTTACAGCACAAAACCCATCCCATGACAGTGTGTGGTGTGAGGGTTTGCAGGGGTGGGTGAAGGAGGCTGGGTCTGGGTTTTGGGACCAGGTAGTGCAGGGAGTCCAGCTGCAGTGTCACCCAGCCTGTCTGCCGGGACCAGTCTCCAGAGATAACTGACCCCTCACGCTGTACCTGGATGTTGTTTTATGGCAAAAAACAGAGAGCTTAAGAGCATGATAACACAAGTACAGGACCTGGGAGTCAGCCGGGGAGCGAGGTCGATCAACAGCATGGTTATGCATCATGTTGGGAGAAGGAGATTCTGTTCATAGCATTTTTAGAGACATACTTAAAGGACTGCAGGACCAATCTTGTGCCATGTTGTGATAAAAAAGTCTTTCTTCATGTTTATGCATCTGTCTCAACAGCTCAGTGTCCACTTAAGAGAACTCATCACAGCCTCCTATACTCTTTTCTGTGGGATTTTGATTTAAATATGTCGGAGAAGACAATGGAATAATGAATTGAGATGATTAATGAAATGTCTTAAGCAAATGTTTGCTAATGTTCTGCATTTAAGCCCCAACTTCATTTAAGCTCCAACTCTGCATTTAAACACAACCCCAATTTATTTATACATTTATTTACCCTACAAATAAATTTGTTACGGCAGGTTTCCTCCCAAACAACTATTTGAATTCTTAGACAATTAATTTTCTCTTATAGTTTGCAGGAAAATAATGTTTATTTCATTTCTTATAGTATTTTCTCTCTTGCCTAGCTATTGGAGGGACAGAGTATCCTTACAGAATAAGTTGCTTATTCCTAGCCTTGAACATATTTCTCAAGCAGACGTTAGTTTTAACAGGTATTTTTCAAGTCTTTTCTAACAAGTCCCTCCACTCTTTGACTTGGGCGGCTAATTCCCTTGATGGTATTCATTCTGTGCTGAGAAACAAACAAATGGAAAAAACCTATCAACTCTATAAAGAAAAAGCCAGGCTTCAAATGTGTACGCATTGGATTTTGATAAAGTTCTTGGGATGTAAAAAATGCAGGCCTGCTGTAGGAAATTCCATTGCAAAAAACAGTACCAAAACATGCATACTCAGAGATTAAAAAAAGAAAATAATATTTTCAGTGTTTTCTCACCACAAAACAACTTGTTTCACTACACCGAAAAAGAGCAGCTGAGTGTCAGCGATCTGGGTCAGTTTTCATTAACAGCCTAAACGATAGCATAGCGACTGCGTTCATACATTTGCAAACAAGGAAAACTTGAGAGGGGCCGCCAGCATGCTGGACCAGGAATAGAATTCAAATGTTCTTGGCAAATTGGACATAAACTAAAAAAGCCAGATGTTATGCTGGGGTATATAAATAGGAATACAGCACTCATGACATGTCCAGTTCTTCTCTCCTGCTCTGCATTAGCAAGGCCTCGTACGAAATACTGTGTCTAGTTTGGGGTGTCACATTTTGGGAAGAGTAATTGAAGGGGAGCAGTGAAAATGATCAAAGCTCCAGAAAAAATGGCATCTCAGGTCTGCTTGTGCTAACGGGGTGTCTACCGAGGTGTGACATGGCAGGCGTTTAAGTACATGAAAGGCTGCTGCGAGGGAGGGACTAACCTGTTCTTCTTGTCTAAGAGGGATGGGAAAGAAGTGATGGGTTTACACTGCATCGAACAGAAATTCAGGTCAGACACAGAAAAAGCCCTCCAACTATGGATGCAGACTCATAGAATCATAGAATTGTTAAGGTTGGAAGGGACCTTTAAGATCATCAAGTCCAACTATTAACCTAACCTTACAAACCCACTTCTAAACCATATCCCCAAGTACCACGTCTACCCTTTTTTTAAACACCTCCAGGGATGGCGAATCCACCACCTCCCTGGGCAGCCTATTCCAATGCTGGATAACCCTTTCAGTGAAAAAACTTTTCCTAATATCCAACCTAAAAGTCACCTGGCTTAACTTGAACCCATTTCCTCTCGTCCTCTCACTTGTCACGAGGGAGAAGAGGTCAGTCCCCACCTCTCTACAACCTCCTTTCAGGTAGCTGTAGAGAGTGATAAGGTCTCCCCTCAGCCTCCTCTTCTCCAGGCGAAACAGCCCCAGTTCCCTCAGTCATTCCTCATAAGAAGTGCTGGAATACATTGGGAAACCTTATTACTACTGGAGGTATTAAAAACCACGTCAGACTGGTATCTGTTAAAAGGTATTGGGAACGCTTGAGCTCGCTAGGGCATGGAGGACAGGGGCATAACCAGGATCCCACTAGTGCTGTGGTTTTATGACTGTATAAATAGTCCATAGAGATAAGGGAATCAATGCCAGACTAGAAGGTAGGTCCAACCTTACCATTTTGTCATGTACTTGCTACCAGAAATAAGCAAGGAAAGAGGTGCTTGCTTTGTTTCTTTCCCCCACCCTTCCCTTAAAAGGCATTGGTGACTGGAGTATTTGAAAGCTCTACCCTAACTTGCAAAGGCAGAATTTGCTTTCCTGCCGCTTTCATAGACACTATGTGATGGTGCAAATATATTTCTGAGTTTCCATGTAAAAGCATACAGGATAAAAATAAAATTACATTATATCTGGATCCATGAAAGCTGTCGGTGGGTGGGAGGGCTGCTGCCAAAGCCCTGATTTTAAGCTTCATGGGAGAATTGGGGAGAAATTGCGACTCCTCAGTGAGATTGATTCCACGACTGCTCAGCTTGATAAGCTCAGCAGAAGATCAGCAGGAGAAAAAAATCCTAAAACCTGTGGGGGTTTTTTGTTTGAATAAAAGCCCATGTTATGAAAACTGTAGTACTGCTTGTTAGTAGCTTTGCTGTTTCACACAAGCATTACCCATCAGCTGATAGCGTTAGAGATTATTTAATATTTCAGCCTCTAATTAGCAAATACAATGATAAATTCCTGCAGAAAATACCATTGTACTTTGCACTGGATACTTTTTAAAACTTTTAAAATATTTTCTAGTTAGGCTCACAAAGAGGATTCAGCAATAGAAAGGTTTTTCTGTGTGGTTGGGGTAGAAAAAAGGGTTGTGTATATTTACTTCATAGTTTGAGAATTCAAGGGCACAGAGGAGCTTTTGGCGTGTACATCTTGGCTTAAAGGGAACTGGGAAAGCTACACCAGGCTTCGTTGTGTTTTTCCTGTAGATCTCCATTCCCTTTGCCATCTCTCCTCCCTCTTTTCAGACGGGCTTTGAAACTCCTTACGGACCTGATACAGCATTGCTCTAGGAGTTTCCTCATAACCAAATCCTGTCACATGAGGATACTGCTAAGAGGAGAAAAAGCCCTAACAAGTTCTAGCAATGCCAAATTACATTCAGTTCTTGTATTTTCACTTGGCATGGTAACACTTCCAAAGAGCAATTGTTTCACAATCAGAACTTCTGCAGCCTGTTCATTTCCTTTCTCTTATTTAGCTGCTCAGAGACCATCGGACACCAGGCAAGGCAATAAATGGCCATCTGAGCAATAATATAGCATAAACATCAAGTGAGACATATTATTTTTTTCTTGCAAGTACCAATTAAAGGGACAAAACTGATAGTATCACTAGAAAGAATTCATTTGCATGGAAACGCTTTTCTCTTTAAAGAGCTTCAGGTATTAATTAAATTAAACATCCTGATTTTAAGAAAGCTTTTCTCCTAAAATAATCCGTATGTCGTGACAGATATGGAACACAGTTCTCTTAAAGAAAACTCAGTACTTGCAGCCATGATTCATGCGACCTTTTCAGCAAAGTACTCAAGAATATGCGAGTTGTTCCTAGGCTGCTTGGACTTAAACTCATGCTAAAAGTTGTATTTATAAATCAGGAGCTTGTGCCTGCATCATTTGGAATAGAAGCAGGTCTCTTTTTAGGCTAGTCCCTGGAAGAAAAACTGTTATGCATAGGGGTTTTGATGGCTCTTCCATTAGGGATCACCAGTAGTATTATTTAAGATGCTCTCAATAAAGAGATTGAGTGGCTTACAGCTCTTCCCTCTGATCAGCATTTAAAGAAAAGAAATTCCTTATGCAGCACAGCAGATGTGCAAAAAGATGACTGATGTTTAATATCCATGCTGATAGCCGTGTTGACCACAGGGAAGTCCTGAGCAAGAGGAATTTCTGAATCACAGAGCTCCGAGGGAGGAGAAGGCCTGATTTGTTAAGAAATTGGTTTTGGTGGGATACTTGCGAAAGAAGTCAAAACCAGCTGGGTCTGGGTAGCCTGTCTTGCAGTGAATTGCAGAAATCTGCAGGCTCCGTCCTTTGTTTCAGGGTCTGCATGCAATATGGAAGTCAACAAATGACATTAAGCGAATATTATTTGGAGTCTCAGATTAATTGTTGTCCTTAACAAGACACTGACATTCAATCATTCTTATCCCAGTAAACTCCAGGTGTTCAGCAAAGGGGTCCATGCTGATGAGCCACAAAGGCTGAAACTCATATCTGCTGTCTTAGATATCTGCAGTATAAATGTCTATGTGTACTAGTCTCCCTAGGCTCCCTTTATAATAATTGGAAGAGAATTTGACCCTATTTTTGGCATCTGCTTTAAGATGGCATGAATCACACCTTCAAAATGCTTCTTTCTCTTTTTTGATTAGAAAAGCAGTCAGTGGTGACTAGCTCAGGAACAGACATTTAAGTAACAGATCTATCAGGTTAGGAGAGATGAATCCCAGACAAAAGCACAAATATACACAGTATGACTGGACGCACACCCCTTTTCTCGTGGTCCTCTGCCCATGCCAAATGACATCTGGCTGGGCAGTGCCAGGGGGCATTTCTGGGATGTATGTCTGCCTTTCACCAGAAAACTTGTCTGCCTCTCACCAGAAGGAGATAGAATGGCTGCTGCCCAGCTCTCGTCCTAGTATGGAGCAGGGACGTGCCTGCAGAACCCACCAGGCCCAAGAACTGACAAATATTTTGGGGTCCCATGGTGCAGAAATAACCAATGTGCCTGTTACGAAACAGCTGTAATTCCATTCCCAAGACTCCATTTAAGCACTAGATCAGGACCCCTGTAATGGTGGCCTCACTCCCTCCTTACGTGATGCTTGTCATAGAAAAAGAAGTCAAAGGCATCAAGGTTGAAAATCAGAGAACCAGGTTTCTTCCTGTTTTAATTTTCAGGTGTAGGAAATTATTGCTCAGGAAGGCAGGCAGTGTTAATGCAAAATCTCTGCTTAAAGGTCCGAGTATCTTCTCTGGTTGCAGAGCTATCACTGCGTTAACGCTAGCAGTATGGCAATACACGAGGTGTTGCGCCAGCTGAGGGTGTTTGGTGGGGGCAACAATAGCGAGGCAGGCCACCCTTCCTCGTTGTTCTTTGACTTTGTTTTCATGTTATTTCAAAGAGAGATTAATAAAGACTGTTGTTCTTTGAGCGAGGCTTGCTTTCTGTGATCATTTTCTGATAATATCATTTGCTTTCGACCTGGCAGTAGGGTTGTGGAATGAGGTCCCCCTGGACCTCCGTGATTTTGTATTTTACCTGGCAGTAAACATCTCAGCTCCTTCCCTGTCACTTGATCTGGGATAAAAGAAATCTACCCCTTCTTAAGAAAAAAAAAAAAAAGAGGGAAAAAGTCCCTGAGGGAAGGAGGGAAGGAATAATTGTAGGGAAGATGGGATGTATACTGTACTGGGTGGCCATTTTCTGGCAAAGTAAATCAAGCCCTGAACTCAAACTCTGTTTATTAAGCAAACAAAATGTTTCACCATGTGTGGTGTGCCTGATTCTGCAGCAAACAGCAGAAACAACCTTGAAACAACCCCGTGTGCCAGGCAAGGGATGAGATAGCATTACAGTTCTTCAAGCTCTAAAAAGAAACCTTTGTGCCAGCTTTGGTGCAATATTTGGTTTGCTTGTAAAAAATTCAGTCTCCTGTAATTTATTGTATGTGTAATGAAATATGTTTAATTTGATGGAAAGTCCTTGATAAGATACCAGCGGTGGCAGCCTGTGGATGTTTCCTAACTGTCATTTGAGAAAGCAAACATGATTTAATCAGGGCTCACTTTAAGTTGACTTGTAATTGCCTGCACAGGAAAGGTAAAAAGTGAGTTCCTCTGTAACTATGAGATTCTGTTCTCCACATCCAGCTGGAATATAATATTGCTGCATTGGCTTGTAGGCCTGTGGGGTTTAAATAGTGCCTGCAATCTGGTGCCATGCTGATTTACTAATCCTTGATCTTAGTTGAACATGATCACAGTCCCTGCTTCTGTTCATAAGGGATAGGCTTACTGTTAATTGACAGGCTTTGGCGTCCTACCAAAAGAACTGCAATGTAGAGAAGGAACTAAAACTGAGCAGAGGATGTATCGGAGAAGCCAATTTGAGGGAAAAAAAAATCTATTCAGTAGATCTTTATGCCAAAATTTATTTTCTATTTTATTGTTTCATTAAAACTACAGTATGTGATTTGCATTTTAACATGAAACTAATAAAAACAGAGTAATCTGAAATGTGTTTGCAGGGTGATTAAGTAACTAAGACGTGGTGTTTGGAATCTTCCCAGCTGCTCTGCTTTCCATTTATTTAATTATTGTGTGAACTTTCATGTTTGTGTCTGCTCACAGAAACTTGTGTGCAATTGTACATGCTATGCATACCCAATCTCATATTTGTGATATTGCTGACAGATTTCAAAGATATTGTATCCAGGGGTTGGGGGATCACTGCCATTTTATCTGGCATGTTTGAAATTTGATGGATAAGTGTTAGTATGATGTAGTTTCTTTTCCATTAACTCCCCAAAAGTTTCAGGCTGTTTTCTTTTTATTCAGAGCTATGTTTGCCCCCAATTTTGATCCCATTCTCTAGCTTTCTAAACCTGGCGAAACTTGAGAGAATAATTATTGTGACGGTAACCTGAAATCCTTTTAGATACATCTGTCTACATTTCTGCACTGCTGGTCTTGCTGTCCTCAGGCATGTTAAATTGAAGGGCAATATTTAGGTGTTTGTGGTACTCTAGGAGAATACAACCTTTCACCAAATGGTTTTGTAGCCTTCAGTATGGCTGAATATGGCCAATATAGGTCTTCTTGTTTGCTGATAACTTTAAATCTTTCTTGTGTTTTGGATGTGTCACTCATGCTAACTTTGAGCCCACCTACCTATAGCCAAATATAAGTGCTTTGAACTCCCTGGAAACTCATTTTTACTCAGTGAACCAACCTTTGGGGAATTCCCTGTCTAGTTTCAAAATTTCATCCAACCAAGGGAAAAGACAGTTGTCTTTTTGGTTTTGGGGATCAGTTGTAACAGACATTTCACTGCTGTGAAAGTGAGGAGCAGTCAGAGACTTCCTTCTTGTTAGGTATATTTTTAGGTTTAATGAAGGGGAAAGAAGACTGAAAACTGAACAAATTATTCCATGCTGTGCCAGGGCTGAACTGTGGAGCAGGGCAGTGCATGGCATCTCTAAAAGTCTCAGACCAAACTCAAGCCAGGTGAGACTACAGTGACTTGAAGTCAACTCTGAGCCTTCCCAGTTCTTGACTGCTTTGGATGTACAGGTGTCCCTCAGATGATAACCAAAATTGCTCTGGGCCATGTCTACTGATAGTCTCCCAGCTTTGTCCAACTGGTTGCATCATTACATGGTAGTTCAGCCACACCGTGTTTTGCTTCTGGCATGCAAACCTTCAGCTGATGTATTTTCCACACTAGGTGTACAGAAGATTCCTTCAAAAATGACTGTATAACAACTATGGAATCCCCATGCCAAATAATTTATCCCTGACTATTCCTGACTACATAGGATATTTGGAGGTGAAGACTGTGATGTCGACAGTTATCTCATGAGTGTATGTGTAACCCACACGTAAAGTCTGTGGATAGTGGGCAGAGATGTCCACATCAACATGAGGTTTTTGCTCTCAAGATACATCAGTTTAACAGAAAAATCAAACCTTCCTCCAAGCCATTCCATGGCCTCTGTGGTGGTCCTAAGACTCTGTGGCCACAACAGGCTACCAGAGCTATTGCCAATATAACTGCATGTCCTTGTAAGCCTCTGTCTTATTGACAGGAGTCAGGTTATACTTCCAAGTGTTGCACATGGATGAAAGGTTCATGTTCACTCTCACGTGTGTTTACTCTCCCAAGCCCTGTCAAGGTCTTCCAAACTCTGAGGTCAAAAACTCACTATCTCAGGCTTAGTTAGCAGTGCCACAGCATTATTTCCCTTGTCATCTGACCAGCTGGGTGATGTCAACGATTTGATGTCTGCAGGGTCACCGTATGCCTCACTTGCTATTGGCCTAGCTGGTTTTAGCAGAATCTCATTCTCATCCTTGCCATCTCTGCTAGCCATATCCTTATGGAAAGAATGGCTCTCTTTGTCTACCTCCTGTGAAGGGTTTTTATAAAAGTGCTCACTGATGCCTGGGGCTTTGGTCTTCTATGGAACTTGAATCTGGAGTCAATCAGAATTGGAGAAGTCCTCCTTCGGCTTACCTGTGGTGGTGTCCATGACTGTTCCTCATTTATTCTGTGGCATATCCTCTTCTCTGGCATCCCAGTTGTCTGGATTATGATGCTATATGACACAGCTCTTTCCAGTCTTGGTTTTGTCCACAAAGATCAGAGCACTGGAGTGAAGAATTGGGAAGAGGGGATGCTGTACACCAGATCCTCACCCTCTCCTGGGTTCAGAAACAGCTGGGGTGCACAGCTAAACACTGGAGCTGGGAGACATTCCTGGGTTCAACACCAGAGAAATGAGCTGGAGCGCTTTTCTTACCTTCTAATTATTCTTAAGCAGGTCAAAAGCAACAAAGACATAAACATTGCCAGTCTTGATAGATCAATTTACGCAACACTTCATAAAGCAGTATTTACACAGCAGTGCAACTTCAAGACAAAAAAGCAGAATATTTTTGTATCAGACAATTTCCTTACTGGATCCTGGGCATCCTGTGGCTGTGACAATTCAGTTATTAAGAGGCCTTTGGCTTCTAACCAGAGAGGCATGTGCTACGGAAACAACGGATGGGATGTTTCTGGAGCCATAAGAGAAGCTGAAGCCTCCCACCTTGTCTTAGGGCTACTGGACTGTCCATTGAACTCTGAACTGACAATAACAGTTGTGCATTTTTTAATAATCTAAGAATGATCTTGTTGTGATCACTCAAAAGAGATTATTTGAATTAATAGAGCTATGAAATTGAAATGGTTTAGCTAAATCACATTAAGACATTATGTGTACATTCTCATCAAAAATTAAAATGGTCTTGGTTTCATTTATTTCCTGCTGTGATGGTTGAGAAGTGTTTCAAATCACAGCAACTTTAATTCTGAATAGGAAAGCCCACAGGGGAATTGAATATGTTTTACCTAAGGTGCATTAAAAAGTTAACTTGAATTAACTTCTTTGAAAAAATCTCTTACTCTTATCTTCAATGGGAGAAGAACATATTTGCTTGATGCTAAAAGTTGAAAAATTGTTTGTTATGAGAGGAACATAAAAATGTGAGTTGAAAAATAACGTCTATTCTCAAAAAGCTATTTTTTAAAAAATCCCTGTAAAATTTAGGAGAGTTTCTAATTAAACAAATTGCCTGGAAAATTCAGCTATCCCCTAAAGAGTCGTTGTGTTCAATTTGGAGACAACACTCAGCCATTACAGTGTGAAACAAACTTGCTTTAATTGCAAATCTCTGAGCAGTTTCCTCCAGGAAGTTGCTTCCCACCTTTCATTAATAAGACTTGACTGTGAGGGGCACCTGCAAACAGCTGACAACTGCCGTATTATAAGTATTTTATTAAAAGTACTTATTTTATAAATAGCCTTGTGTATTGGCAGAGACTTATGACTAATGTTGGTAAATGTTAGCAACAATTAAGTAGCTCACTAATAATTCAAAGCTGGGGAAAGTTATCAGAAGGATGCTTAAAAAAAATTTTGAGTTAGAAATGAGGACATGTATGTTTAAAGACAGCCCCAGGGAAAAAAAAAAAAAGTATTGTGGTGAGAATGTAATGTATTTATAGAGCTCAAAAGGGTGTGCTCTGTGAAGGTATTGATAGGCAGTCTGTCCTTTTTTCAAGTCTTATCTTCAGGGTAGCAGAGCTCAAATGTGCCAAACACTTCTCGTGTTCAACTCTGATTGCATCTGTGCAATTTTCTCTGAGATTTATGTCTGGTGCCAATGAAAGCAGTGGGCATTCGATCTCATTGTCTGGCTATATTTAACATATTTGTTAGATTAACCGATTGCTTAAATGTTTTTATTCTTATCACATCTGCAGTGCCAAAACTTCACTGATCAACAAAAGGATGCTGGCTGGACGGATAACAAAGTGACTGCTACTCCAGGCAAGAAATGCAGGCTCAGATGTGTGACTTCCCCAGCCAGGAGAGAACAGAGCTTGTGTGCCTACTGAAGTCACATTCTTGGTATTGAGAGGGAGGGGCAAGTATTGTTTTAAGATTTTCCTAAGGGTTCTTGGGTATGCACCCCCTCACACACATGGTTTGCCTCTTCGTTTAGGAGAGACTGTAGAAAAGACAAAGATATCTGGAGCAGGGAAGGCAAAAGATGCTGAAATGGGGCAAAAATATTCACACCTTAACTCTTGCTGGTGCTTTTTCAGTTAAAACGTTCTTGCAGAATATTTCAGTACCACACTACTTGCACATGCTCTGCTATCCCAGCACGCATCCAAGTTAACTGACCGTAGCCATGGATCATGGATATAGGAAATCAATTGTTGTTGCTGTCTTTGTGTTGCAGTTCTTAATTCTAGAGGCGTTTGGTAAGTAGCTGTAGCAGTTTGCTTGAAGTCAGGCTTCTTTAGCTTTCTGATGTGCCTTGTGGGGTCTGGTGTTCTCAAGGCACACATCGGGGTCGGAAGAAACGATGCCTGCTCTTCACTGGGTGCTCGTCCCTCTGGTGCGAGTTGGTGCTCCAGGACACTGTGCTGCTGGCCTTTCAGAAGAGGTGAGTAACTTACTCTTTGACTATGCTAGGTCATAAAAAGACTTTCAACATTGCATAGCATGACTACTTGCTCATCAGCAGCCTCTGGCCGTTGGGTGGTTGAAGTGATCCTTTTTTATGTATTTGCTGTATTGCACTTGCCAGGGTACTGTGAGACCGGGTGAAATACTGTTTTTACTCTTCAAGTTCTGCTCTGAGAAATGAGTAAATGGTGGATGTGGGAGACAGAAACCAGCAATGTGCCTTCCTACACACTGTTATTTGTCTAGTTTCAGTTTATCAAGTGCCCTTTATCCCTACCATTAAACACTGGTTCATTTCACGTAACTGCTGTGGCAGAGAGGGGCTTGAGAGGGGTTTTGAAAGAGAAGTAAATATAAGCCTTATGAATCAGCTCACTTTGAGACCTTCTAGAGCAAAAAGCAGTTACTCTGGTAGGAGGTCAAACCAAGACTGACATTCCAGCCAGCAAGAGGACAAGATCAGTGGGATGAGAGGAGCAAAAGGGAATAAACGGAGAAAGACACAAGGTTAATTAGGAAGGATAAGACAAAAGCATTGAGCTTGACAGAGTGAAAGAATGGAAACTCATAAACTGGTTATGGGGCAGAATATCAGGCAAGGGAAAGGACATTAGCCATTTTACCTGTAAAACTGCAGTATAAACCAAATATTCTAGCTTCACGTTTAGTCATTTGAGCAAAAACTTTTTGCCTGGGTCGTCCCAGAGTTTGCACTACCCTTTACATGTTCAGGGTGACCAGGGTTTTCCATTCTCTCTAGACTTTAAAATATGCTTTTTCTATTCATATGAATAAGTGAAGTTCATGGAGACATAACAGGTATCATTGACACGGTGGCACAGAAGCAGAGGATATCTGTTCCACTATCAGGCTCTGTGTGGCTAGTATTGAGCTTCATGGCTGCATCCTTCAGTGCCCTGGCTGCACTTCTCTCAAAGCACATAAAGAGGGTGGAGTCTGAATATTGGAAAGCCTTGGTAATTTTCAGTTTGCTTCTCATCCAACTTGAGTGTCATTGTTTAGATTGTGTGGGCCTCCTTTTTGTTCCTGCACAAGATGTACTTTCTTACCCAGAAAATAAATGATAAACTTTGAAACCATATATGTTTCACAATGCCTACAAAATCCACACAAAATGGACATCTTATAATGCCCAAATATGCTCATTTAAAAGTTGGTGGGGGAATTGTCCAGGATATACAATACCATGCCAAGGTTTTGTTCAGAGCATTTTTTTTTTAATGAGGCTTTTGTTGTCATTGTTGTTGTTTTTGTTTTAAATCTTTGAAAATAGGATTTGATGCTGATCTGCTGAAAGGCCTTATCCAGCAGTACTGCTGGCACTAAGTCACAGTGTAAACACAGCCTGGCGGTACAAGTCACAATGGACCACAGCTTGAAAATTATTGGCCTAGCAGCCTGGGAGCAGGAGCTCTCAGAGCTCTGCCTTTGAATCTCTTTTCTATTTCCTTTCTGAATTTCATCATGAACGGTATTAAAACCAGCATTTCTGCTTCTTGCTTTTGCCTGTGTAAAGGGAAAAGTGCAAGCACAGAAATACATTACTTTTTTTTCCACCCAAAAAGGCTTTATTCAGATGCTCGTCAACCTAATTTTTCTTTCCTTCTCTTCTTTGCTCACAGGCTTTCAGCTTGCCTTCCCCATATCCCCCTGCTTCTGTTAGCATTGCTCCTTTGTGTCTCACGTTGTTTCTCTTCTCAGCATGGCCCGCTGATGTGCCGTCATGCTGAGCAGAGGGGCTAGAGCGAGCAAGAGCCCTGCCAGCAGTGGAAGAGGCAATGCTCTGCCTCAATTCAATGCCACACTTATGTTCACTGATTATCAAGAGGTGCTGGATCCAGCCGAGCCACTTCAGCTTGGTGTGACAGCATATCAGCAGGGTAAGGAAGGAGCCCCAGGCCCCGGCGCACCTTGATTCAGTAAAGCATCCCACTGCAGACATGAGCTTTCTCTCCTTCTGGCCAGAGGGAACTTGATACCCCTTGTGTCTGTCCAGCAAGAGGCTTTTGAGATGATGTATTTGTACTGCATCACTTGTCCACCTGGTAGCACACAGAAGACAGGGCTAAGGGTCTGATCTCCTGTATTAGTTCCTTGGATGTCCTCCAAAATACATCAGCTTAGGCTGTTGGTTGAGAACATCAGCCTGCAGCAAGCATCCCCTGTCCTGCTGAAGGATGGAGCATTTCACCTTCCTTTGAGGTGCTGTGCCAGTTGCCGTGTCTGGGCTGGGAGACACCAGCTTGTTAAGCTGCTGTAACTTTGTTTACATTTGGCTGTGGCTCTCCAGCCTCCAATGAGATGGTGCTTTGCATTCCCTATTTTAATCAGCTGTTTTCAGCCACTGAGACTGCGTTTGCCCTGAGGCTGGCTTTACTGGGCCACCATGGTCACCTGCAAGGGTGACTGTGCTGTGCTAGGCTTTCAGTCACTCTGATCATTTGCACCCTGTTTGAGTGACACTTTACCATCTTGATTGTTCCTTGGGTTTGTGTAGCATTTATGTTCCCACCCCAAATTCAAAAGCTAGTGTTATTTAGCCTATTGAGACCGCTAACAGTAAACAGAATTTTCATTTGAATTTTTGTTTGGGATATTAATGTTTTCCCATAAAAGAAGCAATTTGGTGCAATTTGTGGCTTCTGTTGATATGGCATGCAGTGTTGAGCTATCTTTGCATGGTTATTGTTGGGCAGATGGGCATAGTTCTGTCCTGCAGTTGATGATGCTTCAAACCTTGTCCTCAACGTGTCTGCAGACTGCTGCAACACTTCAAATTCCATGCTGGTCAGAAAAACTTGGTAAGCCAGGCCTCAGCTTTATGCATGTATAGTATAACTGTTTAGATTATAATCTATCAAATAGTTTCCTGCCTTTCTTTTCTTGCCATAGTATGTTGTACACTCTTATAGATAGCCTCAAACTCCCAGAAACCTTTATTGAGAGACATGTAATTTTGCGTGTCCTTAGCCTCTGCATCCTTTTTACTATGATTACTTTTGCTGTGATTGGTTCGAAGTTTTTTCACGGAGTCCATCTTTTGAGATGTGTGTATCTTTGGCAGCCATTTCTGAGAAACAGTAGAAAAGTCAGATCACCAGTACTGAATGGACATTTTGTCTTTGAATTAACCAATGGAAATGTTAAGTCACCAAGCCTTCCGACGGATTAGGAAAACTATGACGGAAATGTAAAAGAGTACCAAGGAAAAATGGCAGAGTCTCTCTTCTTGCATGACAACTTCATATTTCATCACTGAATCTGTTATGTTGACTTTCAAGATCCTGTCTTAGTTTCCAGTCAAAATCTAATCCAGAAAAGTTTTCTTAAATTTTGGGCCAGGCATAGATGTTAAGGACCACTGATAACACAAGGGGTTTGTCTCTGGTTCTCACCTCAAGGAAGAATGCTGTTTGTTTTTATTGGATTACTTTGTGGCTGGTCAGATGCCATTTTTACTTACAGTTGATTCTGTGAAACATTAATTGGTGCAACAGAGAGCTTCCAGCTTCTGCCCAGGTAATCCACTGACTCACAGCCATACTGGCTGAAACAGAAGGTCCAATGTGATGCTGCAAGGGTTAAATAGTCAGGTCTGCCCAGACTAAGTGAGTGGGACAGGAGCCGTTTGCAATGAAGAAGAGTAAACAGGCACGATCAGTAATCAATCTTAAACGCTTCTGAATCAGTTGGCCTCCATCTGGTGCCAGCTCAGGGACAGCAATACTTGTGATGGGATGGGAGTGCATGAGCGTGCAGTTCGCCTTCCAGGCATGATAACACAATCTCCTTCTGTGGACAACTGCCAATGCCTAGAGAGAGCAAGGAAGAGCTGTTAGCTCTTGATGGTCCTACTCAGGGTGGGATATCCGGGGCAAAGATTCTCTGCAACATCCCTTGTGTCCCCAGGAGAAGCCATCTACTGATGGCCATTCCCCTGACTCGGCGCAGGGTCAACTGCAATCTATTATTCTCTGCTGGTACTGCCCCTAAGAGAGCCTTTAAGTTAAGACCCCCTTTTTGATAACACAGGTAAATCTAAAAAGACTCCATAAGCATCAATACAGGTTTTTCATATCAATGTGGAGTCTACACATAGCAAGAGAGAGAAAGAACGTAGTAGAAGAAAAGTCAGAAGGAAAGCAAGTGTGTAGGCACAGAATGAACTCATCCCCCCAAATCAGTTTAATTTTTGCACTTTCTCTGAGGGTACAGGTGGCTCTTAGTCACATGCAAAAGCCCTACACATAACAGTGTTGAGCCAAAACTGAGTACCACTGCAATTTGGGCTTCAAGTATTTCCACTTTTATGCAATGTAATTACTTCATAAGTTCTTATCTCAGTGACTTTATTCATACCTACCTTGACATCTTGCTTGCTACAGGGTTTTGGCTGCAAAAACCTCTTCCAGGGTCTCTTCCTTCAGATTCAGCAGCATCACATAGATTTTTGAGGACTTTAATAATTTTTTCAGATGTAGTATTTTCCTCATGATTCTATGGCATTCCCATGTTGAATTTCTGTGGTTCATTCCTTTATACATGTCCTGGAAGAGCTTCTCTCCCTTTCCAAATTACCGGGTTTTGTTTCTATTTGTTTGGCTTAATTACCACTTTTTTTCTTTCTGGCACTGCAAGTAGAAAATGGTGTCTATCTTATCTTCAGCTTGTGCTAATTTTTTTCTTCACATGCTGTGACTCTTTCTGCTAGCGCACTGATTTGTCATGGTAAATTATACATAGCTCAGTGCCATGTGGTTGTCTGTGCTTTAAGTTGCAGAGTTCCTTCACTATTTTCCTTAGAGTCTAGCACCTTTCATCAAACACTTTTCTTCTCTTTGCAACTCAAAAAAGAGTGAATACTGCTCTACTTTTTCTGTAGCTGCTTTGTTGCAGACCCTACAAAAGGTTTTTGCAGCAACATCTATGCAAACTACTGTTTATCCAGAGTGTGTGCTGAGAAATATCACAAATCAGTTTTCAATGAGAAGTGGGAATTTGAGAAGCACTGTTATATTCTCCTTTTGACTCTTGACCCTGGCTGTATTTCTCAATTACTCTCTGAGGGGTTTGTGTTGTGATTACAGTTATCGAGTATGATTTATTTTGGCTTTCGGCTAGTGAGCTGTGGGCTGCTCAGGTGGTTCAATGACGCTAAAGCCTTGTCCGCTGGAACGGAACCGCTCACAGGACAGTTCTTTGCTGAGTTACAAGAGCTCTGCCTGCACTCTGCGGTGTAACTGAGCCCATGTTGTGTTGAGCAAGTGGGGGGAGCACCTTCTCATTCTCATTGAGATGAAATTGCATGAGGAGAAATTTGCTCTTGGGAAAGGATGAGTGAGGCAGGAAATCATCTTGGTCTGTTTTTTCCCTTAGAGTGTGGAAAATGCACTTCTTTTGGTAGGTAAGTCAACCTTTTTGCCACACGAAGGCAGGAACCAAGCCAATATTTGCTGGAGTGGGTACATGGTAAGGGAAGTTCATAAAGAGCCTTACCATGGTACTGGATTGGCTCTGGGGATAATCCCATTAGGTGTTGCTGATACTGCATCTTAAGCACTTGCTGTTACAAGAGGGAGATGAGCTCTTGCTCCTTTCCTGCCCTAACCGCAGACTACAGGAGGCAGAGGGGATGGAGAAGAGGAGGCTGTGCCCATTTCAAGAGAGGTGAAGTTCTACCCCAGGAAAATTGAGTCACTGAAGAAGGAAGTGATATTCCTGCTGATCTACATCAGCCCCTCACACCGTCCTCCACCCATGCCCTGACTGCAAAAACTGAAGCCAACTGTCTCACAACTGAAACAACCAGTTCAAGGACTACTTAATACATGGTATAATTGAACAGGTGAGATGAAGAAACTAATTTTTTGTGGGCTTTCTCACTCCAAATTATAATTGCTGGCTTGTAACCAAGCAGTTCTTGCAGTAATAGAGGGAGGAGCAGATAAACGCCAAGTAAATAGTATGTACATCTCTCTAGTTTGGCACAGCAGGACAAAAGATGAAGTAGGAGCTCTGTATTGAAAAGCTGTAGCACCATGATGAAAAGTGTCCTGATTTGCTTTAAAGTGAGGGTATAAGCTTTGGTTCTAACTCTCAGAAGGGGGTGCTATTACCTCATCTGATTTCTTTGTAGTTTTTATGTATATCTATATGTTTTACATGCATATGTATGTATAAGGGAACCCACTGAGGTTTTAAAAGCAAGCTAAAACATTTGTTTTCCTTTGCCCTCTGCTTTCATTCAAGTTTTTTGGAGCAATGATAACAAAGTTGCTGCTTTTTTTGTTTTAATGACTCACTAGTGCAGTATGCAAAAAATGGATTAGATTTCCAGCAAGATGGGATTCTTCTGAAAAGTATGAAAGTCCTTGAAAAAGGAAAAGCAAAGGAACAAAAGGAAGAAAAGGCACAGAAAAATGGGGTATTTATATCATATTGTACAGTGCTTAGAAAAATTTACTGTCCTGTGCAAGAAGTGAAAACAATGTATTTATACTAAGTGTGTACGAGAAATGCTGGGTTGAAACCAATGTATTTTACTAATCAAAAATGGGATATTTTAGATTATGAAATTTGAAAATTAAAAAATTCTGCGTACTGTTGTCATATTTTTACTAGTTTTTAACTCCTGAAATTCATTGTTTGGATATTAAAATGGACTTGTTAATTTCTTACATCATTTGGCCATTTATTTAGTTTGCACCTCTAAATTAAAAAACAACAGTTGCGTATTCTGTCTTGAACACATTGCTAATGAATGTGACTGACTTACTTTCTTTTCCTCACACTTGCCTGCCCCTGCTAATGCTTAGAGACATGTCACACTTCTGCCCTACCAAAGCCCTCTTTTGGAAAATGATATGTGGAACTGGAGCCTCTCATTGGGTAAGACGGAGTTCCGGTACTCAATACCTTGGTTAGACTGGGCACAGCAAACAGTGAAAGCTGTGCAAGCAAAGGATCCTCCTTCATCTGCAGAATTTCCCCAGCATCCTTGGCAGATGCTGGAGCAGGAAGGCCATGCTCCCTGGCAAGTGTTCATGACCACCTATGAGGGAACCTGACACAACTTGTTTGTGGGTTGCAGCTGTACCTTTGAAGAACAGTCTTGCCCTTGTGCTGCTGGTTTGCAGGGCTGTGAACTGTCTCTTACATGAGTAGGTCACAATCCTGAATTAGGTCCCACAATACGGCCTTGGTATCAACTGATAATAATTAAATGTTATATCCTGCAGCATTGCAGTTAGCAGCAAGATTTGTTTATTTGGGATTAAGACCATAGTCATGTTCCAGGTCTTATGGGTGAACACAGGTCCTCCTAAATTTTCCATAGTGTGGGGCACAGCTTCCCACAGACGCCTATGATCCAGACTTCCTGCAAAAAACAACTTCAGTGGGTGTTTTGAAGAATTTTCAAGATGGTCCCTATTTTACATAGGGACCTTCTTTTGCAGATATTTGGCTAGTGTCTCTGAAATATTGTAAAAACAAAATCCTCAGTGTCCTGGGGATTGCTCCTTCTAGGTTTCTTATGCTCTCTCTCCATTGTAGTAATTTCATGGAAATGATTACACAGAAAGGGGTACGAAGACAATGTTAAAATGTCGTCGAGACAATAACCTTGTCTTTTATTCCTCGCTTATCCAGAGGTCATGGTTGGAGTTTGGATGCAGAAGGAATTGAATATGAAACTTCAGAAGCACAGTAGCAGCTCCTTATAAGTATTTCCCAAATCCTAGTCTTGTAGGTCTGTGACTTGTTGCTTCTCACCAGGGACAGAATATCACAATCTTGGATACCTACCTTAGTGTGAGATGAAGTGCCTCTGGATATGCACGTTTCTTTTCAAGATGATAAAGGAACCCTAATTTTAGATCTAGACAGATTACTTTTAAATGCTAAAATGGATGAATCTTACCGCATTTGAGATCCCTGTGAAGACACTCTGGCAAGTTTCAAGTGATTTTTAAGTGTTTTAGCCTGGTCCCAGAGAACTGCCTAGCATCATGTTGACTATTCCATTTTTTTTCTTTATGCTTCCTAAGTGACTTTGTAACCTCTGTATGTTGGAACTGAGCTAGGACAATAACTATAAACACACTGTATATATGCATTTAAGCAAACACTCAAGTGTGAGCAAGGGACTACTTTCCTACTTAGAGTTAAACCCATGAATAAATTTTTGCAGGGCCTAGACTTGAGGGGGTTAGTTTATATGCTTAGGCAGTAAACTGATTTCTTCATGTCTGGGATGTGGTTGGGATTCTGAACGTTCCTGAAAATGCACAGGATGAACATGAAATGGCCCTCTCCAAGGACACAGTGCCTAGAAAGAGTCAAAGGTGGGTTTCACTTCACAAGCTCCTTGAATTTCTCCCTGTGGAAGAAGTGAGGATTTAAGGAGATGAGTAAAAGAAGGCTGTTGCGCATTCAGAATAGTTGCAGGAAGGCTGACGGGGAATAAAGACAAACTGTACAGTTTGATAGCTTTGTTTTCTTTTGCTTTGTATATACATATTTCAAAAAGCAGTGACTCTATTTTTTAGGGTCTAACTTAAAAGATCATCCTGTAACCTCTGTAACAATCTCATCTAGATTTGCCCACTATGAAGATGTTTGTGATTTGTTCTAGACAACAATGACCTTGCTTGCACTTTGTATGTGATCGCAACTTCTAAATGCAGAGGTTAAAATCCTTGGGAATAGTTTTAGAAATTTGCTGGTCTGTTGCCTGAAAGAATCACTGCATCTTGCATTACTGAGAACGGCCATCTTTAGGATGGGGGTTAAAACTGCATGTGCTGGAGGCTGCAAGCCTCTCTAGGTGCTGGAGTGTCACTGCTGGCTGGCTGGTCATCCTTGGAGCATGTGTGCTTCCCTGCCTTGTGGTTTGTGCCATGTTGTGAAGACTCAATTTCTGTCCTCACATCCAGGGCCTGAACATTTGCTCCTGCCACCCAGGATGGGTGAAGCTAAGCCCTGCCCCTATCCTGCACAGGAGCCAGAGGGGAGAAGGGCCAAGAGGGAGAGTCTGCTTCTTGAAGTACAGGCTCCTGGGAGGATGCTTACTGGGGAGTAGTGCAGCCGTCAATCTACGCTTGGCTGTGCCAAGAACACGTGGTTCGCATGTCCAAAAACATGTGTGCATGAATGGCAACTGTCTCCTGGTTGGTCATGCAGGTACTAATAAGCAGGTTAAGATGAGACTTTATGCTGATGAATTACAGTTAGTTAATAAAGAGGATGTGATAAAATCAATGTGAAGCAGAATGTGCAATTACTTTCTTTCTTTCACTAACACCGTCAGGGCACAGAGTAGTTGCTCAGCTTGCACACCCGAGTGTGGAGAGCTCTGCTTCTCATCACCGACTGCATTGAAGGATGCAGGAACAAAACTTTACTGGAGGCCCTGACTGATAGGTGGGGTGACAGGAAAAGTAGGTGAGTCTGTGTTGGAGAGGCCTGATAAAAGTCCTCATAGATACCCGAGTGCAACACAGTGATGCCTTCTTACTGTTTTTGTCACTTCTTACAGCCATGCCATAGTCTTGGGCATAATCACCTTGGTGTTCTGGTGCAGCGTCCGATTGCTGACCAATGCATAAAGCTGGCACAGCAGCTGTTTTCCTCTCCACCACCTATTTGTACTTCTTGGCTTCGGCTGCGACTCACATTGTTGTGTGCGTGTACCACACATCAGATGGGATAATCAGGCCCTTCACATCTGACGCTTCGTTATTACAAGGCTGAGTTCTCCACTATAGGTTGATAAGACTTCTACAGAACAGTCCATGAATCTTAATGTAAAGTGATTTCGGATACCTTCCAGCATTTTACCAGCACATAAACAGTCAGCTGCCGTTGGAAATCCTAAGCTACAGACAATGGGATATGGTAGCCTCTTGCTGCACAGGATTTAAAACTATAGGATCATTGACCTTGAATCGTGCACGTAGCCTGGGAAATCTAGAGTTAAGCAGCTTGCAAAACCATAAAAGCCAGCCACCAGTCTGAAGAATAGAAACCTTCTTCTAGTTTTCCTGCTGGTATTCAATGTTGTTTCAATCAAAGTACAGGTAGCACTTGAAGAATGACAGATCTTGTGAGCTTTATGTACCAGTATAATGAGATTACGCTTCATGACCCTACTGCATTTGACTTTTACATTAGAGAATATGATTCAGGAATTCATTTGAACAATCCACAAAAATATAAATGAAAAGATTTTTTTTTTTAAATTGCTGGTTTCTCATTAATTGCACATTGTAACTGACTCACAGGAAAGGAAGAATCATAATGAAGAAAATCAGAAATAAAAAGGGACCCACAATCTTAATGTGTATCAGTACTGAAAAAATTACAAATATCATTAAATGCATAGAACACTATATTTCTCTTACTAGCTTTATTCTTATAATATTACCACATTTAAAAAATACAATTTTAGAAAAAAAAATGAACTATAGCTTTTTGCAGTGATAGGCGACAGGTCAGAAAAGCATTTCAGAATAATTTTACACCTTTTAACCTTAAAAAATACTTTGCTGACAATTGAGAAAGGGCCTTAAAAGAAGCGCTGATAGGCATTCTCACAGCAGGGTTGCCATGTCCCATCACATAGCAGAGGGTTTCTGCATAATGTATCCTGTAATAAGAAGTGTACTGCAAATCACAAGGCTTGAGTAGCAGTTTTAAGAAAGTAATCCTTGGCATGAACTGCTATTAGTGATGACACTGAAAGTTTGTTACATAAAACTCTTCAGAAGACACAAAGAAGGTAAACTGTTTAAAATTTTGATTCGAGCCTTGAAAGAACTACTTTGTCATAGAAATTTGTATGTATTTAAATATATATTTAGTGTTCTCTGTTTTTTCATTTTTGCTTATGCTTGGACAAGCTTGTTAAATGAAAACTGCAGAGTTTAGTTAAATGAATGACACTTTTCTCTCATTCTGTGCCACAAATGGTAATTGTTCAAAAAGTGTCTTAACAATTACTGGTGTTAATTATGAATGTTAATACAATCAATGATCACTGAGAGTCCCCGTGTTGCAAACCCTTTACAAATGGGGTAAAAACAAAAAGAAAAAAAAAGGAAAAAGTAAAATTTTCCAGTATAACAAAGAGTAAGTCATTCCATCAAAGCACCGCAAACTATACTCATGCTTTAATAGCTAGACTAATCAAAATGGAATATGAATCTAGAAGAAACCTTCTTGTTGAAATAATTTTATTTTTGTCTGGAAATGTAAATAAAAGAAAACGTGAAGGGGCCATTTCCAGGCAAGTTCTTTTCAGTGTTAATGATGCAAATCAGTGAAGTTTCTCAGTCCCTGGGGAATCTTTTTGTCTTTCTCATTTCCATAAGAATGATTTTTAGGTGATTAAAATAAAAATCTAATGGAAATAAAAATTCTTTATACTTTTCTCACAATACAGTTTAGTAGGTATCTGAAAAAAAAAACAGAGCTGGAATTGACTTTAGAACGATAATAAACCTTCCTAGGAGAGGATTGGTCACAAAATGTTTTTGTATTTCTAATGGAGACATTTTTGGTTGTCTTTAAGAGTATTTGAGAGAAGTTGCAGTCATCTGAAAGCTTGATGTTTCAATGTATCTATCTCCAGCATTTTCTCAGTGGCTAGTAATGGGGAATGAAATGTTTCGCTGTGTTGTTTTCTAAGTGAGCAGTATAAGAAATGGGCATCCACATAATAATTAATAATTTGGCTTGCTATACTTTTGGCAAATAGTTTTTTTCAGAGCTAGATTCTTCTTGAATATCAAGGACTGGACTGATAGTGAAATACTGGAAAAGCACTGATAATTTTAAATTACTTTTAATCCCATCCTTCCTCCAGAAAGAAACTACTTGAGAGACT
This sequence comes from Ibidorhyncha struthersii, assembly GCA_013398815.1. Taxonomy (NCBI): domain Eukaryota; kingdom Metazoa; phylum Chordata; class Aves; order Charadriiformes; family Charadriidae; genus Ibidorhyncha; species Ibidorhyncha struthersii. The sequence goes on from VZSZ01000200.1 coordinate 173,947, forward strand.
CATTAAAGAGCTGCTGTTAAACTGTGGCTTTGCCATAGGCTCTGTTTAAGGCAGGACACCACACTGCGGTTCAGGATTGGTTTTAATTTCCCTCTTTTTTTCAGAGAACAGGGAATGGCAAAAATAGAGATTAACTGAGTCCATGTCTGCACAGATAACACCTCCCTCCCTCCCTCCCTCCCATGCAGGTGTGTAGGGGAAGGACTAAGTGACACCCTCCTCTATCCTGACCCACACTGTGCAGAGAAAGAGAGGAGTAATGTCACAGACTCTGCTCCTGCACACACACGTGCACATAAACACAGGCGCACGCACACCTTCTCCTTGTGCCTCAGGAGAAAGTGGTAGCCTGCAGAGGAGATGGAAGAGCACCAGCCCTGCCACCCACCTCCCAGCACACAGCACAGCTCACCCCCACACTGGTGGGAGAGGGCAGATAACAGTTATAACCGTGGAGGGAGCTTGGGGCACCTTGCGCACGTGCAGGAGCTGCTGCTGGGTTGCGTGGCCAGGAGCAGAGAAGATGACACAAAGGGGAGTACGCTCTTGTTTTCCAGGCAGTGCTCAGCAAAAGCTCTCCATCCTCACGTTCACTAGTTGCTATAAACTGCCCAGGCCCAAGCAAAGAAACAAGACTGCCTCTTTGGCGTGCTTGCAGCCACAGTCTCCAGCGAGAGCAGAGCAGCGACGGGGAAGAGGAGGTGCTCTGGCACAAGTGGGGAGCCCCACCACTGGTGCTCAGAGGATTCAGGGCTGCATGGGGAGGCTGGAGGCAGGAGGCACAACAGGGAATAAAGTGTCTCTGCTAGCCCCAGCCCGTGTGCTTTTGTAAGTTTGACACCAGTAGGTAGGGAGGTTGCAGCCCTTCTGGAGCTGGAGATTACTGTGGCTTGGGATTGGATTGCTTCCCTCTGGGTCCCATCTTCAGCTGCTAATGAGCCGCCAAGGAGACTCACGTGGTCTCCAGGGCTGCTTGGGTCCTGGGTCTGGGTTGCGGAGGAATGAACAGAACTCTAGAGCTGGGGGAGATGGGGAACAACTGTCCAGGGCAAATAAACAAGTGTCTGATGCCTCTGTGACTCTGGGAGGTGATCTCCCCCTTGACCCCACCATAGCGCCTGGCTGAGTACTTCCACCCCCGCCCCAGCCTTTCCCAGCCCTGAAGGGAGCCTTCCCCAGCTCCAAAGGGGGAGACCTGTGAAATGTTCCTGGCCCTGGTGAAGTCAGAGGATTCCCAAGCTCTGCCATTCTGCAGACACAAGTCAAGGGCTGCAAAGCTTGAGATGGGATCTAAAATCTCAAAACAAAACAAAAAATATCATTCTTTATAATGCTTTTTAATCAACAGTACTTTTAAGTGCTTTTTGACATTTACTTATTAACTGTTGTTTGCTGTCTGGTATTAACGTTAGAAAGGTTTTTGCCTCCAAGCTTTCTCCAGATCCTGAGGACACTTCATTGTTTGTTTCCTTAATGTTGAGAATCCCACTGAGTCATCTGAATCCAAGAGCCCAAGCTTTGAGAAGAAATACCTGTACCCGATGAAATCATGAGTTGTGGCAACACCACCAGTCTGTAAGTTTAATGCTATTCTTCCTGTTTGTGTTTGGGTGACATGAAGACCAGACTCCAGGAAAGCTCTTTGAAGCCTTTAACGGAATAAACGAACACTATGTGGAACTCCTTCCCACCCCCCACTCCTCCTGAGAGTGGCGTCCTGAGCCTTATGCCATGCCCCTATGTCCCCATGCAGTGTATGGGAGACCCCAAAATAGCCCACACTGCCTGCCATAACCAGCAGGGAGAGAGGAAGAATCAGAGCAAGGTGCTCCCCAAGGAACCTTCCCCTGCCCCCCGGGGCAGGGGGGTCAGCCCTGCCTGCCTGTGTGTACACCCTCACTCACCCCCCTCATCGTGAGAGACTAAAACACTTCTTCCAAAAAAACTAAATAGCATACATTTCTAAATGTAGGACAGGTCCAGTGTTTTATGTAATCCTTTATAGCCATCCACTATCCGGTGCATTTGCCCAGGATATAGGAGGTTCTGGTCTCTCCTCTTTCTGGGGAGACGTATTTCCCATTCCCAGGGTGAGCTTACTGCCTGGCTAGAAGCTTGGGACATCCAGGCATTCACTTTCCGTGGCATGCCAGAGAGAAGGAACATGAGCCTGTAGCCTAGGGGCTGAGTGGGGAAACCTGGGATCTACTCGTATTTCAAAGAAAGATCTGAGGGGTAAAATCAGCCTTGTCCTCATCTTTCCTGCCTGAGGACATACGACTATATAGAGTTTGGGTTCCCTTTCAGGAAAAGTGAGATATGAGTTTGATTTATCTCAGACAGAAGAAGCACTGCACCTAAATCCTCCATTTCCTAAGGAAATAGAAGAGCATTGTAGATACTGGACAGATACTGATGCTGCATTTTGCAGGGATGCCGCTATACCCCATATCCAAGAGAACATCTTACACACCAGGTATGAGACTTTGCTCAGCCTGCTAAGCCTGTTGCTGGATGCGGTCTGAACTCTTCTCCCAAAAGGCCTGGGCTTGAGGGGCGTTACATGGAAGGAGATTTCAGTGGCAACTCATGAGCGTCCCATTTGGTCCAGGACTCCCTGTGTATGCCTCACAGTGCCTTGTTGCTAAGCGACACTCTGCAATGTGCATCCTGCAGTCTTTCCTTGCCCATTAGGTACAACTCCAATGCACTTCGCTCTTTGTCTTCAAAATGTAGCGTTATGGATTGCAGCCTCCTAGATGCCAGGGTGGGGATGGAGCCTGTTCTGAGAAAAAGGTCCAGCAGACCTCCAGAAAGTGTAACGGGATACCACGCAGCTGACATGAACTGGTGTGGAAATGCTGTCAGATCACCTACTCAGAAACCTGTTTCAGACCGTGCCATCTGCACATCTTGCCGACTCCGTCCAGCCGGTGCCCGCTGCTTCTCGGGGCCTGAGACAGGACTGCTTAGTCTGAAGTCGTCCAAGCTATGGCAATGACTATATGCACACTCCTCCTGTGGTGTGGGCCGGAGCAGGCTGGGGCTAAATGAGGTGATGTCAGTCTGGGGTGAGTTTTCCAGTCAGATGCAGGTTGCCTGAGCACATGTTGCTCATGAGATGAAGAGGCTCATGGTATCTGCCCTGTCCATTCCCTCTATTCATCTGGGCCATTCGTTAACTTCTCCAAGTCAGTTTTGGGGAGATCTCCCCACAGCCTTAGGGGGGTCTTCGGCTGGTGACCCACAGAAAAAGCAAAATGGGGCCATATGAGAAAACAAAGTTGGCTGTAACCCAGACGTTGCTTCCTTTACCCTCTACTCCAAGACTGGATCAAGATTTCCTTCATATGAACCACAGGAGTATTTGCAAAGTAAGTTAAAAGAAGAGCCATTCGCAAATCTGTTCCACTTGGGGCAGAAAACCAAGTGGCCTGGCATTTTTTAGAGCAAAATGGGAGAATGCTGCAAACACCACTGTTCCCCCAAGGCTAGACAGCCTCTAAGCAGGAATTACGATTTTGAATTTAGGCATCTTAAAATGCCTGTGTGCTGTTTCAGAGGCCTAAATCCCACCTGACTCTACCAGGGTGTGTGTGAGACCCTCCTGCAGAGAACTTCAAGGCACAGAGAGAGTGAATTCTCACCAGATTTTATGGTATCACAGGAATGAAACATCTCTTCACTTGGTCAAATTGTTTCTAGTGATGCTCTTATGGTTTTCTAGGGAAGATTCTCAGTAAGTTTTCTGGGATTGTCCTTTCTGGTTAGATCCTGCACTTGTGTTATATCCCCCAGAGAAGCGGTTTGAGCTGGGATAGCTCTGGTGGTAGGTGCAACAAGATTGCTTTAAAAGTTTCAGAAAAATGTGTTCAGAAATTTGAAACTTTCTTCACCAATAAGGTAAACCGACCAGGATGAGGAATCCTGTTATAATTAATTAATTAGTGAATTAATTGGGAGGGACCCTGAAAAGTCTAGCTGCTTATCCTAGAAGACAGGCTGAAGCCAACACTGCCTTTACACTTCAGTACAGACAGAATATATCCCAGAGAACCTGAACAGGAAGACCACCTTGTCTCATATTTGCCGAAAGACATAGCTCTGTTGCTTTCCCTCTGCTCTCAGGTATTTCCCAGAAGAGGAAGCTCCTGTTGTTTGTGTGTCTCTCTGATGTTGCCTTACCGCAGTCTTTCATGGAGGAGACTGGAAACACATCACACATTTGCAATGGTTCTAACAGGCAGTTTTGACGTACTTCCAAGGGAAAAACATAGATGTCGAACAAGCTGTGTTTGTGGTAGGGATGGTGTTTGGTTTTGTTTTAGAAATTCAGGTTTAAAAACCCAAATTAATCTTTCTGCATCGTTGGACACTCTTCGCTTTTTTTTGTCACTGGCAATAGCACCTCAAGCCACGCAGCCCAACTCCTAGAAAATTCACCCACCTCCCGATGTTAAAAACCCCGCTTACCTTTGGTCCGCAGCCTCTGAAAAAGTTGTCTTGGGAAAGATGCCCCCCTCCCCTCCTCCTCCTCCTCCTCCACCCTGCAGCAGGACCCATTGTCCGTCGCCGGCAAGGCATAAAGGAGCTAACGAAGGAGCCAGCGAGGAGGTATGACGGGGTGATGTCAGAATATTTCCAGGGAAAGAATGTGTTGGGGGCGCTGGCTGGGCGCAGGGGCTGGGGCGGGCGGCCCCCGGCCCCACCCCGACATTCTTCTTGTCCGGTTCCCACAGGCGGAGAGTGGCACAGGGGGTCAGAGTGGACGAGCACAAAGGGAGACCCCCTGCTGCCGGGGCCATCGTGCTGGGCTGTCACTGCTACTAATTCATGACTTCACCTTTAATCTCGCTGATCCATTATAGGTTAAAAAGAGACCCATTTTACAGCTGACAAGATTGAAGGGAGCGCAACCCAGGAACCTGNTGTACAATTAGACCCCATCTGCCAAAAATAGACTTTGTGCTTTTAGCTTGTCCTTTCCCTTCACTACAAGGATATGTATTTTAAGAGGTAAGCTGATAAATGCAGCTAATTCAGAATTTTAGCGCACGGGGTCAGGGGAAAAAGGAATGGGGAGGAAAGGGGGGACCGGGGAAGGAAAAAGAGTAAGATTTCAGGAGCAGGGCTGCACAATGGAAAAGATGGGAAGCATTCAAATGGCTTAGCGCTGCTTTAGAGCATGTTTTGTGAGGTCATCATGGGGAAATGACTAAGAAATTTATGAAATGCTGATGTCAAAGGTAAGTTGATCAAATCAACATTGATTCAGCAGAGTAATAAATATACCTATGTGGCACTTACAGCATGTTTGTAATGACACAAATACTTAATGAATTCTCAGAAATCATTAGACCTACTGTGCTGTGAGCTGCAGATGAAGTCTCCAGAAGCAATTGTGCTTTTTATTTTTGTTAGTGGGGTAATCGCTTACAATTTGTCCTTTAACAAAGATTTTTATGCTGTTAGTTTGAGGCAACTAAAATGCGTGTTCTTGGTGAATTTCAGAAAAAAAAACAAATAGGAAAGAAAAAAGTGTAGTCTCTGAAAAAAGCAGAAAGGTGGTAATTTACTTCCTGGAATATTTTTTAGCATCTAGCAAAGAATTCAACATTCTTGCATTTCCTGGTTTTCTCCTACATGAGTGAGGATGCTGTAGGTATCTATGTACAGTTCTTATTCAGGGAGTTGGGTTATTGGTCCTTCGGTTTTTTGCTTTCTCCGTCTGCTTTTTGACAAAAAATTGTCACTCCAGAAGCAATTTTATTAAATCCACCAAACTAGTCTATCCTTCCTCCTCCTGCCCTGATGGTATCAGAGAACACTGAAGCCCAAGAAGGAGACTGCTTTCTGGATTCTTCGTGTCTGATGCCCTTGAACTGCTGCAACTGCATCTCATAAGATTTTGCAATGTAAGTACGTAAATGTTTATACTGCCAGACATGCACAGTTTTTGTGTCTGCTATTGGCACCCTATTCCTTCCTTTCTCTCCTCCCTGCAAAGGAGCTCTGGGAGTCGCTGGCATCGTGGTTTCATGGGTGCCCCGCTGCCATGAGGCAAGGGTGGAGAGCAGGAATAGTTATCGTGAGGATGCAAAGTGCTGCCTGAAATTTGCAAAGATTTTTGTGTTTCTGGGACTCCTGGACAAAGTCCATGAAGGAGATCAGCTGCCGGTGTCTTTTGTGGGCAGATACAAGAGAGAAGGGGGACCTTTGCATGAGGCACTCTGTCAGCTGAAGTCAGTGATGAAAGTCCTATTGAAAAGAGCCTCGGATCAAATCAAAACCTGGTTCCCTAAGAGTGACATTGCCTGCAAACGGAGGCAGATTGAGGTCCATAACAGGCCAGCGCTTTGGACACATTCTGCTTACTTTAGTCACACAGAATGACGTATTGATGCAAGTTTCCAGGATCCAAACAGGCAGCCCTTTCATAGGCAAAAGCCCTAATGAAGTCACTGGCAAGCAGCCTCGCTGGCCTAAGGCCTGCAGGCTATTCCCCTAGTCAATACACTGGACCTAATCTTATACCCCTTGAGCATCAAACTCCATGTGTATTTTCTGCAAGTATTTGTTCTCCTTCTGCAAAAGTGCAAGATTTGTGTGCTGCAGAGAGCAGTGTCAGTGAGCAGCTGCTTCTCCTTCAGCATGAGTTGTTCAGTCTATAGACTTGACTCCCTCCTAGTTGGGCAAAACCAAACTGCGAAGCTGAGGCGCGGAACAGCGAGGACCTAGACTGCCAAATGCAAATGTCCTGTTTTAATTTGTAAGTGTATGTTTGAAAACCAAAAAAAAAGAATGGATTAAAGCAGAAGATTTTTAAAAAAGGCTTCAGAGGATATTATGAAAATATGTATTTTTATCTGGTAATTTTCTGACTGCTTCTAATTTAGTGGAACACATTAACTCCTCTTGTAAGTCGACTGCAATCAACGGAGCTGTCTTAACCATGACTTAGAGTTATCTTGCAGAGTGGATGTCGTTAGCTCTCTGTAAGCGTAGTCCTTCTGGTTTCTGATCAATCAGCTGAATTTTTTTTTCCTATTTCTGAGAGTATTAGAAATATATATTGGAATGGCAACTTCACATATTACCTTGGTTCCAAACTGTCATCAAACACTAAGTTAACAGGATAAAAATCATAAGGAGGGTTTCAGGGGATGCTTCCTTTTCGGTGAGGAACCTGTGTTATTTCTTCCTGAAATTTTTGAATAAAGTTTTTCCCATGTGCAAATGTTACAATGTGATGCTCAGGTAATAAAGTAAAAGGCAGCTTTTAGAGATGAAAAATCACCATCTCCTTCTCCACGCTCCTCAGAAAATCATAGAATTAATAAAATCCTTCTCAGCTAAAACAGATTTTCTTCTAAGTTTTCTACAGCTTCAGTAACACACCTGTGGGCAGGTGTTCAGAGGGAGCCAGGAAAGCAGCCTCTGTCTGTATCGGCTGAATTAGGGCTGAACTGCTGACCTGGATGGCAACGACTTGGCCTGGGAGTAAAAGCAAAGAAGAGGGCAAGGAAGCAATTCAGGTTACTACTTAATTGTAAGTCTTCTCTGTAACCGCATCACTTTCGTTCAGTAGGATGAGCGCTTGCAGTTCATGGGAAAATAGCCCTGTGGGCTCTGCCTCTGGCTGCTCCCACCTCTGGCTGCTCTACATCTGATCTCAGCCCATGGGCAGGCTCACAGCTAGAACTCACACCCAGAGATGGTAGTACAGGCATCTCGGGTGCCATTTATACTTTTACACGGAAAGGTACACTGTGAAGCATCCTCAGGGGCCGGGCTGTCTCCCTGAGGCTGCCTGGGAAATGGAGCTATAAAAGTAGCATGTTGTACCTTTTGAAAGGTGAGATATCCTATACCGAAGGCAACAGAGATCACGATTTCATGAGAGAGAGGGTTGGAGTTTCTAACACATCTGAAAACGTGGCCCTTAAATATCTAGCTGTCTCTTTGGGAATTTACTTCCTTTGGCAACCTACATCCATGTCTTCGTCATGCTTGATATGCTATAAATAAATCCGTGTTGTTTGATGCCCATCAACTAATACCAGGTCCTTATCACAACAAGCTCACAGTACCTCATTCAGCATGCTCAAGGAGTTATCTTTCTATCTCCTTTTTTAAGATGAAGCTAATCCATTGTAAACCCCATAACAAGGAGCCACTCACAGGGTGAAAGTAGAAGCAGTGCAGTTTTTAAATGGTATTGTATATGTCCCATGACTCTTGCCATTAAAGCCACCGGTATGAAAAGATGCTCTCTGTTTTTATACAGCGCTACTGTGGAGATAGGGTGGGATTTTCCTTGTGCTTGCTGAGGGAGTTGTGCATGGTTTAATTAAAATGTGTTATTGTATTAGGTCTTTTTCTTTTTTAAAATAAAGTCAAGGACGCTACTGAAGACAGGGACATTCATGCACCCAAATCTGTGTCAGAGTCCTGCTGGCAGTAAGAGCTTTTGCACAAACATCTGATTGCAGAGTCAGAATTCAACAAAGCAAGAAGAAACAGGCTGAAGAGCAACTATCAAAGCAGATGCAGTAGCACAGAGAGTGGGAAGTGGAACGGAGAGAACAATAAGTGAAGAAACAATGAAAAGGTCAAACACTTATTCAGGATTCATAAGTACAAATGTTGTAGTCCAAGCAGAGCATGCATGAGGTGAAAAATGTAATTCTTGCTTTTCACTTATTTTTATTTTTCTCTCCTTATTTCTTTTTTCTAGCTCGTCAGTACCACTGAGAGAAATCTTGCTTGCAGTGGAAAAAAAACCCAAATGTGAGACACAAATAGTAAAGGTACGTGAGAGGCAGCAGGACAGGAAGGACCACCATTTTCTTGACAGGCTGTAGGAACACACACTGCATTCAGAGCCTGATACATTTTGTGCAAATGGTGTTGGGAGTAGTTGGTGCAGAAACATGATCCTCCATCCCTCCTTTCACATAGTGCTGGCTGGGTCCGGAATAGCTGGATGGGGGAATCCCTACTTGCTGTGTAAGTGAGCTGGGGCAACATGCACATGGTGACCATGATTCTCCAAGCTCCAGAGTTTGCAGAGCAGCTGCAGCAGCCCGGGGCAGAGTGTTTCCTGCCTCATGGGTGGCTCATGGGTGGCTGGTGGGCTGACCCGTCTGCTGAGGCTGTGTGAGTGCAGAAGGCAGGTGTGCCCGTGTGTGGGTGAAGGGTCCATGAGGAGAATGGAAGAAGGAAGTTGTCACATCGGGGGTTGTTTAGTCTAGTGCTACTTGAACTACTTTTAACAACCTTCAGACCAAGCTCTCCCGAAAAGGGTGAAAGAAAGCCAGCATGGCAGATTGCTGCTGTTGAAACTCCCATATGTGGTACCTTCAGGGATTCCCTTCATTACTGGTATGCCCCATCACTGCTGCTTAATCAGGAAAATTTATGTCCTTTTCTTGAGATTCAGCTTTCTTTTTTTTAAAAAAAAGAAGGGTCCCAAACATTCTCTGGGGCTATTTACATTTCTGTTCTTCTCTATCCTCTTCCTGCTGTGCACAAGTTCCTCATGCTCTCTGATGTTTTTTTCCTTTGTACATGCTTCCTTGGCATGTGGTCCCCTCCTCCTCTGCACCTCCTGCCTTGTCACCATCTCCCACCGGCAATTCCAGCCCCTGCTGGTGCTTCCAGCTCCTTTCCCTCCCAGGCAGCAGCTGGCTTTAATGGAGACAGCAACTTCGCTTGGAGGAACCCAAGGCCACTGTGGTCAAGGGCTCGGACCTTCATGGAGAAAGGCTGTAGGAAGGAAGAACAGCAAAACCCATGTTACTTTTGAGCTACTACCTTGCAGTTGCAACGCCGAGCAGTTTGTCTACTGCTTGCATAGTGCTTTCTTCCTGCACTGCAAAAACGAGTACAGCGGTGCGATGCCAGACGCCTCTCAGTGATGGAGCAAGGGATAGATCTGGCACCTCCATGCACCTGTCAGTCAGTCACACATGGGATCCTCTTAGCTTTTGCTGGATCTGGTTGCAGCAGGTGACAGGGCTGCAGAGGTTAGTTTATCTGGGGTTGACAGGGCAGTGAACAGATTACCATAGCTTTGAGAAACAAGTGTGATTACACAGTGGCATAATTTCTATTTAAATATAATTCTGAATTGCTCCTGCCTTTCTCTGACAACATAAAGGGGGGAAAAAAATATTTGAATTTGTTAAAAAAAAAAAAAGGCAAACAAGTTGATAAATTAATCCCCACAATAACTGCATTGGAACTTATGCAGTTACAATAGGGATTCCTTTGGGTCAAGATATTCCTTCACCTTAAGGCCAAAGATGCATTTAAGTATCACCTAATAACCAAACAGCAAACATAAGCACTGGGATGATGTGTCGTCCATTTCCCACCCTCTTCAGATTGTTTCTGTCTATCTCGTGCTCTTCAAATGGCAATGCAAAGCCCATATGCCACAGTGTCAGGGAAAAATTCCCAACACAGCATCTGGCTGCGTGGCAGGTCCCGAGGCAGTTGGTGTGTCGGCTTTGGAGCTGCCTCTGCTTTTGTCATGTACCGGGGGTTGGTGATGGGACTGCCTTGTCACCCCACAAAGTGTTTTGGATTCCAAGGAATCACTAGGTTTGTGTTTGTCAATAAGCTCCCGCTTAAATCCCTCATGAAATCTCTATACAGACCTCCTTTATGGTGAAATAATGAGAATTTCTTAATGCCCGTGTGTGTGTTTTCAGCAGAAACATGTGGGTTTAGTTTAAAGTGGACTGTGGCCTGGTACGTACAGGTCACTGTGTACTGGGATTTCTTTCTCAGAGAACTCTTGAATGCTCTTTGAAAGGCCTCTCCTCCCCCCGCCNAGTGTACAAGCCACTTCTTGATGAATAGGATCTATAATGCCCGGAGATATTTGAGATCAAGCATATGGTCCATTGAATATGCATGTAAGCGGGGAGGGAGGGAGTTGGTGTGCAGCATCGAGGAAAGCGTGTCTGAAAGTTAAGCAGTGCGGAGTTCGAAGGCGGCCTTTCTGCACATTTTGGGAAACTAAACTTTCTATTTCCTCCGAT
>VZSZ01000200.1:185499-207810 GCA_013398815.1 Ibidorhyncha struthersii
GGAGGAAAGGATATGTAGTGGTTATTTAAGCGATGCCAGGGAAAACTGGGATGTGCGTGTGTTTCAGAAAGAGGTAAAATCTTGAAATACAAACACTAAGCCAGGAACTATGAAGCTTTACTGGGAATAATCCTGGGGAAATTGTTGCATGGCTAAGATTTGAATCAGGGATTTTTTATATCGTTGCCACAGCATATTTTTTTCATGTGACCAAACGTAAATTAATCTCTTAATTACAAATATATTATGGTTAATTTACATCATGGACCAAAAGAATATATCGCACTGCATTTATTTCCTACAGTTGCTGAAAATCCTAGACAACTGAAGAATTAGAGGAGCTTTAAAGGAGCCTCCTTCCTCATGTACACATTGTGACAGTGTGGGAACCGCAGTTAAGTGCATTGTCATCGATATTCCTTCTGCAGGAAATACTCACTTTCCAATTGTATTAGTGAGAGTGGGAGTGGGAGAGAAGAAAGATGCTTCGTTACAGCACGTAATAGCTCTAAATAAATAGAGCAAAATTGACGACTTGCATATCATAACCGAGTCCTGCATGTGTACCATTTTTTGAAGGACATGTGTGTCTGTGTGTCTGTATGTGTATCTGTGAAAATGCCTGTGGGGGAACATGTTCCGATACAACCTCTGCTTCAAAACAAACACCAATCTGAAACAAAACCCAGAGGAAAATCTCTGGACTCCCTGCTGTCTGCCTGTGGCAGGACTAACCCTTTGACTCTCCCTCAGCATTCACCTATCTCTTAAGCCAGATTTAAAATCACAAAGATGACGGGAAGAAAGACATTAGCTCCATATACTGTCATTTTTGTCTATCCATGTAGACATTTTCAATAATGTACTTGCAAGAGCGGTTCTTCCCAGCCGTGGGCCTGTCCTGTGTGCATACTGAAGGTGCCAGCTTAAAGTCAGACCACTCATTCTATTATGACCAGTCCCTGCCCTGTACAAGTATGTCCTGGGAAATGCTCATGTTTGCATGAGATCCTTACATAAAATAGGACCATTTGCTTTTATATGAGCGTCTTTTATATATTCTTCTGACAAGATCCATTTACTTGTCCAAATAGTGCCTACAGTAACATGGGCACTCTCAGGTAGGTATTTTGTAAGATATGTAAGCTAGGTTGTTTTTAAAATAAGTAAAAAAAGAGAGGAAAATGGGGAGCTCTTCTAAGGTATCTCAGTAGCAGGCTGGAGAACAAGCCTTCTGGCTGAGCTTCTCATTAACAGTGATTTCTTCCTAGGAAATCCCGTAGCATAACGAAGCTAAGTGCATTCAACCCTCGGCCTGTCTGAATGCGCTGGAAGGAAAATCAGACTTTAGTTGAGTTTCTTCTTCCTAGATCTCTTAAATGACTTTAAATGCATGTGGTGGTGGGCAACCTGGAGGCAGGTCCCACCTGCAAGAGCCATACAGTTGGATAAAGTGGAGGGATCAGCCACTTTCCAAAACAATGCAGCGATCCTTCTAGAGACTTTTTAAAGTTAATGAACATATCTGGGAGCAGTAGTCTCATGCCTAAAATTTAAAGGTCAATATGCTATACCACTCATTAGAAAAGTTGATATCAAGGGAAAAATGCATAGATGCAGGGTACTTGTTCTCTGAAAATTCAGAACAAAGAAGTACCTTGGACACATATGCATTCAAATCCACTTACTTCAGTCCTATGCCGAAGCAAATTAAGTCCAAGTAAAATACAATTGTCAGAATCCGTTTATACTCAGGATGTTTTCTGGGTTCCTAATCACTGTGGATCCTATTTCACAAAGCACTGAAACGTGCTTGAGTCCATGCTTCCATGTAATTTAAGCACAAGCTGTAATGTAGACCTGGCCTCAAGCGGTTGCTGAACAAGCACAGGAGCGCGCACATGCCTAAAGTCAAGCAGGTGCTCAAGTGATGCACTGAATCATGGCCTCCTCCTAAAACCTCACTTTCTGTCACTAAAGAAGATGCTGCTACAGCTCTGGTTGCCTCCAGGCGCGCCAGTCCAGGAATGAGGTGCCAGGCAGAGCATTGTGAGGGAGCTTGTACTGAAGGAGGCAGATCTGTATAAATATGTTTCTGGAGTGGTAGAAATGATAGCATCCATGATCACTAAGCTCATGCAAAAAAATGACTTTTTTTTTTTTCTTGGGAGATAGGGGGAAATGTCTGCTCCACACTGAAGGTAACAACATGCAACTAGCACTCTTTGCAGATAAAAAGATAGAATTTTCTGCACCGTACCTAGAGCTCAGTGAATAACTGCCTTACTTAAACTAAATAAGATTAAGAATAGTAGGTGCATTTATATAAAAACTGTACCAGGTTCTGATAACATCCTTTGTATTGCATACATGTAACTGATTCCTGTTTGCTTGCTTTTCTCATCATTGAGCATTTTTTATTGTGAGTGCTTTTACCTCTATTTCCCCTCCATTTTTTACAATAGTCACTATGGGGTTGATGTGTACATTGCAATGTCTTGTCTTGCTGCTCTAAGTCCTGCCAGGCAGCCCCAGGAATGTGTGTGACTAGAGGGAATTATGCAAGCCTATATGTAGACATCAGAGATGCACTAAGGTAAAGACAACAAAGCCAAGATGGTTTATGCTCCTAGGACACTTTAAATGTTTGCCAAGTCTAATTGTAACATATTTTTTGACATATGGTAAAAAATATTCGTATGTACAGTGTCTGAAATGGCAAATACATATTAAAAAGAGAAGAACTACAAAGCAAGTGACTAAAATACAACTGATTTCTGCTGGCAACATGCGATATAATTTGTGGGATTACTTGTGTTGAAAAGTGTGGTTCTGATTTTTCCCTGCCTCAGTTTTTACTGTCTTCCTAAAGATTTTATCAATGCTGTGATTACAGAAGTTGTCCTGCTTTGTACACAATGTTTTATTTTATATTCGGATATCACTGATGTGCAAGGGACAAGCTATTCTCCTGCTTAGGATCCCACGGAATAGTTGTGTGTTGGACACTGGGCAAATAAACTGGGCTGGCTGGAAGCCTGCTCAACTGCTGATGGCCCGCAGCTGCTCTATGGCAATGGCTGCAGCCAACAGCAGAAGAAGGCACAGGAAGGCTCAAACTGCAGCCATATTACTGAATTTGTTCCTTCTCTACTTTGTCCTCCCGATACCCTCACGGCTCTCTTCCTACCTGCCGTGAAGAGGAAGATGGTTCAATGGAGCTGATATTCTGTAACCACCCAAATTCATTCCCTCACTGAATCTTGCTTCCCCCTTTTCTAGGGAAGTCAGGCAACATTTGTGCCTTTGCTAATGAGGCATCTGTAAGGACAGTAACCAGGGCAGGATTTTTCCAGCAAAGAAGAATATGGACTTCTTACATGCAGGGGTGAGCACAGGTAACAACACAGCCTCAACTTGCATTGTGTGAGATTATTTGTGTCAGTAAGTGTAGAACCGGGGCCAATATCTCTCAGCACTGGTGCTGGATTTCCACTCATTTTGTGTTAGGGTCTTCCTGTGAATCCCCTGCGGGAGCAGTTCAGTGGTACTTAAACGGATGGCATTTCTGTAATTATCTAATTATTGCTCCAAGGTTCTTTCTTGTGCTTGTTAAACCTTCATTCCAGTGAAAGTGTAACCCCACACTATTGAATTTGGATAAAAAGTGGTTCAGAATCAACACTAATTCCCCAGTAGTCTTTGGAGTAGGTGCTTTTGGCTTACTTTTATCTTTTCTGGTTTTAAAACTTGGAGTTCAGACCTGGCCATTCTGAATAGAGTGAAAGACTTTAAGGGTAGTATGGTGTGCCAGGGGGGCTGTGATTCTCCATTAGATTCTTTGTTTTGGCTTAAAAAATTCAGGGGACATCTATTTCTCTAATGAATTCTATAACAATTTGGGGTGACTACTTAATTAATTAATTTCTGTTAATCGCTATCAATTTTATTCTTAAGTTCTGAAAGATCTTTCTTAAATTTTCAGTAAGAAAGCAACAGTGAATTAGGACATATTTGAATTCAACAGCCTTTCAGTTACTCACCCTTTACTTGATGTTGGCTTATGCTCTTTCTTTAATCCCTTCATGAGTTCCCTCCCCCTGTGTGAGACCCAGGAGTCTAACACAGAAAAAAAAAGAAAAGAAAAATGAAAGATGAAGCCTATCTCAGGTTACTTTCTTTTGGTTCCTACTTTTTAATTCTCTTCCCTTTTCACTATCAGCCATGAATATTACATCTTCATTTGAATTTTCAGCTGCTGAATCACGATCAGTTGAAGATCCGGTAGCCCTGCATTACTGGATATAACTCAAGGGGTTATGCTGTTTTTACTGTTTGGCACATACTCAGGAATGGGAACTTAGCTTAGCAGTTGGAGCATATGGCAGGGGGAGATAGGCCAGCATCTTGGATGAAGATGCATGTATTTTGTACTCTCATGGTATGATGCATTCTTGTGCTTTGCAGATGGCACCTCAGAATTGTTGCTCTGAAAACTAATTTTGCCCAGCCACGCAGGTCTGCTGACACAAGCATGAGGATCATTTCTTTCTGTGCAGACACCACTGCACGCTGCAGATATCCTAGGCAGGAATTTTTCTGAGAAGCACACCTTCATTTCAGCTGCTGTGGGGAGCAGAAAAAAAACTCGGGAACCTATGGCTAGCATTTGTATCCAGAGAGGACAATTCAGCTAGGCATGATCACAATCTTCATGTAATACTTCGTTACTGCTTCTCCTAGAAGTTTATTACGGCATAGTCGTCAGGGAAAGCATAGAGGGAATACATTGATTTTATGACAGCTGAAAAGAGGGGTTCGTTCTAATTGACAAGACTTAACATTGCTTTTGACTTCCTAGCAGCCTCCCTGTGTATAGACAAGCCATCAGTCCTCAGGGAAACTGCTTTTGTACTCAGGGTTCATAGCACTAATAATGCCACTGTCTCAAAACTTGTTTTTTCTCCCTCTCTGCCTCTCTGTCCCCCACAAAACAAATACACCTGTTACATGTGCTGGTGGACCAAGGGCTTGCTAGAGATGTTTCAGGCAGTGGATTCTTTGCAGATAACAAAACTGCCGATCAAGGTACGAGTACTTTCCATTCTCTGGCATAATTTGCATTACTTACAATCACTTTGGGAACATTTTTTAAATGCGCTAGGCTTGGGTGCAGTTTTTCTCAAGACTATTGTTTCCTCTCCAATCTCATTATTATTTGTCGTACCGTGTCCCTGAGTTGAGTCAGGCAGATGTATTTTAAAGACCAGTCTCCTGCGCGTGAGGAGTGCCTCACACTAGCTGCTGTCAGATCTTCTTAGCTTTCCTTTTTTTTCCCCCAAATTCCTGTGCTCTCTGCAGGACAGACAGCCCGGAGTACTAGTCTGTGCTTTTTGCTAGATATCCTCCTGAAGCAGTTTGGCAGCAAATAAAGCCATGGGTGATGGACACAAACAGTTAAATTCTGTTGTCTACCTACAACAGGAGAGCTAAAGGAGAAGTAGAAATCGGAATTAAAAACGGATCTGTCAAGCAATGAATGGGATACTGTCTGGAGTAATGTGAAAATTACTGCCAGCTTATTGTGTACTGAGGGGCTTTTTTGTTGGGTTTTTTTTTTGAAAATGATACCAAAGAACTATTATTTACAGGACCCCTGAGCAATTGTTTCCACATTGGGCTAAGACAAGAGAGCAGTTGCTGGCACTACCAATAATATATGCCTGCCTGCTACCAGCAGGCTGGAAAGCTCCAATACCTGCAGTGTAAGGGATGGGTTTTAGGGATGAACATCCTCCCATCACACAACTTCCGTGGGACACAAAAGACACACATATTTTTGACAGCATGCAAGTAGATAACAGCATTTTCTGCCTGCAAATGAAATTCTAAAACAGCGGAGAGGTGCCATAATCCCATCCTGCATTGGGATGTTGTGTAATTCAACAAGTTCTTTCAGAAGATGCCTCATTACCCACAGCAGAAGTAACCAATGTGCTTACTTTCATAGCATAGATTTAAGGCAGATTTGAAGACTTAAAATAGAAAAATATGTGCCCTCTGAATTTATGGCGCTCCCTTATTTTTCCCTTTTTTAGACTCCAGCTGACTACCTGGGGTGCCTGATTTAGGCTTTCTGACTACTACAGCATCCAAAATCTTCAGTGATTCAGAAACTGGTTCTTGTACAGTCACTGGAGAGAAGCAGTTTCCATGCCTAAGTGCAGATCTGACTAGGACCCATCACTGTATTTTCTGTTTTATCTCCACAAGCAGGAAAAGTGAGTAATTCTGAAGCACTGAGAAAAATCTTTCCTACTGCCCTGGGTCTCATCTGCCACAGTTTCCCTGGGAAGATGACAAGAAGGGGATCACAGATTTTATGTTTTTCCGTGGGTTTTGTTTGCTTCAAAGATTGCAGTGAGTTTTCTTTTTCTTTCTTGTCATAGGCAGAAGAACATGAGTAGCTTTCCTCTCAAGCCTATTTGCAGGAGCATGTTATGTGCAGGAGCATTGCTGAAGTATTTCTTCATAGCTATCTTCGCAAGTGTATAGAAATTAAAAATCAGTTCTAAAAGAGTGCACAACACTGGTAGTAGAACAGGTTCTATGATAAAAACATTTTAATTGCCTTATTTAAGAGAAGCCTTCTACTTACTCCTTATCTTGGTAACCAATTTATTTGCACCCAGGCACTTTATCACAGTGTATTTTTGAAAAAAGTCACCTGAGAGATTTTGAAGTTTTCAGAGCAAAACATGCTCAGAAACTACACTGGGAGGCAGGTTCCCTGCTAGATGTAACAGCTCCAGACAGGGGAACATGAAAAGTCTTGAAAATCATGGACAGTTTTTCCACGAGTTACACATCTGAAAAAGAACAGCAAAGAAACTGAGAAAGGTTTTGAACTTTACCTTTGCCATAGTGATCTCTGTTTTCACTGTTATTAAGCATAAGTATGAACATGTACATTCTGAGGGGGGTTTTTTAATGGTAACTGAAACGTGTCTTGAAAACTTAAAGGGAGGAAAGTAGCATGAATGGAAAGTGATACTCCACTTGGTATTTCCTTTATCGATTGGTCTATCTAAAGTGAAAACCTCAGAGACGAAAATAAAAGAAACAGTGGAAGGCTTGGAGAAATCTTAACAGAAGATAAATAAAAAAAAAAGATATGTTAACAGATTACTCTAATGAGAAAGAGGCTGTTACTGTACCAAGAAATCAGAGGCTGTTTTATAACATTTATCCTCCAACGCAGTACCTAAGTTCTGTCATATACATGTTATGTACCTTATTTGAATGGTCCCTTGAAATCATTTGTGCTGTTTCATGATGTAAAACATAAAAAAAGGAAGTGAAAAAGGAATGAGATGTCAGCATATGTCAGAGATGACTCGTTTTTCAGCATATTATGGGAGGAGAAGACGTGGCACCTGAAGCTGAAAAGTCCAGAGACAGACAGACTGAGACAGTCCAAATTAGTTTTGAAACAATTACCAAGAATAAAATACTTGCTAGACTAACTGAACCCTGGAAAGTGAGTTGATTAGTGCTAGCATTGACACAATGAGGTTATTTTACCAAGTTGATAGACTGCAATAATTATCAAATGCATTCAAGGAAATGGCATCCTATATTCAAGTTAATCCCATCCGGAACTTGATTAGCTTTTAGAGCTCAAGCTTGATTACCTTGACTTGATTATGAAAAAAACACCACAACACTAGCAGACACTTTGAGTTACCAAATCATTCTTTTTCCCAGTGGTCTCAGTTAGAGCAGATGTTACATGAGAAAGCAACGTAAGACTGGCATAGACATCAATTCTTCCTCATGAGATTTGCACAGATCTTGTTGACCATCTTTTGCCTGTGAAAAAGTTGCCAGATGCACTTTTTTCTTGAGCTTCTCTCTATAAGAACATGTGAAAGATGGCAGTATACTGATGGAAATAGTTTAAACATTCTAGATAGGTACAAGAGAAGAGTTTGTGTCCATGGAACAGCTGGTGGTGCTTCTCACAGACTCAGACTGCTTATAGGAGTTCTTGTTAGACCGAGTGTGATACCCTCCCAAAGAAAGAAGTGCTACAGTCTAGTGTAAAGAGCCTGCGTTGTGCCCACGTTTCTCTTATTCCTTAAGGTAAAAATTGTGTTTTGTCTGAGAACATTACCTGGTCAATGGATAATGGCTGCTTACTGCTGCTAGTTGTCGTATTGAATATACAGCTGAAGGACTACATGGATTTATATATAAGGAGATATTAAAAATTATTCATACGTAATGAGATATTCAAAAGCTGTCTGGACACGGTCCTGCTCTACGTGTCCCTTCTTGAGCAGGGGGTTGGACAAGATGACCCCCAGAGGTCCCTTCCAACCTTGACCGCTCTGTGATTCTGTGATAGTGTCACAAAAGCTTGTCTGATCATGGTCTTCACTCAGAAAACAACAGCTCATGACACACTTTTATGATGAAAATACTAATAATATGAGTTTTAATTTTTAGTGTCAGTCCTCCCTTTTAATATAGACATGTCAGCCTTCTTGCAGATAGTTACTTGTTGGTGGTTGTCAGTTTGAGTGGTATCAGCAGGTACAATCTAGACTGATACTACATCCCAGTGAAACTTAATGAGCCTGTTTCTCATTTATGCCCTGTACATCTGACATGGCTTCACAGAACCTTGTGAAAACATCATATTTATGTTGTGTGCAGATGCCCTTTGAGAGCCAGTGTGTCTCTACACTATGTGTAAGGTATTGAAAGGGTAAGCAGGCATTCCTCCTGCATACTACCAGGTCTGCTGGCTTGTGTGGAGCCATTGCGCTGGAAAGACCAATCTGTCTTTGAAGGGCCTTGTGCTACTGTCAGCGTTAGGCTAGAGCTCTGCCAGCACCCGCATTGCCATGAGGGCCAGCAGGTGCATGAGGAAAACGGGATGATCCCTGAGCCTCTCCTTCCACAGTTCTCCCGCACAAGCCTTCGCAGAGCTGAGCCCTGGCCCTCAAACCAGTGCAATTTAAACAACAGTCTTTGGATAACATTTTAGTGCCTGACATTGACAGATATTAATCACAAAAATCCTCTGACGGAGGCATGCAGGAAGAACTGGAGTTGAATCCAACCAGATAGAGTATTTTAAGTACACTGCAGCATCAACAGTTTTGCCTATGGTGATTTCCTCTGTACGCCGTATTTGCAAGCTGGGAACCGTCACAGCTCAAAAGAGACAACAGAGTTCAAGCAACTAACATATTTTTTCAATCAATGTGGCCTTCTAATTTTTAAAAGGTGCGTGTCATTTAGGTTTCGCATTGCAAAGAAAAGATTTCACAAACATTCGGGCAAATAATTCTTATTATTTTTCTGCTACCTACCATATTGGTAAAAAAATGTAACGTTTCTGGTGATGTTTTTCCTGTTTGTCACTGGGAAAAAAGAGTAGTATTTTAGGAATTTTTTTGAAAGTGTTCTATTTTCCCCTACTTCTGCTTTTGTGGGACAAATTAATCTAAACATAATTGGGGTGTAGAATATGAAGGTATTTTGATCTGTGAATGTTGGTGCTATACTCAGAGATCATCAGCTCCTTACAGGTAAATTCTTGAGGACATTTATCACCCTGGGATCTGGGTCTTCAGCAAATTGCATTAACTGATGAAATTGGAGGTTGCACATGTGCCTGCACTTTGTCACCTAATCAGAAAGTGGAGAAGGCAGTAGTGTCTTCCTCTGGCACCCACATTCTCCTTATCTTCGAAACTGGTACTGCAGAAATACACAGATGTCTGTGCAGTGCTGCTTGCTGCAGAGTAGTTCTACTGTGTTTAAACATGGTATTCTTGGTCTTTTAGGTTGTTTGGGTTTTTTTTTTTCTATATGGAGGAAGAGCTTAGTTTCAGCATGGCCCTAGGAAACCACTGCTTCTAGGGATGCTACTGCCTACCCCTGCTGTAAAGAATGCAAAAGGAGGATGCAGCAGTGAAGGGTTTTATCACTAATGATAACTGCTTTTTATTTATATTTCTGAAACCTAGCTTGCATACTATTTAATGTAGTGGTTCTGATACATGTTCCAACTCCCACGTGGAGAAAGCTGCTCCCAGTACAGTTGCACAGAACAGTCAACTGCCTACATTTACGAAAATGCCAGCTGAACTCGTGTGTTCCTGCAGGCTGCTTTTAGTAGGCATGAAGAAATGGGGTATAGACTTGTCATGGGCTTCCTGGAACACTTCTGTATCCTCATGGCTTAGTCTGGCCAGCTAGTGGGGCTGTATCCAGACTGATTTCTTGTCTTACATGTAGTTTTGCCATGTTTTTCTGGCTGGTGGGCAAGGAGGAGCCTTTTACAGACTCTCAGACGTCATTTAAAGTAATTTCTTAGTAACTAGCAATCCGTTTCCGGAGCTGGAGGTGGCCTAAACTGAGCTCCAGCATGACCATTAACTTTTTCTCTTTCAAGTAGAGCCAGTGATTATTTTTTCCCTCTGGGTGCACACTTGCATATCTTTACAAACAGGGCACTGTTAGATTTCTACCCTGCCATAAACTCTGACTGCAATACCTCATCCACTACTGACCTGAAGTGAACTCCGAGGAGAGGGAACAGTAATAAAGCAAAACCCAGCAAACAGTGTGAAGCTTTTGTAAGATCTTATATAACTGAATTGGCTATATTGGGAACTTGCCTTTGGTTTTAATTATAGATTTAAGGGCGCACTTATCGGGCTCTGTGCCATCTCTTTGCTCCCTCCCTTCACTCTTGATTTGCTTTATATAATAAGCAGCCACTACAAAAAGGATGTTTTTCCCCCTTTCTTTCAGGAAGAGGAGAGGCCGACAAAAGTTCACTGGGGGATGGGGAGGTCTAACATGTTAATTGTCTTGTGTGTCGCTCTCATCTTGGGCTTTAGCCTGGTCCCTCCAGAAGGTTTCAAAGGCCAGCTGTGAAAGCCCAGCAAAAATCTGTGGTGTCCCAAAACTGGCCCAGGTTTCTTCCCAAAAGCCAGGGTTGAGTGATAAGTACTTCTTTGAACTTCCAGGAAAGTGTCAAGAGAATGACAATCCTCATATCTACCCAGATCTATCTCTTACTCACATCTGTTTCCCAGAATACACAAAAATTGCTTTCACAGAAGCAGAGCCAGGGCAAATGCAAAGCAACAAGGTCTTCTGAGGGCCTTGTGAAACGTTAATGAAAACTGAGTAGAGATTTGAGGAAACAGGACTTTGATGCCCAAAAATTTAAAATATAGCTAAGTCAGTTTATGGTGCTTGAACAACACTTCTCAGCTTAATTTTTAACTCGATTTGTATTCATCTTTCTGGTGACTTCCACCTCTCAGAGCATCTGCCATATCAATTTCTACATGTGTACAGGGAAAGAGGTTTGTAAACCAACAGGGGATCTGCCTCACAGAATTATCCTGGCTGTGCCTTAAGGATAGACACCTGCTGCCTCATTGGAGGGGTCCCAAGCTCAGAAATCAGGTTTCTGAATCTGTTATTCAGATCAGAAGCTGGTCCCCTGAAGGGTTAACTGGAGCTAACTGCCTGACCACATCTAAGCAGGTGATGAAGGAACTGGTGGCTATCCTCCTGCTCTGGCTTAGATGCTTCCAGCTTTCTTTTTTTCCTTTTTGTGAATGTCCAGTGGTTAGTAAAATCAGCAAACAGGTGTCACAGTGTGAGTTGAATTCCTTTAAGTCAGTGAACTGAACTGCCTCAGTGTCCACTAGCCATGGCAAGTAGAAGGGGCCTGGGATGTCAGGATAATGTAGGTATTGAGAAGGAGAGCAGGATACCTGGGCAGCTCAAGACAAAGGCAGCCCAGATCCAGTAAAGCTGGCCGATAACCTAGAACTAAAAAACTCTGCTTGCCTTCCTGGTGCTGTAACCCCCAGGTAAAACATTGCAGGGGAATTTAGTGTTCACTGTATTAATAGCTTTTCGGTCCTAGAAGATTCATAACATTGTTTGGTCCACCTCTTATACTACAAGTGCAATGGCTTATCTCCTGGTTGCTACCCTTTCACTGAGACCAAGTTAGAAATATTGCTAAAAAGGACGGCAAAACTTTGGAAAGATGGTGAAGCTGGTTGTCCTTTTCAGCACACCACTTCTTACCAGCCCTGTGACCCGGTTTCTGCAGTGAATAATTTGTCATTCCAGAGAAGTTCTATGTTGTGCTGAAGTGTGACACGTGAGATTACAAAAAGACTGCTCCTAACTAACTGAACTCCTGCTGAACAGACGGAACGTTTCAATCCTAAGGCCTTACAGATGCCACTGCAAAACATAGTCTAGGCTCCTTGGTTTATACAGGTGTGCATCCCCAGTAGCAGAGTAGGTGTGTTCATCCTTGCTCCCAGCTCTCAGCTGATATCGCTGCATCCAGTTTTGCTTTCTTTTTTTATGCATTTTCCTAGGATGTGACTCAGTGCTTTTCAGAAAGCAGAGCCTTTGTCTGCATCATTCTCCCTGCCAATCCTTTACATCACCTGCTTGATCCAGAGTTGGGAGTGACTCATTTTTCTCATCCAAACACATGTGCACACAATGAGCTGTCTCCCATCTAATGGCCCTTCACAGAAACTTATATGTAAGGTCATGACTGTGTTTTGTTGCAGATGCCCAGTGCCCATCTGTAGAGGACAGTCTCTGTCTCAGGATTTATATTGTTCTGCATGTTTTAAAAGCTTTGCAAGTGAAAGCAAATGATCTATGTTTTTTTTTCCCTTCCTCCCTCACTAGCTAATTTTGTATCTATTATTTACTGTGGGAAAGCTATGCCAAACAAGCAATCTCTGCGTTTTGTTCTGAGGCTGATTTTCATCCTAAACATCCACCAGAAGTGAGCTTGAACCTGTTTGCAGAAAATTTGCACACCTCTTACTCACCACCTTACCTTTGATGTTTGCCCCATATGTGAAGACATGTTTTTAATGGGTTCTCTGAAACTGCATGGAGACACTTGTGGTGGAGCTAGGTAACTCAAATTTATATATGAAAGGCTGAAATTAAGACGTTTACAGTGCAGACATCTGAACTAGTTCACCTTTTCTTTTGCCCTGTTAGAGTCAATGGAAAGATGTGTTTCCCAGTAGCAATTTGGCTAATCCTGAATTAGACAACTACCATAGGTCACATGACTTGCAGTTGCAAAAAGCCAGAGACTAACAGCTTTGATGCAGATGCCTACATTTTGTAGATGTTTAACACTACAGTGCCTCACATAAACTAAAGGTAGTAAACGAGGTGGTGAATAGAGCAGAGATGCTGCAACCCAGAGATTCAGGAATTACCAAATAGACAGATTATACCACTGTCACAAAATGGTAGCATTTTAATTTCAGACTTTAATTCCGCTGCTTAGTTTATTCAACCTTACCCTTAGATATAGGCATCTCTATATCTGCTTAGGCAGTTATATAGCCAAGGGGGAAATTACGTACTGTTGTCTCACAGACTCCTCCAACAGCTTCTTAGAGCTGCTGGTAGGATCAGGAAAGTGACAGGCAACTGCATTTACCAGTAGCACATGATTGCACTGGAAGAACCGTGCCTCCAGGACTCGGTCAGTGAAAGAGGCTGAGTGTATCTCTAGGCAGTTATTCTGATATCCTGGCTGGAAGTGGGATAACAGTGGAAGAAAGGGACAAGATGAAGATGAGGGCAAGAGCTTTACTGCTGGGCTTACCAGGATATTGGACAGACTAGTGGGATGGTAGTGACCTTTCCTGTCAGGAAAGATACCCACATTTTCCTATCATCTCACACGTGTTCTCTGCTCATCCTTTGCATCAGTGTGAATTAGTTGTAATGTTTGCAATACTGTACTGTGCTCTCAGGCCCAGTAGAGAGGACCCAACTTGTGGACCCTAAAATGTTGGCAATAACGAAAGGAAGATCTGAGGTTTTCAGGACCCTAGAAAAACTGACAGAAAAAGGCAAGGCTTTGTAGAAATACTTAAGTAATGCCTCAGAGAGCTGAGGATATCCACTTCTGTCTTCTGTCCCTCAACAGTCTGAGGACAATGAGCTGAGACGCTGTCTGTAGAAAACAAACCTTGACAGTTCATCACGCTTAGGCTGAATTTTGATGATGCTCTCAACAAGGCTGAGCCAGCCTTCTCACTGCTTGCGGTGTAAAAGAACCTACTTTCCTCGTCTTTGTGCTAGGGACCTTGGAAACAGATGGCCTTGGAGGACCCCATTTCCCAAGAGAAGCAAAAAATTCTGATGGCTTTTGGGTCTCCCTTGAGTGAGCCATTGGCAACATGTTTTGGTACTGTCCTAGGAACAGACCAGAAAGCAGATGGCATTTCAGAGTGTGACAGTCTTGCAGCCTTATTCCAGAAGTGGCACATCCTGTGCTGGCCTGATGACAACACATCCTCCTGCTGACTCGTGGGGGTACAGAGGATGGGCAGAGCCACCAGTGGGAGGAATGTCCCGACCAGCGGGCAGTGCTTTGAACACCTCTCTCACCCTGTCCAAGGATGACCAGAGGTAGAAAACACCTTTCACTTCCTTGCTGCCCTTTGTGCAAGGCAGGCTACAGACTACGGCTTCTGTTACTTAACACTGGAATATCTCCAGGCAATATTTTCTTCTCCTGCTTAAAAGACTGTTTTTTACTTTAATCCCTTTATTCCTGATCTGCCTTTCCGCTGGTCCTCAGACTCCCTGAATACTGTAACAAATCTGCTCTTATTTATTGTTAAAACAATGTCATTTTTTCACAAGACAAACCAGAAATGGGTGGCACAAAGTTATCAATCTCTTGTTCTACCCTTTTCTTCAGGTAGCATGAAATATTTCAGCAGTTCCTCTATCTGATTAAAAGTAAGCATTAAAGACAGTGCATAAGAGAGCCTTACCTTTTTTTTCTTCCAGCAAAACTTGTTTTCATGGTGATAGCAAGAAAGTGGTACCAAGACTCTCTCAGTAGAGTTGTTCAGTGGAATGAAGGTAGACATGATTGAAATGAGCCAACATAACATGGCCTTTGTTCATTTAATGTCACATTTTTCTGCTTCGGGTTTTATCCCTTTTGTGATATGAAAAATGTTACTTTTCTCTGGAGTTTTGATTGTATCTCGATTCCATGCAGATATTTTCAATTATAAAATAGGATAACGTAAACCCCCATGAATAAATCTAGTGAGTATTAGTATAAGATTGTTTTCCCTTACCTTTTCAAGCAGTAATCTGAAATTCTATGAGCAGGGAAGATAACAAGAGATAGACATGAAATGGAGTCATAAAAGATGAATTTTATGAATCTTCGTTCTGTTTCAAGAAATCTTTTAGGTTTGCAATATAACACATTGGTACTGAACTCCCAGGGATATTAAGGTATGGGAAACCATTTCTGCAAGAAGCCTTGGAACCCCGTTGCTCAGCAGGAAATATTGCTCCTGTAGCTGCAGCCCTTTTTGGAATTTGCTTCTTGCTTTGTGCCACATTGTGACAGATCTTTCAGTGCCAATTCTCCAGACTCTTGAGAAACCTGAACACTGCTGAATAGGACCATATCAGTACAGTTGGACACTATTTTTAACAAGCTGTCTTTGCAGTTCAGGGCAAGAGAAATAAATACCTTGGCTCTCTATCTGTTTCAGTTTTGGTTTGCTGAGTATTATACTTTACAACCATGCACAAACATGTATGATTCTGTTCTGAGGAGGCAGCAATGCCTGCACTCACCACGTGATTTGGAAATTAAGTCCCCGAATGGCCACTTAAGCCCCGGAGTGCTCACTTCCACTCCCTGCAACCTTACTGGTGAAAGTTTCCCAATTAACCACAGGCTGTAATAGTGCAAGTTTGCTTTTATAAAGTTGCAAACAAGAGAGAGGGAAGAGAGGACAACTTCTCCAGGCCCTGCCAGTGTACCTGGCTGCAGCGAACCCCCTCTGCAGGGGTTCATTCCTGGGATGTGCCCATGGGGTCTGCTGACCACAGCATTGCCACCTGTGGTAGCGTGTGGGTGAGGACATCTGTCCTTCAGAAATTGAGTGAGACCACCAACTGTTCCCACAGGTCAGCGCACACAAACCTCAAGATAGCTATAGGTATTCCTCTCCACTGACCTGCATGATTTGGTCTGGTGACCTACTGCTTTTGTTTATTTTTTTAGGTTATAAAATATGCTTATCCAGCCTCTGTAAGCAAGTGTGCAAATCTGAGAGTTGCAGTTCAAGAAATCCACTCAGAAATGCCAATTAAAGGACTACTAACAAACCCTCTCTTGCCTTTAAGTACCTGAACCCTTCCAAACATACTTAGAGGTGCAGGATTGCACATCCTATTAGGAACCTGCTAAGCTAGCTTGGCATACTAGCTGGATTTTTAAGGTATTCTGTGAAGATTATAATCCTCTTCTTTCTGGGAGCAACTTTATTACCCCAGGGAAGCAGCTGAGTCAAGATTGTGCCAATATTTCCATCACAGCGTTAGCTCTCTTTTTTTTAAGTCTTCATGAAAAAGCAGTCATTTTGTCCCATAATTAAGAACCAAATAACTTCTCATGGCAGCAGATTTTGTTTATGATTTTCACACAAATATTTTTGACAGCGTTGACATTTTTACAAGCATGACTAACTACACATTTACCCAGTTTCATTTTGTATTTTTTTGGCACTTAAATGTGCTAAAGATAATGTAAGCTAAAGAATTCCTAAGTTTGGCAAGCAGTTTACTACATGCCAGGCACTGTTTTCATTTATTTTAAAAGAAAAGTAGATGGCTGAGATACTGAATTTGAAATGGCACCTGCTGAGCTTGCACTGCAGTGACTGTGACAAAGGATATTCTTGTAGTAGAAGACCGTTTCTCAGTAGCTGGTTTCATTCAAGACTTTGCCCCATGCTTCCTTTGCAGCGTCGGGCATGGCACAAATTTTACAGCTTTGGTTTCTTTCTCTGTGAAATGAAGTTCATTACCTACTTCACAGGAGTATCTGCAGCTTAAATCATTAGTGCTCATGCAATGCTGAGGAAGGGATGGACTCTGTAGCCTGGAAGGGGCAGGAGGGTGCCTGTGCACAGCATGGGTATGTACCGTGCTCACAAGTCTGCGTATACATGGCTTGACCCAGCAGCCAACTAAGATCACGGATACCTTTGCTCACCCAGAAATTTATTTGTGTACTTCCCTGTGACCCCCATCCTGCTCCTTGTGAAAGCTGTTACTTCTCAGGAAGCCACCTCAGACAGCTGAGGAAATACCCCACGCCGTGCAAATCACACAGCAGCACCCTTACTAAAGGCACTGTTTCTCAAGACTTTCCTGTCCATCACTCTGGCGGTGACATGGTACTTACAATATGTGTGCTCCAGAGGTAATACCTGCCAGCGCCTCCCACATAGCAGCCTCTAAGATATACGTTTATTGTCTGGTTTAAGTACTAAAGAGATGAGTGGTGTCTTGGAAACAGTTGTGTGCAAACTGGAGACAAATGCTGACATTTACAATGGCATCATCTGACAGGTTTAGTGAGTGTGATAGCTGTGTATTACTGACCCCACAAACCCTCTGCCACTGTACCCTGGTGCCACCTTTAGTTCTCTCTGCCCCCTCCAATATCTTCTGCTTTTTAGTATGCCAGTACTACACTCCTGCCGAGCAGCTGCCTGTTTGGCATGACTCATGCCAGACATTTGGCTATTTTGGACGAATGGGGATATGCTATTTATCCCAAATAGCTGCCTGCCTTGGATAGCACATTGTCCTGAATAATGGAAGTACTATCAGCCTAAAAATCCTTTAGAATTCTTCTGCCTGCACCCACATATCACAGCAAAGAAACCAGGAAATAACATGCAAATAACTATTAATACAGCAGAGGACGAGACGCACTTTCAAAATGTTAACTTGGTTTGACTTGGTTGCACCCCCACCACAGCCAAGGAGAAGACCTTCAGTGGGTGCAGGGTCTGGCTGACAGCTCCTCCAGAGCCCTCTGCCCAAACCTGGGAAGAGCCCCCAGGAAAGGTGCAGGTACCCTGGTGGCTTCACCAGAGCCATCGCTGGTCCCTGGGTCACTGCTGGAAGGCAGGCTTGCCATGAAAACATTTCTGAATATTTTTTTTTAAGCTGTTGATTCAAAGACCAGAAAGAGCAACTTTGGATTTGAAACTCTACAGGTGCTTTTTTCAGGGAAACAAAAAAAACAGACAGTTTGTGTAGAACCTAGGACTTACTTTCCCCGGTTTACCTGGGGATGTCATGTACAGTTTGTGAAATCCAAGGGGTGTCCTGAGAGTTTACAGAGTCTCAGGCACAGATTGAGGGGACTTAAAAGAATTTTCTGTCTTGACACAGACCCTCCTGGGAGAGGTTTTGGTTGGGGTTTTTTTTGTTAGGTTTCATGATCTTTTAATGGACCCATTGTAATTTATAGCAGATTGTTGCCTAATGATGAATGATGTAGTTTGCTAATGATGGATTTGGTTACAGTGTGTGTGTTGTAGAGTGAGAGATGATTTTATCTTGTTCTGATGGACGACTCAGGTTACCGAGAAGACTTTATAGCTCTTTATCGATCCACCAGTGGAGCCACCAGTTTAAAACATGGGATTTTTCTACTTTCTCCTCTAAATCTTACTGAATTTTAAAACAGCTTTTAAACCTGATTATTTCAGAACACTGCTGCCCTATCTGCCTATTTGTTATCATTTGCATTGGTCAAATTTCCTTTGGTTTCAACGTGTGAAGGGGAGAGGGTTGGGTATGAAAAGAATGTGGGGTCAGACCCGGAGAGATAGATATATAGATGGACCCACAGCAGGGCCAGTGCCCTTAGTGAACATAAGGGTGAGCTGGTGATAGCTAGTGGTGGTGGTAGCTAGCAGAGGGAATCAACTGTGAATGGAAGACTCTCACATGGATTAACCTGCCAGGCTTGTTTTGGGAATCTGTTCTGCATTCACTTCAATGACTCATGGGCATCCCTTCCCCCTCCCCGTCTCACTTGAACAGTTTTCATTTATTTTGCTTGTGTTTGGGAAAATATGTTTTACAATTCTAACATCCTTCATCATTTCCTGAGATTTAGTGTGTTACTTTATGTGTTAACCAGTAGGGTAATTTTTTTGTTGTATTTGTAATCTAATTGGGAATTATGCCAATTTCCTATCAAATTAAATCCATATAATTTGGATGCATGTATATGTGGCTAATTTACTACTGTTCACTAACATTATCCTGTCCAATTATTTTTCTTTCATAAACACTTTTTTTAAAAGGCAATTTTAATAAAATTGAGCAATATTTCTTTTTTTCTTGCAGAGCGATGGAAAAACAAAAAATCTTTGCCTGAAAAATCCTTTAAAATTTTAGCCTTAAAATATGAAATGAGCAAATGAAAATGTGGCATCCAAAGGCACTATCTTGTAAAGGTGTGTGAGCTCTGCCACAGTCATCTGTTTGCCTGTGACAATAACCAGAAGAGTTCTGTGTCTCTCATCACTATCTTTTTCTGCACAAAGGTTACCAATAAGCTACACTTGATATAGAATTTTCAAATTTTGAAACATTTTATTATTATAGTAATGGCTATTGCTGTTCCTAACACACACCCTGTCAGAAGGTTTAAAAAATGTATGCTTTGGTTCATGAAAAAAAGGGGGGGGGGGAGAAAAGGAAAAAAAAAAACAAAGGTCAAAACTTTTAAAATGTCACTTCTTCTACAGTTTTGCATAGAAAATACATTGAAGCAGTGGGAGGGCTCCTTGCCCATAGAAACAGGCTGTAAGAAAAGAATGTTATCCTGCTGCTGTAGTTTCCACTTTCACTGGCAGCTGCGGGCTGAGCAGAAAAGCACTGTGGGAGCCTATTGTTACCCCAGCTGGGTAATAGTTTTCTTATTTTACAGTCAGCAACCGAGGGGGGTTGGGGTGTCTCAGCAAAGTGCAGGAAAATATAACTCCTGCAAACAGATCACTTTCTCCTTCGCTATGAGAAAGAGGGATCCATAAATCTTTTATTTCATTTGGTTCCTCTAGCAAGGTAATTAACTACTTCAAACAAAAGATAGACTTATTTTCCAAACAAATTTACGCTGCGTGGAAATGTTGCTCTGAAAGCTGTGAAATACCAGATCCCTAATGGAGTGCTCAATAATATTCATCTCTCTTTCTTTGTATGAAATTTGATTGCTGTAGAGGAGATTTTGCAAGAGTAAACCTGTATGCACGATAACCCAAATTTTTACCGGAACAAAGTTTTGAGAGGAAATTGTGGGGGTGAGGAGTAAACTTTGCAAAGCCTTTCTTTCCCTGATAAGGAAAGTCTGAGCACCCCTACAAAAGTGACATACGTGATTTTGTGTTGTATGGTTATAGCTCATAAGTTTAACTCTTACAATACTGTAGATTTTGTGTAGTGCTGGTCCATCCAAGCAAGGGCAACTATTTCAGCCACCACAGCAACCTAAGTTTAAAGGAAGGGAGGGTGAATGACAAAACCATTTAGCTCAGCAGACTTTCGCGATGTCTTTCATTTCCTAACAACTACAATTTGCAAGACCAGCTGCAAAAGGAGGCAAATCTTGCCTATGGTGGGAAAGTTGACCAGCTGAATGATTTATCACTTCAACTTTTTGATAGCCTCAGGTTTCACCACAGTCCCTGTATGAAGTCCCACAGAGCACTCCATCAGCGACACAGAAAGACAAAATGCCTCCTGGTCAGCTGGACGTGAGCAAAGAGGCAGGGCCCAGCTAATGGGCAGGTGACAGCTGATCAGAGGAATATTTTGATCTGAGGACTTACCTGTTCACTGGGGCTTTTTTCTGTTGCAAAGCTTTTGCAGCTCCTTGGATAGAAAGGAGGACCTGCTCCAAAACAGGGTGGGACTTGTAGCTGTGCTCACTAACTAGGAGCACTGAGTCAGGCCTGGGACAAATCTCTCTCTGTAGAAGTGGTGCAGGAGGTAGGCAAGAGGAGTATTTCCCTATCACCATCCCTTGCTTCTGCAAAGGGGACTTTCTTCATGTGGGGCTCATGCCAGAGGGATAACTGGACCATGCCCAGGCTTCTTACATTGAAGTACTCTGCTTTAATCTTTTAGCTCATGGTGGTGGTGAAGTCACAGCATCACTGGGTTCATGCTGCTGAAGCCTTCACTGCTGTTTGTAGTTGGGTAGCTGGATTACAGCTTGCTTGGCTGTGTTTTCCCACCCCTCTAGACCTCAGGGCAGACAGAGCTACTGTTTCCCTCCCTTATTTCCCTTATACTGTCTCTTCTCCATCTATAACATTTAGTTAGTCAGATGCTTTCCCGACAGACCTGGTTGTCTGGGTCCATGGGATGAAATGTAGAGGCATGCGTGATACAGGTCTGATGCTCCTGCCGTTCCTTGTTTGCCTTCAGTTCATGCATCTATGATTTTGGGATTGACGGAGATACTGCTCCCCTGTTCTGCAGAGAAACCTCCCAGGAACCACATATACTGAGAGTATACGGAGGTGAGACAGCCTCAGCTATTTGCATCACGGGAAAATGATGGGGTGCTTGGTGGGAGGCCCAAGGCCAGGGCTTCATGGAGACAGTCTCGCACTGCCACCGTGAGAGCTCAAAGCCTCGGGAAATCTGTGGCTGTGCTAAATTCATATATATACCCTCCGGTACTCACCACCATGCTGGGGGCAAACCTCTCACGCTCGAAAGAATCATAAAATCATAAAATCGTTAAGGTTGGAAGGGACCTTTAAGATCATCAAGTCCAACCATTAACCTAACCTTACAAAACCACTTCTAAACCATATTCCCAAGTACCACATCTACTCTTTTTTTTAACACCTCCAGGGATGGTGAATCCACCCCCTCCCTGGGCAGCCTATTCCAATGCTGCATAACCCTTTCAGTGAAAAAAAATTTCCTAATATCCAACCTAAACCTCACCTGGCTTAACTTGAACCCATTTCCTTTTGTCCTATCACTTGTCACTAGGGAGAAGAGGTCAGTCCCCATCTCTCTACAACCTCCTTTCAGGTACTTGTAGAGAGTGAGAAGGTCTCCCCTCAGCTTCCTCTTCTCCAGGCTGAACAGCCCCAGTTCCCTCAGCCGTTCCTCATAAGACTTGTCCCCCAGACCATTCACCAGCATCGTTGCCTTTCTCTGGACATGCTCCAGCACCTCAATGTCTTTCTTGTAGTGAGGGGCCCAGAACTGAGCACAGTACTCGAGGTGGGGTCTCACCAGTGCTGCGTACAGGGGGATGATCACTTCCCGAGTCCTGCTCACCACGCTATTCCTGATACAGGCCAGGATGCCGTTGGCCTTCTTGGCCAC
>VZSZ01000200.1:208023-247234 GCA_013398815.1 Ibidorhyncha struthersii
TGATAAAGATGTTAAAGAGAACTGGCCCCAGCACTGAGCCCTGAGGAACACCACTTGTGACCAGACACCAACTGGATTTAACTCCGTTTAGCACCACTCTCTCGGCATGGCCATCCAGCCAGTTTTTTACCCAGTGACAAGTACACCTATCCCGGCCATGAGCAGCCAGTTTCTCCAGGAGAACGCTGTGGGAAACTGTGTCAAAAGCTTTGCTAAAATCCAGGTAGATCACATCCACAGCTCTTCCCTCATCCACCAAGCAGGTCACCTTATCGTAGAAGGAGATCAGGTTTGTCAGGCATGACCTGCCTTTCACAAACCCATGCTGACTGGGCCTGATCAGAGGACCTTCTAGCAGGCTTTCCTGCCTGCCTATATGGAAGGTGTGCCCTGCCTGTATTCCTGGATGCCACAGTTGAGGTACAGATATAGTTTATCAGTTGTGGGGGGAGAAGGGGAAGGCTGAGGCTTTGAAAGGAAGAGAATAAAATTTCCACACATTTTTCTGAATTGTCTTGGACAAATGCAGCAGGAGAGATATGGCAGGAAAGAATGCTTCGCTCTTACCTGGGTACTATGTTTTCAATACTTCCTCTGCAGATATTTTCAAGGGAAAGAACAAGCCAGCTTAGATTTTGGCATTTAGGCAGATAACAGTAACATTAATAACATGCACTTGTTACACCTGTCAGCATGGAGTCTTAGATCAAGCTGTGGCTTGTGCTTGCTTTTACAGGCCCAAAGTTCAAGCCCAGTTATTAAACAAGTACCGTTTTGGGAAGGTTGATTACTCAGAATAGAGATGTTGGGCCAGAACTGAACAGGTCTTGTTTCAAACCCAAAGGCTGGACTTCCAAACTTGCACTCTGCATTTCAAACTGAAGAGATTCTTGTCTTTTTCTCCACGGACTCCTGGTTCAGTTCTAAGTCTGCCAGACCAACAACCACACTGTGGCATACCACACACAAGAGAAACCCAACTTGGCTTCTCTATCATCCATGCCCTAATTGTGGGAACCCCCAGAAGCAGGAGCTCAAGGCAGATTGGTAAGGAGAATTATGAGCTTTTCTCACCTGAGAGAACTGGACCAGCTTTCCTACACAAAATCTCCCTCACGTATCAAAGAGAAACTCATTGCTGGGAGCTTACACCTGCAGGGATCCACTTGGTGTTATGAGGTAATGGATCACGCTCTATCAGAAAGAGATGTAGAGCATCTACTCCAAAGGAAGTTTGGGAGACCGGTTTTTTAGCAACTACTACCTTTTAATGTCCAGTTTATGTAATTCCCATGAATCCTCCCCAGCAGCATTCATTTGATCCTCCTCTGAATGTCTGAAACTTTGTTGGAAGACTGCAAGTCTGGAGTTTGGCATGAAAGTAATGCGTCTGGTGAGGCTCTTCAGTGCAAACATGCAGAGTCATTTTTGTTGTAAAATGGTTTGCAACCCTGTTACGGTTAGTGGATTTTAAGATAAGCTGGTTCCTTATTTCTAAGAACATTTCTGAATAAATAGCTGAGAAGCACAGGATTCCTGTGTATTAAGTATCTATTCATAGCAGTGCTTCAGATTCTGGTACCTCTGTGACTTTTTCATCCTGGGTAGTAAGTAGGTGAACTCACTAATTTCAAAGGCAAGATGGTTGTATTTCTTGAATGAGCCAAAATTTCCAAGTGAAAGCAGGAGGAGGGGAATGGAAAGAGAGGAACAAGGAAGTTTCTTGTTTCATCACTTCAGGAAACAAGGTTAAATATATTGTGTAAATACACACAGACACATACACAGGTATACACACGCACAAATTTCCATTTATACGATTCATTTAAATTTTATCTCCATAGTTAATTAAAGCCTGCTTCTGTTCTTTATGGGAAGGGAAGGATTAATTAGAAATGCCACCATCCTAACTGAACATCTGCTCTTACCCCATGGGCACATGAACCGGGTGGCTAGCCAGATCAACGGACTCACACATGCAGTCAGTGCTATTAATCTCTAGGGCAGAGTTTACAGACCCCTTTGTGCTCCCTGCTCTACATGCCCAGAAGAAAAGACATAAGACTCCTGCGAGAAGGTGCTCACAGTCTATGGATACAACTACCTGGACTTGCGCTCTGCTGATGTCACGAGCTGAGCAGAAGCAGTGTCACTACAGCTAATAAAGCATGAAGATGGAGCTGACAAGCCTTTTTAAGGCTCTGGGTGTGTTACTTCAGGCTTGGCACAACACCACCTTGGTCATACCTTTTTGGGTCAGAGCATGGAGAGAGCTTGCTTGCATCTGACTGCAAAATGCCCTGTAGCCATCCCCTGCACAGACAAAAGCAGGGTGAAGAAACAGATGGTGGAGCAGTTTGCCCAAGGCCACACAGGAGGTCAACAGGAGAAGCAGGAGGGGAGCAGACATCCCCGTGTCCCGCAACAGTGATTCATCTCCTGAGCCCACTGCCCAGTAGGGCTTTACAAGGAATAAGCAGATTTAAAATCTAGGCAAAACTCCATCTGTTTCCTCCACTGCCACCCTCCGTGAGCAGTCATTGGTTAATTGTGTCTGGAAGAACATGGGAAGGTTGTGTTCTTTTCTTTGATTCATTAAAATTTGTAAGAAACTGCCCAATACATAAAAAATCCAGCGTCATCCAAAGAAGGACTGACTTCCACTGAAGGTTTTTGAAATTGTTCTCTACTCACATTACCTTAGTAGCATATGGTACCCTCATGGGGAGTGGGCTTCCTTTTATCTGTCTTCAGCCATCTAGATGATGGCTTCAGCAATCTAGCTGGTCATTCTAAGCCAAATATCTAAGTCCCTGCTCTAGCCAATGGAGACAAACAGGGCCAATTATTTCAGACACAGATCTGAGGATGAGGTGAATTGCCCTGCAAGGTCCCTCAGTGATATAAAGAGATTAGGCAAGTAGTTTAGTCTGGATAGCCAAATTTCAGACAGATTAAATTTGCTATGAGAAATTGTGCATTGGAAATAATGAGATAACTTCAGTAGGGCCAAGGCTGTACTCCTCATTTTTACCTCTTTATACAACATCTTGACCTTTAGCATACAAATACTGTACAAACAGATGAAAATCTGACTTCTGACTCAAAGAGCTTGCACACAAATTTTTCACGGACTTGACCTTTGTGGGAGCCCAGCAATTCAAGTGGAATTTGCCATCAGCCCCACTCATAAAAAATAATTTGTCTGGTTATGTTTTGATTATTTGTCAAGTTTTTCATCCTTAAAAGCTTTGTCTTAACAGTGGGAAAGATTTGATTAAATTTACTAAGAACTTCCTTTAATCCACTTTTGCGTTTCAAGGTGAATTACAATATAGCTATGCAGGTAAGCGCTCATGCTCTTTTTAAAAACCTAAAAACCTGTCGATTTACAGAAGGACTTTTTAGTTTGATAACGTTCTGTGTGTGCGTAAAGCAGAAAATTAGTTTTAGAAAACAGAACTATCATGCCTGAATTACACATTTTCTACTGCAATATATTTTTATTTTGCTAACAGGTTTTATTTTAAAACTGCTAAGATTTTGCATAGATTTCAAGTTATGTATTATACAAGATCTACTTCATATCTTTTAGAAAATCACCCCTACTTCAGGAGCACTTTTTAATATAGTTTCAGGGTACTGTTTACTGCCATTTTTTATCCTTTAACTATAAGCCATTTCCCTTAAATTCCTTTAAATTCCCCTAACAAATAAGATGTTAGCCTTTAATGCAAAGGTGATTCAGACCTACAATGTGATAATATTCACAGAATCTTATATTTGACAAGTTTAAAGTATTTTATGCCTTTGGGGAAGCTGGAGCAGACCAAATGGTCTCTAGAGCATTAACTCTACTTACAAATTTTACCGAAAAGCAGACTCTGAAATTGAGAATGCCCCTAGAATAGAGTTCACATTGCTAATTACATAGTTTGATCGACATAACAAATATTTTATGACTTTCTCCCTTTTCCACATTCTTCATAGGCACTAGTCATCTTTAAAATACATCTTCAAAATGATTCAGAGCAATTGCTTCTTAGACGTGTCTTTTTTTCTCCATTGTCTACAAAGAGAGCCTTGGGTGAAGAGCCGCAGACATTCAGGTTACGTCAGCTGAATAAAGGCCACACACAGAGGATAAGATACTCCCAAGAATCTTCCAGAAAGCCTGGAAAGACATTAACTCCCTGACAAGAAGCTAGATATGATTTTTGTGTGTCACCCTGTTGTATTCAAATGTGGCTGTTCAGAAACATGCTTTGATAAAGGCCTGTAAACTGCAGTTTTTTCCTCTTTTGTTTTGTTTTGTCCTGAACCTGTCCTTTCTTTTATTAATCATTTGTATATCCAAGACTATAAATGGAAAATATCCGTTTTTCCTCTTAAATCTAAATGTATTTCATTTGCCTTTAGAACTAGTTTAAATTTCACTTTACTCTTTTCCCCTATACTGACGTGGACTCCATACAAACTTCTACTCGCTGCTGATCTTACGGGAATGTGTTCATTTTGTTGCGAGAGGATTTGCAGCAGTACTACTGATGAAGAGGAAACAATAAAAATATTTTTTCTCAAATGGAAACTGATGGATTTTTTTTTAAGTATTAATTTAATAATAAAAAAATCAAGGCTCTGGGATCAAAGATGAAAAAAACAAGGCATGGGATTCAGCTGCTTGAACAGAAACATTTATAGCTACTTTAGGCATGTAGGGTACCTCTTTAGGTGCCTCCATCTGCCACTATAGAGGGGTATAGGTATCTGAGAGGCTTTCTAACATGTCTGCCAAGATCTGACACTGACATCTAAAATGATTGACCAAAGACTAGGGAAAATACCTTGAAGCAACACTGTGTGCCTATGTTTAGGAACTGAATCTTGCCTTGTCTGTTCAGTTTCATTTATGGAAATTTGTCACTGTGCCTTTTTTAACATCTAACTTTATGTTTTTATTATTGTTTTTCTTCAGTGAAATCCCATCTTCAATAAATGTACAATATCAGTTTGTCTCAGATATTTGTCAGTATAGCTTGCACAGAAACTGGCAAAAGATGTAACTCACAACAACCACTCACATGTAAAGCTCCAGATGTACGTATTCTTTTAGTGATTATTGGGAAAAATGTCTCTTGAGATAACCTTTTCTGCTTGAAGGACACCTGTTTGCTGCCTGATGATTAGAGACCTGGTAGAAAGGAGATCAGAACCTATACACTGGCAAGATGAGGGAGTCACTGAACCCCGATACATGGTGTCCTGGGATAAGATCCTGCCCACAAGGAATGATATGGAAAGGTCATCACCCTGTCTTATCTAATGGCTCTATTTTGAAGAGGAGTAGTGATAGACTAGAATAGACTAGAATACTACATTTATAAGAAATATGCCTCACCATGGGAGGACTCTGGAGACAGCAAGGCACCTTCACTGTAGACTCCAGTAAGATGCTGAGGTTTTGCAAAGGGTTGAGCCCTAAGACGTGTTCCTCTTTTTAGTCTTTCTTTTGGCTATCAGCAGTGACCTGCCCAGCAGGCTGGCTGTGCTCATGTCCTTGGCACTGGCTCTTCCTTCTGTGTAATGGCCTGGCAGTTCATCCTAGATTTTTCTTAAAAGCCCATGTACCCAAAATCATTACACCATCTAACTTTTAGGCACTGTTCATTCTTTCTTTCCATTCCTCCATTGTAAAGGACCAATATATTGTGAACTGACTGAAATGCATCCCAACAAAGAGGAATTCAGGCAAAAATGCCAGGAGGCCTGTGTGGATGTACAAGGGGATCCTGGACAATCTTAAACAGAAGAAGGAAGCCTACAGAGGGTGGAAGCAAGGACAGGTAGCCTGGGAGGTATACAGAGAAATTGTCTGAGCAGCCAGGTATCAGGTTAGGAAAGCTAAAGCCCAGATAGAATTAAATCTGGACAGGGGTGTCAGGGGCAACAAGAAAGCCTTCTATAGTTATGTCAGTAACAAAAGGAAGACTAGGGAAAATCTGGGCCCACTCAGGAAGGAAACGTGAGACCTAGTCACACAGGACATGAAGAAGGCTGAAGTACTCAATGACTTTTTTGCCTCAGTCTTCACTGGTAAGGGCTCTAACCACACTGCCCAAGTCACAGAAGGCAAAGGCAGGGACTGGAAGAATGAGATACTGCCCACTGTAGGAGAAGGCCAGGTTTGAGACCAGATAAGGAACCTGAAGGTGCACAAGTCCACGAGATGAGGACCTGATGAGATTCATCCACAGGTCCTAAGGGAACTGGCGGATGAAGTTGACAAGTCACTATCCATTGTCTTTGAGAAGTCGTGGCAGTCCGATGAAGTTCTCACTGACTGGAAAGGGGGAAACATAATCCTCACTTTTAAAAAGGAAAAAAAAGGAAGACTCGTGGAACTACAGGCCAGCGAGTCTCACCTCTGTCCTCGGCAAGGTCATGAAGCAGATCCTCCAGGAAACTCTGCTAAGGCACATAGAAAATATTGAGGTGATCGGTGGCAGCTAACATGGCTTCACTAAGGGCAAATCATGCCTGACAGATTTGGTGGCCTTCTATGAGGGCGTTGCAGCATTGGAGGATAAGGGGAGAGCAACAGATGTCATCTACCTGGACTTGTATAAAGCATTTGACACTGTTCCACATGACATTCAGGTCTCTAAATTGAGAGACATGGATTTAACAGATGGACCACTCAGTTGATAGGGAGCTGGCTGTACTGCCACACTCAAAGTGTTGTCGTCAATGGCTTGATATCCAAGTGATAGGCAGTGATGAGTGGTGTTCCTCAGGGGCTGGTATTGGGATCGAAACTATTTAACATCTTTGTTGGCAACATGGATGTTGAGATTGAGTGCACCCTCAGCAAGTTTGCCAATGACACCAACCTGTGTGGAGCTGTCAACATGCTGGAGGGAAGGGATGCCATCCAGAGGCACCAGGACAGACTCCAGAGCTGTGCCCATGCCAACATCATGAAGTTCAACAAGGCCAAGTGCAAGGTCCTGTATGTGGGTCGGGGCAATCCCATGCACAAACACAGGCTGGGTGGAAAACGGATTAAGAGCAGCCCAGATAAGAAGGACTTGGGGGTGTTGGTTGATGAGAAGCTCAACATGAGCTGGCAATCTGCACTCACACGCCAGAAAGACAGCCTCATCCTGGGCTGTATCAAAAGAAGCATGGCCAGCAGGTCAAGGCAGGTGATTCTGCCCCTCTACTATGCTCTCATAAGACCCCACCTGGAATACTGCATCCCTGGAGCCCTCAACATAAGAAGGACATGGACCTGTTGGAGAGGGTCCAGAGGAGAGCCACAAAGATAATCAGAGGGCTGGAGCACCTCTCCTATGAGGACAGGGTGAGAGAGTTGGGTTTGTTCAGCCTGAAGAAGAGAAGGCTCAGGGGAGACCTCATAGCAGCTTTCCAATACCTAAAGGGGGCTTACAAGAAAGCTGGAGAGGGTCATTTTGCATAGGACAAGGAGCAATGGCTTCAAACTGGAAGAGGGTAGATTTAGCTTAGATATTAGGAAGAAATTTTTCACTCTGAGGTTGGTGAGACACAGGAACAGGTTGCCCAGAGAAGTTGTGGAGGCCCCATCCCTGGAAGTGGCCAAGTTGGATGGGGCTTTGAGCAACCTAATCCAGTGGGAGGTTTCCTTGCCCATGGCAGGGAGGTTGGAACTAGATGATGTCTAAGGTCCCTTCCAACTTAAACCATTCTATGATTCCATGATTCTTTGAAATCACCACGTTATTTTTCCATGGACACGCAATGACTAACATGCACAGTAATGACAAACACACACATAGTAGATTTTATAGTCCTGACACTCCTTTGATGACTACTAACCTGAGCTAGTAAAGCCCCATAAGCTGTTCCAGTTGTCATCAAAGATCAGATTTGGGATTGTACAAACTAAAGGTGATGAAAGTGTTGTATAAGATTTCTCTGTAAAAACCCCCATCTTTCATTCAAGTCATTTCCTGGCAATACCCTGTGAACAGCAGTGAGAATTTTGTGTGAGCAAGAATTGGTTGAAGATAGCAAGGCTAGATCTAGACCCTGGGCATCTTTACTGTGTTATCGTTGTAAGAAGCAGTGCTGGGACGGAGCACACCCTTCATCCACAATGGTTAGTAAATTGAGGCTCTTTCTGGCCTTGGTTCACATGAAATATTTCTGCTCTGGTCTCTTTTTGCTGTTGGAGTACTGCTGAAAGGGAGAATTTGCCCCTTTGTGGAATGTATAGACTGCTCTGCTAAGGCAGTTATTGTGTGCAGAGGGCATTGGCTTCACAAGAACAAGTAAGGTGTGGCACAGCCATTGGTGCCGTCTGCCTCTTGTTCAAACCCCTTCTGATGGTGGGGTTCCCTGATAGTGCAGACCTACTCCTAGGAGCAGCTTTGCCAAGGCTGCTTCTTCAGAGCCACGTCCTCTCACACCACCCTCGATTTCCCCAGCTTTGCGATGAGTCAGAGCAGAAGGCATATTTCTGCTGGCTGCACATTCTCCTGGGGAAGGATGAAGCCAGAGAGCATTGCTTGGGCTCCTGCCTCCAGCCTCCTCCCAGAGGGGACTCCAGAGTTTTCTGGGGAGGCTGGAAGTGACAGTACGGTTGCTCACTTCTCTGCACACCAACACAGATCTACACGATTAAGTGCCCTCTTGCTTGGTTGCTTCCCTGCTGTAGCTGATGCTGCTGCAAATACTCTCCTGTGCCAGAGAGAGCTGCAAACTCTTTCCAGTGCATAGATGGGTCCATCAGAGTTTCGTTAGTCTTACAATTCTGCGTGTAATACATCAACTGACATGAGTCACATTTTTGCAGAAGTGTTTTTCCATGCATGGAAAAATTAATTTAACATTTGTAAAAAGCCGCCTTAAAATACAACATAAGATACACACCACTTTTCCTGTGGCTTCATTTTATGCTTTTGGAGAAGTAAGAAACCAGAAGAATGTTTCCTTAAGCAGAAGCTTTAAAAATATTTTTGTGTTTTAGTAAGGGCAAAGATGCAGTAAACCAGAATATGAGTGGAGGGAACAACAAGCAAAGCTGTCTAAGGAGCTCCTGCTCCTCTACAAAGTTAACAATGACTGAATAGTAAATTGTTTTTTAATAAGTTTTGTATTCTCCTGGGATATGGTTAAAGGGTTAATTTAACGCTTGACCCATTAAAACCGTTGAGTGCAGTGAGAACCTTGTAAGGCTGATCAGATGATTATTTCTGGAAGATAAGTGGTTGAAAACCGAGCCTCACTAGTTCAGGTAATCAAGGGAAATCGGCATAAAAGAGAAGATGCGGCTGAGTAAAGACAGAACGGCTACCTGAGATTCTATTACTTGTCGTCTTTCAAGCATAATAATGAGATTATAGTAACCCTAAACTGGCTGAAAACAGAAATCTGGCTGTCTGTCAAGTTCATTGTGTTGAGTTTTACAACACTCCAGATCTGGTTCCTCTGAACTTACAATAATTATACCAGGAAGACAGGCTCAAAGAAACCCTTTTCAACCTTGGACCTTTGTCAGGTTTTGGCTTATGACCAGAGTAGTATTGTTTATGTCATGGGAAAGAAAAAAAAACCACACACAACCAACAAAAACATTGTTAATGTTTATTATTATTTTTTCATCATGCAATTCTTAAAAAAATATTGCCACAAGTCTTTCCTCACTCCAGCTGTCACGCTGCCTTGTGATTTTCTGAATGAACTCGTTATTGAACCACGAGCCTCTTGGCTTCTCTGTGGTTATTCTAGTCAGAAACTTTTGCTGTAATCATTTTTCACACCTTTAATTGTCATATGCCCTCACATGATACGCATGTGCGGTAGAGCTCCTACTTTTTAAAAAATAAAAAATGTCATGACACGCAGAGACAAGTTGTCCCTAACATTAACCTCAAATGTACGTGTGTTTCCATCCTGGAATAATCTCAAACTTGGGTTGTTTTGGTGTGGAGAGAATTGTCTAAAACATGGGATGTTAGATCCTGTTTTGAGACTGTTTTGAGATAGCAGGAGTAAGGTTGCATTTCAGGAAGGCTTTTAGGCACGTTTGAAGTCCCGCTGGCTTCAGCTCTGTCGGGCGTATCATTCCTCCTGCTCGGTGGGAGGCTCTACCTGCCCTTCCTTCTCTCCTTATTCACACTTGTATAAATCCTTTTCCAGGTTGATGTAGGCTTGGGCTGCTAGTGTGAAGAGATGTTTGTATCCATGTCTTACTTCAGACTGTGAAGAAAATCATCAGGTTAAAAGTCCGTAATTAGTGCGCAAAGAGCTGTGTCAGCCGAGGGTGTCACCAGCCTGTTCCTGGACGTCACTGCTTTCACGTTCCGCAGGCAAAGCTGACGGGGTTAGCCTGGATGAGTTGGGCAGCTGGCATTAACCTGGCTGCTTTCTGCCAAAGGGCTTTACAGGATTGTTCACACAGACAGAGCTGCTGAAGCAGTGACCTTCTGTGATGGTCAGGGATCAGCATCTCAACACAGTACCGCTTTCACTTAGTATGGCTGGAAGAGGGGATGTCTTACACAGCTTCAAGCCTCCATGCAAAAGATGCTGATCTCCTGGCCTTGGTGCTGGCAGATGAGCTCTTTTGCCCCTATGTGTTTTGTGGTCTTGTGAGCTGATTAAATTCAGCCTCCAAAGAACACTTTCCCCTCGTCTAAACTGTATCTCCCAGAGGAAGCCAGAGCATAGGAATGTCAGTTTGTAAATTCCAGAAAGTCCTTGAGACATAGATCAAGCCCTAAGCACGAGTGTAGACTTAGGAATGTTATTAAATACTTTGTTCAATGGAGACCTGTGCTTAGAGCAAGTACGTTTCAAGCAGACACACAGACATTCAGCATTTGTTAAGGGTTGCACCCGCTGCAGTCTTTCTCATGACTTTTCATAGACTGTGGGCTTGTGACATTGTTCGTAAGCTGCCTTTACTCCCATTTTCATCTCCCAAATATCCATGTAGAAAAAAAACGTTGGTCATCCCGCAAAGTCAAATTAGAAAATATTCACATACTTTGAGCTTCCTTTAAAATGTATGTTAGCACCTATAAGCCAGGCCAGTAATCAGCATCACTATCACGGGAAAATTCTCCAACACATACCAGTGCTAGAATTGCTATTGACACACCACGTGCTACTGTTTATGGGATAGGAATAACAACTATCACTGAACTTCCTTCCATGGTTGCCATGAAGTAGCAGCCACTACTAAGTATTTTTTAAGTCCTAACTATTTTTAAGTCCTTAACAATGGACTTAGGAGCCTAATTTTAGATGCACCTATTTCTTAAATGTGCGTTTTCTATCTCTGTGCTTTTCCTGGAAAGGCCACATCCTAAGGGCCTTTCTCATGTGAGCAATACAGAATAGTCCTATGGCCTTAACCTGAAAATTGAACAGATTTTCTGACAGCAGTGTGTTTGATGAAGCACACAGTGGATGTATTTATTGCAGATATATCTTTCCTGTTTGTTCTAAAAATCGGATTCTGTTCCTCGTAACTAATAACCAATGCCCA
Source organism: Ibidorhyncha struthersii (assembly GCA_013398815.1). Taxonomy (NCBI): domain Eukaryota; kingdom Metazoa; phylum Chordata; class Aves; order Charadriiformes; family Charadriidae; genus Ibidorhyncha; species Ibidorhyncha struthersii. The sequence continues at coordinate 219,560 of VZSZ01000200.1, forward strand.
CAGAACTACCAAGTTTATCAAAGCAGAGCCAAATTATTAACAGCCTTTGTGGTTTCAGGCAGGGCCCGGTTCTCGTAAGTCAAAGTCTATTCAATGATGGCTCTGCAGTTCATAAATCACTGACTGTGAGAAATGAAAATACACTGTACTACGGTATTTGTAATTAATACAGCGTCTGTGGTGCCAAGCCTTCAGAGCCCTCCAAAAGAGCGTTTCAGGCTGCTTCTTAATATAGTTCAGTGCAGAACTAGCCCAGGAAGATGGAATACTGAAGTTAAACAGATTGAGGAATTTGGCAGCAAATCAGATTTTTTTCCCTGCAAAATGATGGTTCATCAAAATGGAGCCATTTCATGGAAATGTATGCGTTAGCAAAGCTGCCCTGGGAAAGTTTAACCAACCTAAGATTATGGGGAGAGACAACAGCTTGAGCCCAAGGAGTGAGCTGAGCTGAATGCCTGCAAACAGCTACTAGCACTGGCTTTTTATCTTACCGCACCTTTTTATTAAAAAAAAAGAAAAAAAAAAAAAGAAAAAGAAGGAAAAAGCAGTATTCACAGGAGTTCAGTCATTCAAAAAAAAAATCTAAAATCTTGGGTGTGAAATCCTAAAGCTTCTTCCCTTCCTGCGTTGCGCAGAGAAAGCTCATGGCACAGCCCAAGCTGTCGAGAGGGAACAGGGGTGCAGGATTTGGACGGAAGTCCGCACCAATGCTGCCACGCACAGTGCATCTGACCCTGTATCTACTCTCAGGGACTCGGAAGTGGCTCACAGAGCCTACATTTCTGCCATTTTCACTGAATATGCCTGCTTAGATGAAAGACATTAATGTCCATTTGCATGTGGAATAACAGGTTCTGCTAAGGTAGAACTGAGAAACTAGTTCTTCATTCTTCTGTCTTATAAATAGACTAGTTCATATATACCTGACACAGTTGAGTTACTATTTTACCCTAACATGGATTTAGGACCTTATCTTCATATATTTCTTAAAAAAAAAAAAAAAAAAAAAGAACCACCCAAACTTACCTGCATGAATAAATGAAATGGGAATGTAAAAAGAAACAGGAATACTTGAAGAGCAGCCCAAGCCCTGAAAGTGAGGAGTTAAGCACACTTCACTTCAATTACCTCAATACTAGCAACTCTAAAAAAAAAAATGTCTGCAATATTTAATGAACCTCTGCGGTGATGTTATGGCCAAATATTATGAAGGAGTTAGAAGGAAACTGCAGAGTTAATAGAACTGAATTGAAGCAAGGATTTTCAGAAATGACTTAATCTGAGGCTTGAAAACTGAAAGAACTTTTATCCTTGTTGAAAAACTGCTGGCTCCCTTCACCCAAACATATTTATATAGATATTTAACTGATTTCACTAGTGAACAAGCTAATGTATTCTGGAACAATTTATTTTAAAATGTGAACTGTAAAATTATGCTACAAAGTTTATTAAACTTTCAGGTGTTACATTTTGACATACTCAGATCTTTCCTTAACAATGACAGAATGCTACACAAAAATACTGCATTTCATCTGGTGTAGGTCTTTATCTTATCTTGACAGATTATTGCTGGTTAAATTGTAGAGCTGACTTAAAGGCAGGACTCTTCAAGGGAGTGAGAAATTAAGGCTTCACCAAATGGTAATAAAGCTATTAAAAATGCAAACAGCAAACAGCTACACTGTACAGGTTAGACAGCTAATCCAAACTAGCAGTTTAAAAAAGCAGAGCAATTACACTTTTATTTAAATGCAAGGAATATGAGCAAGAATAGAATGAGGTGCCTTGTTTAAATGCATTCTTTTGAATATTTATTAGAAATAATACATGTAGTTAAGCCACTTATCTGATTTCAGTGAATAAGTAAAATGCAAAAGATCAATTTTCATAATTATACTAAAGAAGTCTGTCTTTCATAAAAATCTCATTAATAACACCATTATTACTGAAAAAATATCTCAGTATTATTATTGTTATTCTAATTATCAGCAAAATGCTACTGATAATGTTGTCATAAAATTCCTTTTTAGTATCCTATTAAGGAAGATAGACTAAGTAGTGGTTTAAGTTAAATCTAGATCCTAAGTGGCATTTAAAAAAAAAACTTCTTTGTGTATTTGGATAAAATGCATTATGTGTATAATTACATAAATTACTTCTGGTTTAGCAAACAAGAGATATATAGATAATGCACGCATGCATATGTATTGTTGTATCTATAGAACTATATAGCCAGCTCAGTAGGAAACACGCTGAGGCACACAAGCATTGTAACAAAGTATTGCCCAAGGACAAAAATAGTTTCTCAGCAAAATTTTTAAAAACAGCCATTTTCACTTATTAGCAGAGGGCCTGTCCATACTCACTATTTCTTTAGTGCCCACCTGGATTTATTAATTTGCTAAAGAGCTTGAGGTCGTCTAGAAATTAATATTAGAAAGGGCACATTATCTTACATGGGAAGGAAATTATAGCTGCTCACATCCATTACCCAGCATGCTTCAAATCTAGGCCAGTGTGGGTTGCAGCACAGAGGAGGGAGCAGGAAGGATTTTTGGAGCTGGAACCCGACAGTTCTCCATCCTTACGGCAGACAAGGACCTGGACAGCCAGCACGGCTGGAGAAGAAGAGAATTTGTTCCTGTTGTGTCATTCATAATACAAGGGCTGGCACCGTGACCAGGAGATCCATGTGTCAACCAGAACCTCGGCACATGAGTCCCCAGAAAAACAGGACAGCTGGTTCCCTAGCCGAAAAGTTGATTAATAAATAATAGTTACAGTAGCCACCAAAGCCAATCAAAAACATGTACACAAGCTTCCTTGGGAGGTCCACGACAGCAAACAGCTTTCTGAAGCAGGAGACACATGGAGGATGAATAGACAGTTGGAAAAGTTGCACAGTTTTTTGTGGGAAGGCAGTCTGCTGCCCTCTGAGTTCCCAAACCATCCAAAAAGAAATGTGCCACTGGCAGCATAGCAATCTTGTAGCCCTTATATCTGGGAAGGTAACGTTGTGAGACATCTTCAGGTTTCTTGAGCAACAGATTTTCATTGGTTTAGGTGTTTCTAGTAGTTTCTGGTTCTGTCTTCATAGCAACAGTGACTTAAATAATACTGGAAACAAGTTCATTTGATGGTACAAGAAGAGGCTGGTGTCTGGGAGGCAATTAAAAGAGTAGGCTTGAAGGACACTTTTCTGCCCAGATCTTGATTATTTGTATATACATGTCCTTACATGCATAAAAACATATGGCGGACAGTGGTTGGGTGAATGGATATTTACCATAGCACTGATTAAGCAATGCCTACAGATACAATTAAGAAGCATCTAAGCAAGAGTTCAAGACTTTACGTGAACAGGGTTAGAAATAAGCACATGCCTAAGTAGATCACAGGCTGATTTTCTGTTACGACATTTATTATTTTTTGTTAATTGTTATCACGTTCAGAAAAAAACTCCTGGCAAGGGAAATTTATTTGTATCTGTAGCTTGACTGCCTTCTCCTGTCTTAAAACACTAGAAGCAAATTAAGTTATCCAAGTAGAGAAAGTCAAGGAACTTTCAGAAACAACTTTCTGTGTATTGCGATCACTGGATGCAATAGAGATAGTTATACTTATCCCAACGTGTCACAGGTGGCATTTACCACTATGCATGAGTGTTAAAGCAAACAGAAACAGCTTTTATCACAGCAGAATGTCATGATCTGCACTTAGGGTTCAATCTTTCCATCCACTATGTGGGCACAAATTGACATGCCTCAGAGAGTAGGATTGAATTCTCCACTTATTTTAGAAAGTGTTCTAAAAATACAATCAATATAGGGGGTTGTAAAAATAACTTCTTTTTTTTTTTTTTTTTACTTGCTGGGGAGAACTGTGCATAAATTATGGCTTTATTTTCTTCTACTTGAGAATTATGTAAGTTGTATGAAAAGCTCAAAATAATTTAATACAACCACTGTGCTTTTGCATCTGCGTGTCTCTAGTCATTTCTTTATTCCTCCCTTTTTTCTCCCCCCTTCCCTTGTTCTCTCTCTTCCACTCTCTGTCTCTCAGTGTCTCTCTCCATGACTCACACGCACGCACACACATACACACACTCTCCAGCAGCAAGGGCACATGCAGTAGGCAACCCCCAATTTTCCCACTTGAAAGTGTTCCCGTGGCTTCCAGTATGATTTTTTGCAGCTTTTATGTATAACCACCTACCTCTGCAAGACAATTGATTTCTGTTGATCTCTTGGGTGCACACTTAGGGCAGGTTTCACTTAGTCAATCTCTGTCTCCAGCCCACTGTTTGGATTTATTGTGGATACTTTATAAGCAGTGGCTAATTTTAAGGAGGAAGAATACAAATAATATAATAGTAAGAGTGCATTATCTTCAAAAGAATAACTGTCTCTTTCTGTCTAACACTATTTCTGCTAGAAACAAAACAGATCCTAATTAACCAGGGACCCAAAGATTCTTCACTTTTGGGCTAAATCCTGCAATTTTCCTGTCTGAAAGGAGCACCGGATTTTCCTTCTGAAGCAATTAAAACTTATATAACGGTGAAGCTTCTGTTCCCAATCTGCATGGGAACACGGGGTTCCTGGGGCTGTGTGTGCAGTTAAACCTGCATTCGCAAAACCAGCGACAAAACTCATTCTAACCCAGGTGTGCTCACACCCTCCCAGTCCTTAATTATGTGATCACAAAGCTCCCCCACAAAATCCTGTGGATTTTGTCTACAAAGTTGGGCACAGGTGATGTTTCTTTTAGTATAACCCAACTAGTTTAATTTACACGTCAGAACCTTTATTGCTGTAATCTCTCTCCTCTCGAATGTTCACCTTAACAAATTGATCAGCCTTGATGTGCTATGTACTTACTAAAAGGAAAATATGGTTTTCTTTTTGAGATAGTACTTTAGAAGCGTAAGCGTTTAGAAGTGTCTTTTAATGAGTGGAATGTCTTGTTTGTGACTGTATCCCCTACATAAAGCCGTACCTACTTCGTGTTTTTCCTGTGACCAGTTCCTAAGCTGTTTTAAAGCTCATATTCACTCCTCTGTATGTCAGATCTCTTTTTGTTCTTTTTCTTCTCCTTTTCCTTTTCTTCTCCTCACCTCTCTTGTCCTTCCTTCTTTCCTTTTTTCCTTTTTCCTTTTCCTTTTTCATAGGAATTTGCACTTGTTTGTTGCTGATTCGTAAGTCAACAGCATCTCAATAAGTCAGTAAGAATAATTTGAAAAAATATTTTCTCAGAAAAATATTTGGAATATATATATGTGCTTTCAGATGTTCCCTTTTCACATTTTAATGAGCACAAACACAGAAATAATACTTATAGTAGATATTCATGCTGCAGTGAGCTCCTGAAACATGATCTTTAGCACAAAAGTGCCACAGCTTCTTAAGACTGCTTATATGCATGAAAAATCAAATCTGGACACTTAGACACTTTTGAAGACTTGAAACAAAACATTAGTGAAATAATTGCTGAATCCAGGAAATTACTGTGAAGTGATATGTGACACATAATGTCTGTCAGTGTTACTGCAAGTGAACGTGCTTTGGGCCAGATCGTGGCCAGCCACTGAGCGTTGCAGGAGAGACAGAGCAGGCTTCGGCAGCTAGATAGCATTTTTCTTGCATAAAATTATCTTTCTGTGCTATACTGCTGATCTGGCGGCTGTGTCCCTGCTCCCCAGATAGGGAGTCAAGAAAAATAATATTTTGTCATTACTTTATGTTGTAATCACTGGATGTTAGGCTCAGTCCAAAAAGGCTACTCCAGCCTTTGCAAGTCAGGGCAGGCTCATGACTGCTCCTGCTTTGCTCCAGGGAGCAAAACCAGCCTTTGGGAATACAAACAGAGCACCTTGGATGCACAAAATGAAGCACTCACTTTGAAACACACATCAGGGAGTATTTGACAAATCGCCCCTTGAAACTTACGGGGAAACAACATCCATTAATGCTCTCCAAGCAGTCCTTAGACACACCTGTAATCCTTTCTCCACCTGTATTATGAACCGCAATGTTTGTTTCCTTGGATTTCTAAATGTGATGTAACCTTTTAACTCCAAATCTCTTATTTTCTCTGTTATATACTTCAGGTTCTCCACAACAGTTCCTGTAAATGTCAGCATGGCTCCATATGTAATTTCTCTTCACTCATAGCTGTTGTTAACATAACATTACGCAGAAAAACATATACCCCATCTCTCCAGGCCCTCCACCCCAATTTCTCTTCTGATATTGGAGGTGTATTATGACATTCATTTCTATTTGGCACTTTAGGGGAAGGGTATGTTTATAATTTTGACAATGCATATGCTTATGTTTAAAGTGTGTTTTCTGTCTCCGAGTAGGAAGGCAAATAACCATTATCAGTCACTACTTATTAAATAAAATTGTAGCTAGTAAACAGCCAACTTTAGCCATTTTTAAGTCCAGCCATTCAGTTAGTATGGCATTCCCATCTAAAAGATATTTACCTTTAAGGAAAATTACAAAAAGAAAGGGTATATGGGAAGGGGAGAGGGGGTACAGAATGATTCATAGGAAGAGTCATGGCTCCTGCAGAGCTATTCTTTGTTTCACAACACAATCTGTGCTGTAATCCTGTCTGCTCAAAAAATAGTGTAAAAGGATCTGTTATTTCACCCCTCATTTACATGGTAAGAGTGTGTTGTGATCCCCAGCTGCTGAAGAAAGAAAATACAGTAGCCCAATCTCCTAATTTGACCCCTTTCTTTATGAAAAAGCATGTTACTGTAAACATTAGCTCTGGCTAATAGTCTTCAAAAACACTGCTCTTTGTCATTGTTGTGACAAGCAGCAACCTGCCTTGGCTGTGAGATTTGCCCTCACTTGATGGTCCATGGTTCTCTTAACGCTTCCTCTCGCCAGGCCACTGTAGCTGGTTGGCCGACCCAGCATGTACGTAACTGTGCTGCACAGATGTACTTCTGCATGTCATCTTCATTGGCCTGGGGCTCCTCATGCCGTTAGGACTGCTGGGGGAACATCGTTCTTCTGGCTGCATAAACTCCACAGAATCACAGAAGGTTTGAGGTTGTAAGGGACCTCCTGAGTTCATCTGGTCTGACTCTCCTGCTCAGGCAGAGACACTTAGAGCTAGTGGCCCAGGACCATACCTGGTCAACTGGCATATCTCAAAGGATGGAGACTCCACAACCTCCCTGGGCAACCTGGGCCAGTGCTTGATCATCCTCAAAGTAAAGTCTTTTCTTACATTCAGAAAGAGTCTCCTGTGTTTCTGGTTGTGCCCCTTGCCTCTTGTCCTGTCACCAGGCACCACTGAAAAGAGCCTGGCTCCATTCTCTTTGCACCCTCCCTTAAGGTACTTCTATGCATTGATAAGATACCCCCTGAGTCTTCTGATCTCCCGGCTGGACAGTCCCAGCTCTCTGTCTTCATATGGAAGGTGCTCCAGTCCCTTAATCATCTTCATGGCCTTTCACTGAAGTTCCTCCAGTGTGTCCATGTCTGTCTCGGACTGGGGAGCCCAGAAATGGACACAGTACTCCCCTTACGGCCTCACCAATGCTGAGTAGAGGGAAATACCTCCCTCCACCTGTTGGCAATACTTACTAATGCAGCCCAAGATAACACTAACCTTCTCTGTGACAAGCACACATTGCTGGCTCAAGTTCAACTTGGTGTCCACCAGGACTCCCAGGTCCTTTTCTGCAGAGCTGCTTTCCAGCTGGGTAGCCCCCAGCATGTACTGGTGCCTGGGATTGTTCCTCCCCAGGTGCAGGACTTTCCACTTCATAGAATCATAGAATGGGTAGAGTTGGAAGGAACCTTAAAGATCATCTAGTTCCAACCCCCCTGTCATGGGCAAGGACACCTTTCACTACACTAGGTTGCTCAAAGTCCCATCCAACCTGACCTTGAACACTTCCAGAGATGGGATCTCCACAACTTCTCTGGGCAACCTCTCCCAGTGTCTCACCACCCTCACTGTAAAGAATTTCTTCCTAATATCTAAACTAAATCTACCCTCTTTTAGTTTAAAACTGTTACCACTTGTCCTATCACTACACTCCTTCATAAAAAAGCCCTTCCCATCTTTTCTGTAGGCCCCCTTTAGGTATTGGAAGGCCGCTGTGAGGTTTTCCGGAGCCTTCTCTTTTCCAGGCTGAACAAACCCAACTCTCTCACGCTGTCCTCATAGGAGAGGTGCTCCAGCCCTCTGATCATCTCTGTGGCTCTCCTCTGGACTTGCTTCAACAGGTCCATGTCCTTCTCATGTTGAGTGCTCCAGAGCTGGATACAGTATTCCAGGTGGGGTCTTACGAGAGCAGAGTAGAGGGACAAAATCACCTCCCTTGACCTGCTGGCCACACTTTTGATACAGCCCAAGATGCAGCTGGCTTTCTAGGCAGTGGGCACACATTGCCAGCTCATGTTGAGCTTCTCATCAACCAACACCCCCAAGTCCTTCTTCTCAGGGCTGCTCTCAATCCATCTCCACCCAGCCTGTATTTGGGCTTAGGCTTGCCCCGACCCATGTGTACTTGGCCTTGTTGAACTTCATGAGGTTCCTGTCAGCCCATTTCTCCAGCCTTTCCAGGTCTCTCTGGATGCTGGCACAACCCGCTGGCATATCAACCACACTACCCAATTTTGTGTCATCTGCAATTTTGCTGAAGTGCACTCTGCCCCGTCATCCAGATCATTAATGAGGATATTAAACAGGATTGGACCCCTAGGGTACACCACTAGTTACTGGCCTCCAGCTGAAGGTCATGAAACTGAACACCACTCTCTGGGCCCAGCCATTCAGCCAGTTTTCAATCTTCCTCACTGTCTACTCATCCAGCCCATAATTCAATACCTTTTCTATGTGGATTTTCTGGGAAACAGTGTCAAAAGCTTTACTAAAGTCCAGGTAGAAAATATCCACTGCTCTCCCTTCATCTACCCGGCCAGTCATTTCACCATGGAAGGTTATCATGTTGGTCAAGTATGACTTCCCTTCAGTGAACCCATGCTGACCCTGACCTTCAAGTGCCTGGAAATGGTTTCCAGGATGGTTCTATCACCTTCCAAGGGATCAGGGTGTAGTTCCCTGTGCCCTGCTTCTTGCCCTTCTTGAAGATCAGAGTGATATTTGCTTTTCTCCAGTCTTCGGGCACTTCTCTCAACCACCGTGATTGAGTCACAGTCAAATTTAACAACGACAGCTGCCAGCTCCCTCAGCACTCATAGGTGCATCCCATCAGGACCCAGGGACTTACATATGCACAGTTTGTTTAAGTAGTCTATGACCTGATACTCTTCCACCAAGAGTACATCTTTCTTGCTCCAAGCTTTCTCCCTGATCTCTGGGATTCCTGAAGGCTGGTCTTGCTAGTAAAGACTGAGTCAAGGAAGGCATGCAGTACCTCATGTCCTGTGGAAACCAGGTCCCCCATCTCCTTCAGCAATGGCCCCACATTTTCCTTAGCCTTCCTTTTGTCACCTATAGAAGCCCTTCTCTTGTCTTTGACATCCCTTACTACATTCCATTCTGGTAAATTTGACTGTGACTCTTTTCCAATGAATTCTGGGATTTCTGCAGGACAGAGGATCATTGTGATGAAGTGTTAGAAGAACATCGGTGCCCAGGGGATGGTACGCCCCGTCATCTTCTCTAACTGCAGAACAGGCTGAGCATCAGCTGAAGGGAAAGGGACTGCTAGTGCTGCTACCCAAACACTGTGGCAGGATTGTCAGCCTGGGTTGAAAGCACCATCAAACTTGGGTGATAGCTTGTTGGGATAGGTGGGAGGGATATTACAAGTGTAGGAGCTGGGTTTAACTCTGCAACAACGGCACATTAGTAGCCTAGTTTATTGCCAGAACATAGTCACCCTGACATCTTTACTGCACAGATATTAGTTCACCCCCAAATGCCTTCTCCAGTAGGTCACTTGTTTTCCTGTGGAGGGAAAGCTAAACACAGTTGGTAGGGCAGTGGTAGGACACACAACAAACAAACCACTTGTCTGTGGGATGCACTGACCGTGGCTCATTCTGCCTTAAGTCATCCTGTAAAGCTCTCCCAGAGGTCCCTGTATGACCTGGCATCCACGTGCCATCATACCCCCTCCCATGTCAGACAGCACACACTGTTAGCATCATGCTAGAAAACCCCTCTCCAGCTGGCTCTGACCCAACACCTCATGGTTTCAGTCACATTACACCAAAAGTCCACAAAAATCTGTCAAAAGTGATGTCTCAGAGACACGGGGGGGGCTAGCAGACACCTGGATAGGCTATTGCAGACAACGTTGTCCCAGGACAGTGGGGACACCAGCCAGCCCCACATCATAAGAGGGGCCCAAGCTCTTTCCCCAGTGCACTCCCCAGAAGGTGTGGATGTAGCATAAAACATAGTCTCTGTATCTGTGCATTTTATTTTATGCATTTTTTCTAATTGAAAATAAATACAACTGTAAGAAGAATGACAACAAAAGCATTACCAAAAACTCACACATTGTCCTGTGGGTATGCAAGGGGCAAGCTCCTACTGTGGAGCATTGCGATTGCAAACACCCGGCATTGAAAAAAGAGACATGAACCCACCAGTTAGGTGCTGTGTGAGATCCCCATGAATTCAGTGGAGGGCAGAGAGCTGACGTCCTGTCGTAGTTTTGGCTGGGATGGAGTTGGCTTTATTGCTGGCAGCTGGTGCAGTGTTGTGTTTTGGATCTGGGATGGGAATGACATTGATAACACACTGATGTTTTTGGTTGTTGCGAAGCAGTCGACACTTTCTGCTTCTCATACCACCCCATCAGTGAGTAGGCTGGGAGTGCACAAAAGCTGGGAGGAGACACAGCCAGGACAGCTGATCCCAACTGACCAAAGGGATATTCCGTCCCATATGATGTCATGCTCAATATATAAAGCTGGGGGAAGAAGAAGGAAGAGGGGGACGTTCAGAGTTATGGCGAAAGCTCAGTCTCTCCCTTTCCTGCAGTGGTCCCACAGGAATCAGAGATCCTGACAAGGTTTGAACCTATAGCACCCACAAGGTAGCCCCCTAATACTAGATTCTTGCATCACTCGGTGGGCACATTCTGCATCCATCTTGCCGATGCTGGAAGAGGAGTACCACTACATGATTCTCATCAAGAGGGTATAAAAGAAGGTGAAGGACTTCAGCTACCTGATTAGGGTCTCATTGAGGAGTAGACAGTCCAGGCAAAAATGGTTTTGTTTATTTTTGAGAGAGAAAGAGGATTCCTCTTCCAGGATTTAGGTGGTTTTTATATCCCTTTGAATGCATTTAGATTATAGAATATCTCAGGCAGGAGATTAATGACCAAAATTTCCAGACTCAGGGTTTCTAAAGGTGTTCGAAAGCTAACTTTAGGCACCTAACAAACTCAGGCTGAACACTGAGGCAGTCAGTGTTTTGGGCAGTTAATAAGGAGTAGAGAAAAAATGGCCTTGGACAACGCAGGATGTTGTCTAAAGCATTAAGCGACAATCACTGGAGAGCAGTGCTTTGATCAGTTGTTTAAACTCTAATTGCTTCTCAGTCTAAAACAAAGATATCCCTTGCCATTACTTGGTGGCTTCAAGAACTTAATCAGGTATTTCATTTGCACCAGTGCTTGTGCTGTGTCCATGATGCCATTACATAGCAGTTGCCATTGTAATATATGTTCTGAAAACTGGCAACGGATCTCTGGTGAGTAAGAAACACTGGCTATGTCCAAATGAGGTAGAACAATCTGATGTCCAGAATTTTTTACTTGTGTTAACCAAATATATTTAGGACAGATTTACTTTTTATTTTTCACTGAAATCCTCTTGAAGTGGGATTTTATGATACCATTTGTATTGGCAGTATACTGTACAGATTCCCGTTTTCGCTGCTGTATAGAGAGGTTTCCTACTTATGAACTTTAAAAAAGCCATCGCAGTTTTTCCTATTCCAGATAAGGTGTTGACAAGTTTATACAAATACAGAAGGGAAGATAAATGCACTCCGTATCAAGGCCCAAGTAAGTGGCATGATAATTTCAAAGCTGTTGACAATTTTAAACATGTTTTATAATGCTGCTAAGAAGTTTTCCTAAATATGTAGCTCCTACTAATATTGTGCTATGCTACTTGTACAATAATGCCAAAGATCCAATAAAGGCCTAGAAAGAATGCAAAAATTTCTTAAATAACCATGAGTCAAATTTTCCACCTAGGCAGACCTTTGGCTGTTAATGGAGTTCCGCAAGATGCAATGCAGAGATTATTAGACATTATTAGACATATTTACAAGACAACGTACCAGAAAAAATGCAGTCACTAAGGTGAGGCTGCTGGCTAATATATTTCCTTGAAACTTTAAAGTTAAACAACTTTGAAAACTAGGCTGCTGAGCAGAAATTGACATAATAATGGGAAGACTCCAGAACAACTGAGGAAAGCAGAAAATTAATTTTTTGTCTAAACTCAGACTTTAAATATTTAGAATAATTTTAAATCTGTACTCTCCTTTTCTGCTGATTTTTTTTGCAAATGCTCAGGAAAGCAACATACTCTTTATTTTTCCTGTATATAATTCAGGTTCATGGATGTAGTATATCTCAGATGGCAAGACTGCTTATCCTCTCAGTGTTTCCTAGAAGCAGTTTCACAGCAAGACCTAGTCTGCTGGGCTAAGGAAGTACCCTGTTCATCTTTAAACCACAGAAATCTCAGGAATAGCATCAGGCTTTCTTCTCTCGTATCATATGCTATTTAAAGCCCCCTTTAAAATCATGAATAAACTATAAAATGAAGCCATGCCTCATCTGCCTTCCAGAATCTGCTGGATGCTCCCCAGCTTGCACATGAATGCAACTTTTGAATACCAATTGCAGCCTCTGAGGAAGACAGTCACAAGGAGCTGCCTGCCAGGCTTAGGCTGGACCCTGTGCACCCTGTTTGGTGTCAGGTTAGCACCGACGCTTCAATTCTTGAGGGCTCTGCAAAGGATCCTCATCCCTGCATTCATTTGACTTACTGATACGGGGTTATCACCAGTAAAAGAACCACAAGTCTACGTTTTAATCAAGGCCATTACTTGCAGATTTTCTTTCTCAGACATATATGGGGATATATTGCTATCAGTAACCCATATCCTGTTATTTCCCTGCATGCCCCAATTTTGAGGACAGTGACCTGAAATCTCTCCCTATCTCATCTCCACAAAGGGAACAGACATTATTCCTGCTTCCTCAGAAAAAGATACATTGCATGTATCTTCTACACATAACCACTTTTCCCCCAGTGACATTGAATTTGTCTCCACTAGCACCCTGTAATAGCACAACAGCTCGTACAGTATCTCGACTACTTAAAGAAACTTCCCCCTCTCCCTGACCACTGCCTCCCTCAGCCGAGCTCACCTATTGCCTTCATTTCTGGGCAGCAGAGAAAGAGAAAGCTGTACTGATGGTACCTGCGAGAGGACCAAGTGCCTGTCTCTGGGGCCTTCAGCATTTGTCGCTTCTTCTTGTTCACTTCTTGTTCACAGCAGAAAAAGAGCCTTGTGGAATTGCTCCTCGGGGTCCCAGCTGGAACTGTGATGGGGAGGCCCTTGCAGGGACCTAGCTGTGACTTTCCCAAATCAGAAAATGTAGCAGGACCCACAATGGGTGGCAAATGTTTGTGGCAATCTCAAGAGTGTGACCTGTGTCAGGCTTCTGAGGATGCGAGGCACAGATCCTTCCAAAACAGGGTGAATTTTGCTGTGGTCACCTGAACATCTTCCTCTTCCCCCAGCCTAGGATTCCATGCAGTTGTTCCCATTGCCTGTCCATAAACTGGAGACCAGACCCAACATAACTCAGTTTGTGAATATATTAATATATGGTTTTAGTTTGGGGGGTGAGTGCAGTGAGGAACAGCACCATGGAGCAAAGATCCTACCAAGAACCAAGCAAAGCCTTGGTAGCTCTGTATTTATGCAAAACTGACAAAACTATGCGGGCATCATTTTCATAACCATGAATTCCCAGGGAATCCCTCCCAGGAGGCCTGAGGAGCAAACAAAGAGCTGGTCATGCCATCCAGGAGGAGGACTTACATATACATGTCACATGCAATTACTTGCATTAATAAATGGCATTGCCATCTGCTTATATTATCATATTTTATACTTTATATTATATAATTTATAACTTTCCTTAATATTTTAATGACTCAAAAATGTGAAAGATGTGCCAGAAAAAGCCCAAAGAAGACACATTGTGCTACTTCCCCAGAATAGCATAAAGTCTGAATCTGATGGGGAACAAGCAACGTGCTGAGAAATCAAAGACAGGAAAAGGAATAGGAAGGGAGCATTGGGACCATGAATCTAATAAGAAATCCATATGATGAGTCCTATCAATGAGATATTGACTGCTTTCTCAGCTGCTCCTCCTTACTCGTTCCTCTTAAAATGGAGAATTAGGAAAAAAACACAGAGTGAAGTACTCAGAGCATCTGGGAAATAATATTCCTGGCATAGAGGCTGATCGGGGAAACTGAGTATAGGTGCTTATGAAGAAGGAAGATAAAATGGATATTGGATCTGACATTCACAAAGGAGCAGAGAAGGAAGGAGACAACAGGGACAACGGGTGGAAGCAGACGTGGCCATTGGCAACAGCTTTATATTCTGACAGTTTCCCAGGTTATAACATTCAGTTTTGTTTTCACTGGCAATAACTCAGCCATCTTCACCAAAAAAAAAGAATGTATTTTGGTGAAAAAACGCTTGTGTGACAATAATTCTGACCAGCTTTTATGGTTTCAGCTGGGATAGAGATGACTTTCTTACTAGCAGCTGGTGTAGTGCTGTTTTGGATTTGGGATGAAAATAGTGTTGGTAATGCGCTGATGGTTTTGGTTGTTGTGAAGCAGTTGAGGCCTTTTGTGCTTCTCATACTGCCTCGCCAGTGAGGAGGCTGGGAGTTCACAAAACTTTGAGAGGAGACACAGCCGGGACGGCTGACCCCAACTGACCAAAGGAACGTTCCATACCGTATGATGTCATGCTCAATATATAAAGCTGGGGGAAGAAGAAGGAAGGGGCGGACATTGACTTTCAGCATGATGGCATTTACTCTTTCCAAGTAACCGTTATGTGTGATGGAGCCCTGCTTTCCTGGAGATGCCTGAACACCTGCCTGCCCATGGGAAGAAGTGAAAGAATTCCTTGTTCCACTTTACTTGCGTGCGTGGCTTCTGCTTTACTTATTAAACTGTCTATCTCAACACGTGTGTTTTCTCCCTTTTACTCTTCTGATTCTCTTCCCCATCCTGCTGCAGGGGGGGAGTGAGCGAGCGGCTGCGTGATCCTAGTTGCCGGCTGGAGTTAAACCATGACACCAGCCTTAGCAGGGAGGTTAGGAAAAGTGCAGGAGCTGAGCGACACAGATCCTTGAAGGCACAGAGAGAAAAGTTTTGATTTCATAGGTGACAGACACGACATGTGGACTGAAGAATGCGTCAGATTGGTGAAGCAACTGTGAGAGAGGAGTTTCAGAAAGGAGAAAATACATAACCATCAGGGTAATAGGCACGTAATAAATGAAAAGAAAACATCATACTATGGAATATAATATTGCCTTGTTGGAAAGGACTAATTTAGTCTCCAAACACATAGATAAATGGGACTATGAGAATTATGGCAGTGTTTGTTGAAAATCTGAGCCGTTAAAAGGTAAATGAGGTAGAGAGACCAAGCTGCATTTCTAGGGAGCCCCAGCACGTGGCAGAGACACAGAGATGCTTTTATAGCCCGGTAAAACTGACTGATGGTCTATAATAGAGACTGCTGGGGAGGATGGGAGGGTATTTAGTAGAAAAATGTGTCAGTATTCTGTCATGTGGTAGATGTCGGGAGAACTGAAGGTGATCTGCAGAATACATTTTAAGACAACATAAAAAGCAGTGATTACGCAGGTATACTAAAAAATAGGGATAGTAGAAAGTTCTGAACTGTTTCATTCTTTTTCTACCTCAGAACAGAGCAAAAAAAAATATTTGAGAATAAGACTTTTTTTGCAATACTGATGAGTAAGAATTAAATTTGTCCAAAGCTTGTGACTTCACATCATAGAGTCCTAGGAACAGCACAGCAGAAAACAACTTAAAATCTGAAATATTCATTATAACTTCTGGTTTTCAAAAAAAATCTTCTCTTTTTTCTGAGGGAATCAAGGGACCAGGAATCTTGAACTTCTGATATCACATATTAAGCTTGAGCTGTGTAGGTTTGTGCTTGCCTATGAAGAAAATGGGAGTCTATTTCCCAGTGAGAAAGCAGAAATGAATTCATAATTCCACCCTCCTGTTTATTAGTTCCACTCACCCAGTAGTGGGAAAGAAACAACCCTGTGTGACTTGGAGGACTAGTTACCCTGGGAGAGTGGGAAGCAGTGAATAGTGAAGGCACAGATCCAGCATGCAATAGGCTGAAATTGGCTGAAATATGTTCCCGGCAAGTATTTCTTGAATAGTTATAAATAACAACAAAATACAAAAAAAAAAAAAAAAACCACCCTAAACTGTTCCAATCGGTTTGTTAAATAATAATAGCCCATCATTTGCTGAACACACTGTTTGTCATCAGCTGTTTGTCTGTCCCTGCCGCTGATGGAAGAAAACTCCGGCTGAGTGGGCAGATGTTTCTTTCTGCTAACTTTGACAACACTTGGGTCCATAGTCCTTGACCAGAGGAACTAATTAAGTAATAAAACCAGCTCTTTGTAGGATAGGAAGAAAGAAAGGGTGGAACCACTGAAGAACTTGAGGCACTGATTAACTCACAAGTGTTTCCTGTATAATGCAAATCATCAATGCTTAATGCTCTCTGAGAGTAATAAACCAGAATCGTAAGTATAACAACAATATCACGAGTCATATATGAATCCTACAGGATCCTAGGACATCTTTCTTCATAAACTGTTTGATCTGTTAGAAGAATTGTTTTAACTTCTTATTTACTTATCTTTACATTTTGATGCTATGCATTGCAACGGAACTTATCCAGCAGGTTCTTTGTAGTGTGGGGAATGGAGAAATAAAATCAAGAAAATAGCCCTCCTCAAGTAACAAAATGTGGAAAACTTGCCGGAATTAGCACAAATGCAGACTACAATCAGCCTAATATTAAACGAACACTCACTGTACCTTTTCTCTGCCTGCTAAACTACTAATTGATGTGCTACTGATGAATAAAAGGGATGGTATTTCAGCCATGAACTCGCTTCACCACTGCGGTTTACTGAGAGCCCCAAGCTGCTGAGCTCATTACAGATCCCTTCCCTGAACTGGTTTTACAGGCAATTTTGTGAAGGGGCAGCATCAGAGCTAGCCCACTGATTGGGACTCCATTGGCTCAGCGGGGCTCCAGGAGTTCAGGGGAGAGAGAGCACAGCACTGAGCTAAAAATACGTCTTTGCCTCTGTAGTGCCAGGAAGATTGCCTGGCTGTGCTAATTGGGAGGGACCTAGAGATCTGGGTGGTATTTTAGGCTAATCTCGAGGTGGGACCTCTGCAGCATGTATGTGGCTCTGAATATAATCTCCTTCGGTGCTGTCATTTATACCATTGCAGGCATTTACAATCAGAACCATCCTTGATTGACTCGTGGCTGTTGCTGCACCCTAGACTCATCTTGCAGGAGTGAGGGGGGATGAGGGAAGGTGAAATGGCTGTGCACTGAACGGACTTGTGAAACCGCGTCACAATTTTAGTGCGGCGTTGAAGTTCTAAAATAAGAGAAATTACCCTGACAGGACCAGGGCTTAGGGGGATGGCACAGATGTATAGTCCTTCCTCAGAAATTGGCTTTAGAGTTGCACAGCAGAGAAGGTGTTCTTAAACCCCATCTTGTCAGGATTTATTTTTCAGTCCTGCCTTCTTTTTCCTTGTAGTCTCATTTTTTATTCTCTGAACAAACAATGTAGCACTGATCTCAGCCATTCCCTAGTTTACCTCTATTTAGAGCACAAAACGCCCATGTTTGAAAACCGGGGTGGTCAGAGGAGTCTATGTTTCTGCTCATCCCGCCTGGAGTTAGTAAGGTGGAAGGAAACAGAGGACAGAGGAAAAGAGGAGTGTAAGAAACAGTGACAGACTGAGAGCATGAATAAAACCAACAGAAGCAGCAGTAGAAAGCCTGAAAAAGGCTAGAAGCAAAACTTGATCATGGGAAAACTGAGAAACTGAGCATTTTTGCTTAAAAAAACACATTGAACTATTTGTTTGTTTGATTGTCTGTTTGTTTTAACGGATATACAGTTTTACGGGGGTATTGCTTGCTTTACTGGTAGGACGTATTTCAGCAAAACAGAAAAAAGTAGAATATTTGAATATTTCACTCCTCCAAATCTGACGGGATTTTTTTTTTTTTTGTTAGAGCAACTTCATAAAATACCAGCGTGATTGGGTGAGCGATGCCAAATATTCATTGCATGAAATATCTGTGTCACAGACCAGTCTACTGACTGTCCGTTACTGGCTGGAATACCTAAAATAAGTTTTATGAGCCTCTTCACATGACATAACAACATTTTCATGAAGCAGTTGCACTGGAGATCTTATAGCAGGTATGAATTATAACAACATAATTCTCCAAAGAAAATGCAATTACGATGAAGTTTAACATGTTACTTTTGCTGCCCAGGCAAGTGCTTTATAAACTTTACTGGGGTCATCGCTTTGCACAGCATCAGTCCTCCAGCTGTGTTTTTGCAGCAACCTTAACATTGGACACAAACATCAGGCAGCCTTCCAAGAGCAAGATGAAGAATGGTGCCCTCACCCAAAGCAACGTGGAAAATTTTAGGGTGTTAAACCACATTTACAAATAAATAAGAGGAGGAGTTTTCTAGGTTATGAAATGGCGCCTCTTGTCAGGCTCCTACACCTGTATTTAGAAACCCAAACGAAGAGGCTGATGTTTGTAAGTGGCGAGGGCACAAATACTTCTTATTTTCCCGTTAAGCCCCTGTCCTTAAAGATCTAACCCTGAAGTATCAGCTGATATTTTTTTCCAGCTGTTGCTATTTACCTCTAATGCCTTTATGACCAATATGATTCTAATAAGCACTTAATACAAGCCACAACTCCAGGTTTAAAATAGTCTTAATTCTGCATAGCTGCTTGAGAATACCTTGCTATAAACCTAGAGGATGTTGGAAAGATTTCAGTGGAGAGCAAGTAGCATGATTAAAGACTGGAAAGCGTTATTGACAGCGTATGTAGAAGAAAGGGAAGGTACTCAGTCTAGATAAATCATATTAAAGCCTAGGTTAAGGGGTGACTTGATCATGTAAGCATCTATATGGGGGCAGAAGGACGGCTGTAGAGGACCCTTCAGTCTAGCAGAGAAAGGAATACATGTTACACTGCACCTGGAAGTTCAAACGAGACAAATTCTGACTGAAAAAAAAAGGTCTGAACGGTTAATGGTGGCGGCAACTAACCACTGAAATTGTCTACTGAAGGCTGTGGTGGATTTTTCATTCTTGAAAATTCTCCACATGAAAAGTGTTTCTAGAGTATACTCCAGTTTAACCACAGCTTTTTGATTTGAAAGAGGAATTAATTCAGGAAAGATTAGAGGCATTAATACACCTAACAGCTATGGTACTTGCTACATCAATAAAATGTAATACATAACACAGTAGCGGGCCAATCGTTCCATTTTACTGCTCAGCTAATTCCGTCCCAAGAGTTGTTGGCAATACTTTATCCAAGGTTTTGCACAAAACCATCACTGATGCAGAACAACAAAAGAGAATTGCGGGTACATCCTGATTTCGGATCTATGGTAGTCAGTAGAAAAGAGTCAAGCTGACTTCGGTGGGATTTGGTCCAGGGTCTTACTTAGGATTTGAGAAAACAGAAACAATTTTGTTTTCTGGCCTTATCTGTAAGTGCATAAAGGCTTAGAATATTTCTAAAGGCTTAGACTCCTTCTAATTACCATGGGGTTTATTGTGTCAGGCAGGTAAATTTTCTGTGATCTGCCGGGTATAAAGTTGGGGATAAACTCATCCTGGGGATTTCAACAGAAAAGTTTCAGCCCTGTCATCAAAGCTAGAAGTTATTTTGTCTCTAGGAAACTCTTTCTGGTTTAAGTGTACAAAATGAGTCCTAGAATTTACTTTAAAACGTTAGAAATAATGCTGGGTATGGAAAACTTGTCATCATTCTTTACCAAATGAAGTACAGAATGTACTTTTGCTTACATTTCTGCTTCCCTGGTCACACAGGGTAATCCACCTACTTCAAAATTTTGAATATTTTCTACTTTTGATTGAATTTCATTCTGAAGTCCGAGTACGTAATAATTAATAATCATAGACTCAAATTTCTGGGCTCTGTAAATACATGTAATCAATAAGTGAAATTCAGTAAAGGGGAAAAATCCCCCATTTAAAAGCAAGATCTCACAAGTTCTTTGATTCCACTGGAGCTGTAAACTCTCCATTTACTGACAAACTCAGAATTTTTTAGGTTTCACAGTGTCAACTTTTCCTAGCACAGGCAGACAAGCTGCATTCATACAGTGAATGACCTGATAAATTTTCTTTAAACTTAAAGTCGTGCTAAAGTGAGATCTGGACTATAAATTCGAAAGATGCCTAGCATACAGGGATAGAAAATAGCATCTTGAATGCATTAGCACATACAAAGATCGCCTTTTAAACCCAGTTTATTCTCTGCTAATGGGCTTCTGGTGGAATCTAGATGCAAGAGGCATCTTTTAATGTTTTCTGGAACAATAAAAACTATAAAGCCCAGTATCTGTTCTGCCATCAGGCCCTGCATCTTTCACCCACCTGAAACACTCACCGCACATGGCCTGCCCAAGAAAGGTGGGAAGGAGCCATAAATATTAAGTGATTGTATAACGGTGAGCATGCTGCAGTTCATCTGCAGTGGTGAAGGCAAGACCTGCACATTAAGTTCCCGCTCCTGTGAGTTATAGGTCATTTGCTCATTAGTGAAGTGACTAATCCAGTAGTGAAGAGGGTGCCTACTGAAAATAAATTGCATTATGCTACTGACTGCTGTGATGGATTCTTTATATGCTCTTTGTGTTATCGTTCAGAGGACCCCTTTTACCCAACCCTTGGTGTTGCAGCCATGTTATAAGGAATTTTATCAGAGCGAACAGGAGTCTTCGTAAGGCAAGAAACAATAGAACAAGCAGGAAATAAATAATAACTAGATAACCAGGAAACAGCACTAACACAATAGATGTTCAGTCATTAGTTTAAACTGTCACATTTGTCCTGAAATGATCAGAACGACCACAGTGAAGCTGCAACAGCAAAGTTTTCAATAAATCCATGCTTTATGCATTCTGAAGGCCACTTCAGGAGAGTTAGAGGAATAAACAGGGGAATCAGGGGCTAAACTTGATGTTGAAAATAGGTGAGCTGGAAAATTATTTCAGGCATTTAAATTCTTTAAAATTTTCAAAGCACTTACGACTGAAAAGAAACATTGCTTCACTTACCCACCATTTATAATGACCTAACACTAATATGATAATCTTGATGGGACGCTTAATTATGGTGGGGTTTCTTTCCCCACATATTGTCTTCCCAGACATGGTTTAATGAGGCAAGTCTGTTCTGCCATTTCAGTTCACATAAGTCGCATGAGATAGTTTCAACATACGGAAATACCATTCTGCTGCTGTCTGATCACTGCTCAGATTTTACTGATTATAGATTATTTAACCAGACGACATTGATCCTGGATATTCAAATTAATAGCATTTATGGAAGCAGTGTAAACTCTGAAAACTACGGTCATTTATGAGAAGATTTTGTTATAATTCAACCTATTCAGTGCATACAGGATGAAGAAAATCAACGGGTAGATTCAGGTTTGCTTTGTTACCTATTAATGCTTACCGACACATAAGGATTTTGCATTATGCTTGTAGCATTCTGTCACTTCCACTTTGGTTTCTCCTTTATATCTCTTTTGTTGGAGATGCTTAAAAGCAATTCTACCGGTTTGTAAGCAAAACAACCTCTAACAGTAAGCTGCAAAGTTCTGCTTGCTTCGCTCTGCAGGTCTCAGAGTTAAAGCTAAGTTTAATTGGAGCTAATCTGAGTCATCACCAAAAAAAAAAAAAACAAATAAACACCTTTTTTTCCCCTGTACACGTTGCCATTCAAAGCAGAGAGAGAGTTGAGTTTTTAATTGTGGTTGTTTATGACCCTTTTTGGTAAGACTTGCTGAATTTCTAATTATGTGCTTAACAACTGGAACAGGTTCTATATATTACTGCGTAAAAAGTCTCCCTTGATCGCTTTCTTCCAAGTTACATAGCAGCCTCGATCAGCGAAGGTGTGGGATTGCTTTCCTGACATTTATTGAATAACCATTATTTAAATTATTTTGCTTGTTTCAATGAATTTGTCATACATTGTACTTTACAATAGATTCTCTTTTCGCTTGTTATTTACATAAAAATTGCAATGTTCTGTTGCCAGAAATAAGGCAACGAACACATGCATGCAAAAGTGAAGTGCGATTCACCCAAAAATCACAGATGAGCGGAAATATACTGGAAAGTGCAAATTTTTATTTTGCTATCAAATTGTATTTGTAAGAAATATTTAAAATGAAAAGTATTGTCATAAAAAGTAACCCCGAGCATCTCTGTTCAAGCATTTCTAATTCATTCCAAATTAATCTGATTTCACAGGAAAGCAAAGATGTAGCGAAAATAGCTTTTCTCAGCCTAGTGGCATGAAGCATAGTGGTGTAAAAGGCCTTAATCCAAAGCCCACTTGAAGTCATTACAGTGACATCACTTGGCCTTGGATCGGCGCTTGGCCAAAGGATATACTGAATTTTAAACAAATGTGAGACCAGAATCTAGCTCAATATACAGATACTGTATTAATTGCACTGAAATGTCTTTCTCTGGTTTAGAAGGATCAGGGAACAGTTTTACCACTCTGTATGTGTATCTGTAAAACAAGAAGTTGCTTTCCTGAAGAAATCTGAGTAACTGGCAATTTAGTCCCAAGAACGATTTTCTTTCGCATTTTCTTCAAAGCTATCATTCAATTTAGAAAAAAACAAACAAACAAACAAAAACGCCTATCCCAAACTGATTTTTTTAATAGTATTTTTATAGTTTGGAAATGGCAGAGAATTCTGCTCTGAAAAAATGAAACAGGAAAAATACAATGCTATATATACGAATGGAATTAAAAGACCTGAAGATTTGGTTTTCCGTGGTGTAGACATTACACAATAACCAACAGTAATTTAAATTTCGTCATTACCATGCATTTGTAGGGTTTCTTCAAAAGTTAAGTTGATAGTTAATTTAAGATTGCTGACTTAGATCACAATACAGTAATTAGACAAAATGAAAGTAAAAATTGAAAGAAAATGAATCAAATAATACAATACATTATCTAGTAATTTTTCCACAGGCAACTACACTGATAATCTTACAGTGCATGAATTATCAGGGAAAAAAAACACTTTGATTATACAACTCTGTGACAAAACTATCTTTGAAATAAGGTGGCGATGCTTTAGTTGCTAGCTTTCACTGGAACTGCTATGTGCATTTTTCCATCCACTCTGCAGATGTATTTTTGCATCCGTTTCTATTGTAGCAGTGAAAATAGCAAAGATCTCAAGGACTGCAGCATTGGCTCGCAGTGCCCTAGTGCTTCAGAGGAGTGTGGTTTGTTACGTGTCACTTGCTTAGAATACGTGTCTTACAGTAAATTAATTATTTGAAAGGTCAGAACAAATTCTGGGTAAAAAGAGTTAACACAAACATTTTAAAGTAATTCTGTTCCTTAGCTGAGCACGAACTGAAATGAAACGTAGAAAGAGGAAAAGATGAAACTGCGTCTCAGCAGAAGGGGTGTTCTCCTGTCCCTTCTTGGCGTCACTGCTTCCTGTAATTTTTAATTTCATAACTGGGGGGGTTGATCATTTTTCATGAGGGTGAATTGCCCAGCTATCCCTTCTGCATAATTTTAAACGGAAACTGGAAGAATAAGAAAAACAAGACAAAACAAAACCTAAACCCCGTATGCTCCATTTGCTGAATATATGGTTTTCTTCCGCCGGTGTGTGCGTGTGCCAGATGGCACTACACTGGGTTGGATGATAATAAACATGAAAAATACAGTCAGTGCATGAGCAGAGATAACTGTGGCTGAATGTACCAGGGCTGGGGCTGGTAGGGGGAAGGGGCAGAAGTTCCAGCTGTGAGAGAAAAGCAAAGTTCAGCTCCTCAAGGGAGAAGCTGCTCTTGTTTCCAATTAGCTCCCGTTGGCAGGCGGATTTGGGGCTGGTGGGAAAGGAGGTTGTCCCTGGTTATCCCAGCACACTGCCCGAGGGGCAGATCTGGGGCCATTTCCTTCCCGTCCCATTAACCTTGGGTGATGGGAACTCTTTTGATGCTGTGGAGGGACAGCAGGCCTGAGTGCAGGGGTGGTTAAGCCACCTCTGGGATCTCACCCCTGGGGTGAGAGGCTGGCAGGCTGCTGAGAGGGGGTGAGGTCTTGATGGCAACGTGGGTTGGGAATAGGGCTGCTGGGGGAGAGGGACGTGTCTGGGTCAAGGGTAGTGGGATGACCTTGTGAGCTCCCGCATCCCGCCCATGGTCCGGGCCCTGATGAACATCGTCCACCCCAACATCAAATGGGAGCTGCGGTATTCACAGAGGGGACGCCCAACTCTCTGTAGCCTGTTGGCAACACTTCCACGGGAGGTGTACAGAGCAGCTGCTCCTCTTTGAAAGCCGATGGATCCTCCTCCTTCACAACCTCTTTCTGGAAGTACTTTAGCAGAGATGCAGATGGAGATGCACCTGCGTACAGCGACAGCGTATGCGCAATGCTGGCCATGTGCATTGCTGTTGTCCTCTATGTAGGCATTGGCTGCGCAACGTTGCTTTTTCTCTGGGTTTCTGCCTTCAAGTTAGCAAGTGAGGGGCCTGGGGGGTACCTGGAGCATGCCCAAAACCTCCTAGGAGACAGAGTTTTGGAGATCTGTTTGTCTAGTAGGTAAAGTTTTACAGTGGTGAACTGATAGGGGAAGGAGTCTTGGGGACACCTGCTAACAAATACCTGGCGGGTAAGGGTGCTTACAGTGCACAACATCCCTATTGAAATATTTGTATGAAGCAAGTAGCAGCCTGAGTTCCTGCTGTTGCTCATTTGACCAAGAGGCCAATGTAGCTGGAAACTGGTTTTCTTTTAACCCAGTACTCGTCCTTGGAAAACGCTCCTTGGCAAGAGGAAAGAAACTTGAGCCAGAAGATGAAGTGCCACCTATGCAGTAATTTATTTGCCCCATTCACTTCAACCTCTTTGCTTTTGTTTGTTACTCTCATTTTTTCCTTCTTACCAACACACTGCATACTGAAAGGGACAAACTTAAATTTAGGAAGCTAATCAAATCACGGTGGATAATTATTTACTTTTAAATAATTCCATCCTTTGCTTCCTTTGTAATTTATGTGGAATTATTACAGAATACATTACTCTAGCAGAAGGGAAAGAGCCAGTTTAGGGAGCGGGAAAGAAACACTGAACTACTCTTGGTCCTGCAAAGAATGTAATTAAGAGTTTCTTAGCTCAGCTCTCTTAGTCTGATGAAATTTTCTTCTCTTTCCTGTGTGAATGCTAAACATAGTCCACACTCAAGAGTGACCACTAAAACATGTGACTGCTCCATCTCCAAGATAGACAGCATCTGAGGCTGGCTATGGCATTATTCATCTCCACAGGCACACGGTAGTAAGGCTATTGGAGAAGAAGCTTTGGATTCACTAATTCCTGCAAGATAGGAGATGGGGAGGAGGAAAAGGTAACCCCAACATTTTAAGATATCCGTGGCACAGACGTTTGCTCCTTAAGCCTGGGCTTCTGACATGAGAGTGGAAGAGAGGGGAGTTTCCTCTGCTCACCACATGGTGATCACAAATGTCACCTACAGACAAAAGAAAATGAAAAGGAATGATAAGTGCAACATGGGCAATGATTTAGTCCCTTTAAAAATGCACATTAATCATCCAAGAGCCCCCAGTTTTACTGCAGAGAAAGTTCATTTCTCATGGAGGGGCTAACTTTGGGACCAGTGCTGGGAAGTGGAGCAGCAGCGGGGCTGGCAGCGATATTTAGAAGCGGCAACTGCAGGACTGTATTAAGAAACCGAGTATTCAAAGAAACTCCTAACGGACCTGTAAATACCCAGCTTAGCTGCCAGTCACTCGCAAAGACACCGCCTGACTCTTTTAAAGCCCCGCGTATATGAACTTTTGGAAGCGATTGTGAATAAATACTTCACTCCTGCTCACAGCGACGTTTCCTCGGCGTTAGCTCATTAGAGTGCCTGAAAGAGACCCGACAGAAAATAAGTTAAATGCAACTTAAATCATCATCCGATTCGACTCTAAAAACAACAAGAAAGGCGACGCATTCACCAAAAGGTTGGAAAAGGCTTTTAGAGTCAGCTGTACCTCAGTTATTAGGGGCGCAGGGAAAGGGACTGAGGGATGTGAGCGGGCAACGTGGCTGGGATCCCAGTCCCCAGTTGTTGTGTTTTGGGTTTTTTTTCCTTCCCCCCCCCCCCCNTTTTTTTTTTTTTGTGACTCCGAAAGATGTCACGGCAAAGTGAAATCTTTGCAGAGGGCTGCTCATGCATTCAGACTGTAGAGTTTTCAAAA
Organism: Ibidorhyncha struthersii; assembly: GCA_013398815.1. NCBI lineage: Eukaryota > Metazoa > Chordata > Aves > Charadriiformes > Charadriidae > Ibidorhyncha > Ibidorhyncha struthersii. The sequence goes on from VZSZ01000200.1 coordinate 246,299, forward strand.
TGTGATGTTTTGCAATGATGACATTAGAGTAGCAACCAAGGGTCCGAGACAGCAACGCCTGCTGCAGCTGGGCTTCGCTTTGAAATGCCCAAGACAATGGGGGCCACTGTTCTCCATCGCTTCGCCTTTCCATTCCATTTGCATAGTCTGTTCTGCCTGATTGACCAGCTTGGGCTGTCCAAGGGACCAGCATTGTTCACAGATCACTTCAAGATGGCACAGATGACAAGATTCAGGTGAGAGATGAAGTGGGATGATTCTCAAATGCCATAAGGAAAAGCTACCCTGGGAACTTGGAGCGCAAGAGAAACAGTTCGAGAATCGAAGCACTTAAAGGGTCTTTTCTGATTATTTCTTTTTTTAAGAAACTGATCGTATTTCAAAATACGCTGCCTTGACACACAAACTTGTAACAGGAGGTCTGTGTGTTTCGTTGCGGTATGTTATTTGGTTTGTGCTTGGTTACGTTGTGGGTTTTAGTTTTGGGGTTTGGATTTTTTTTTTTCTCCATCCCAGACCTCACCTTCCCCCGGCTAAGATGGGAGCCGTACCGCTGGAAACCTTTATGAATCAAAGTTTGCTTACCAAAAATCACGAGGCGACAACAAATAAATCTCATCGTAGAGGCGAGTTCTGAAATTCCTTGCTGCCTGCTCCGTAACTAAGCGCCAGGATTAATTAGTTAATGTTCATAAAGCGCTTTCGAGGTGGAAAACCCTCCTAGAAATGCAAAGCGCCAAGAGAGCTGTCAGCCAGCCCCGCACAAGGCGGGCGGCACCGCGGCGTGTTCCAGCCCGGGCGCCGGGCTGGGAGCGGCGGGCAGCGGGGGGGGAGGATGGAGCACACCTCGTTTTCCCCGCAGAAGTTGCAAACTCTCTGCCGGCCCAGCTTACCGACTGAAATGTCATGGTTTGGGCTTGCTTGCTTTTTCTTTTT
>VZSZ01000201.1:2131-17534 GCA_013398815.1 Ibidorhyncha struthersii
ACGCTTGCTCTGACCTTCGTTTTCTGGCCGACATACCTGTAGAAGCCCATCCCACCACAACCAGACATTGTCCCTACACTCTTCCCAGGATACCTGTCACTGCTGCCACTGCCCGTGCATCTCTTTCTTGCCCTTTAGCTTGACTAGGAGGTCTCAACTCAGCCATGCCAGTCTCTTGCCCTCCTTTCCCCATTTCTTACACCTGGGGATCAAAAGTTCTTGTGCTCTAAGGAAACACTCCAGAAGTACTTGAATGGGAGAACAGAAGGCCCAGTGACTTTCCAAATTAGAAATTGCTGTGAACAATTGCCTTTTGGAGAATGTACTGCTGTTATTTGTAGCAAAATGTATATGTTTGTGAAAACAAAGATGCTAAGCCCTGTCAGTAGTTTGTTTCCTTGATTGCTCTTAAATCTAAAGCTTCTTAATTCCTAATATATACACTAAATTTGTGGGGTTTACTCTGTTCTGTTTGCTATTTGGAAGTATTTCTTCATTTACTTTTGAATATCCCTTGACACTGAAGTAAAAGAGTATAACCTTTTCCTTTTTCCCCCAGATCCAGACGTTTAACGTTGAGGCACCATGCCAAACCGTGGAAGATTTAACGAATGGGGTTGTGATGGCCCAGGTTCTTCAAAAAATGTAAGAAATTTTTTGTTTAGTAAATTAAATGCACACATTTTTATTATCAATACATTTCTGTATTTAAATGTATTTTAGTTCAAACTTGGATGGTATTCCATAAAGATGTGGCTTTTTGTATGCTTAGAGAGTACTTTAATCTGGAACATGACTAATACAGATTTTTCTGTATAGTTTTCGGATAACTATCTTAAGTTAATGAAATGAAATGAAAAATGAAAGATGAAAAAAATGAAATGAAAAAATGAAAATGAAAACAATGAATGAAAAATGAAATGGAAAAAAAAGAAAGTTTTGTTTTAGGAAGGTAGTTATTCAAGTATGAACTTACTGGAATGTAAGTTGGATTAAAACAAAGCTTACAAATTCAAACTGTTTAAAAAAAGTTGGAACCAGTGCAAGGTAAGTATTGGCCCTGATCATTGTTTGAAACTACAGTTAGTATATCAATAATGTTAGAATTAATTTCATGAATATATGGAAGGATGGAGACTCCACAGTCCCTCTAGGCTACCTGTTCCGATATTCAATTGCCTTCACAGTTTTAAAAAACAAAACAAACAAACCAAAAAAAAAAAAGAAGAGGGCTTTTTTTTCTTTATGTTCAGATTGAAGCACTTGTCTTTCAGTTTGTGCCTACTGCCTCTTGTCTGTTCACTGGACATGACTAAGAAGATTATGTGAGGGTATAAAGAAGAAGGAACCATCAGGTATTTATACACAGGATTGATAAGACCCTATTGAGCCTTCTCTTCTTGGCGTTAAACAGACAAAACAGTGTCACCTCATGTGACAGACACTCCAGTCTGTTAATCATCTTAACTGCCCTTTGCTGAGCTTCCTTGTATGTCCAGGTCTCATACTGAGGAGCCCAAGACGTAGCACTTCAGAGGTGGTCTCACCAGAGTGAAGTAGTAACGCCCTTTGCCTGCTGGCAATGCTCTTCGCAGTGCAGCCCAGGATGTGGCTGGCCTTCTTTGCCACAAAGACACAATGCTAGAATGTGTTCAGCTTGGTTTCTACCAAGCTGCTCTCTGCAAAGCTGCTTTCCAACCAGTTGGCCCCGTAATATACTGGTTTGCGCTTAATTTTGCTGAAATGCAGATCCTTCCAAGTGGCAGCACAACTATCAGGTGTATCAAACACACCTTCCAGTTCTGTATTATCTGAAAACTTGTACTCTGTTCCATTATTTAGGTCACTGTTAAAGATGATTAATAGTGTTGACCCCTTGGGTATGCTGCTAGGGGACTGTCCTCCAGCTGGACTTTATGCAGCTACTCATAACCCTTTAAGCCTGGCAGTTCAGCCATTTTTCAACCCACCTCGCTATCCACTTACCCAGGCCATGCTTCCTCAGTTTGTCCATGAGGGTGTTATCCTGATCAAGCAGTCTATAGTGGGCGCCTATAACAATGTCACCTATGTTTGTCTGCCTCGTCATCCTGACCTGTAATATCTCAGCTGGCTCATCATACATCCCAAGGCAGAGCTTATGCATTTGCGCTGCTGTCTCACACAAAGAGCATCTACCTGTCACTGCCTTCCCAGGTTCTTCTTCCTAAAGAGCCGGTATTCATTCATGGCAGCAACCTTGTCATATGAGCCATCCTACCATGTCTTTATGATCCAAATGAGACTGTGGCCTTGTAACTATACACAGAGCTCTGTTTTCTCCTGTTTGTTCTCCATGGTGCATGCTTTAGTGCACAGGAACTTCACATGTGCATCCAGTCTTGCTGGATTCCCAAGAATGAGAGCTTTCCCTGGAGTGTTTTTCTGTAGGCCTTTTCTTATTTATGTGCATATGCTTGGGGTGATACTATTTCAGCCCTGTTTTTTTGACTATGAGGTATCTCTTGTTTACATCATCCCACACCCTTTGCTTCCCAACGGAGTCCACTACTTTGTCACTTGATGTTTGGTTGTGTTTTCCCTCCTCTAGTTTTCCTTGCTTAAAACTGTTCTTACCAGGTTGGCCACTCTCTGGGCAAAGATGCTTCTGCCCACCGTAGTCAGGTGGATCCTATCTCTTCGAAGCAGTCCTTGATTCTCAAAGAGGGTTCTATGGTCATAGAAACCAAAACTCTGCTGCCAGCACCAGTTCACAGCTGGTTGTTGACATGCAGGATCTGTCTGCTCCTCAAGTGCTTTCAACTAACTGCTGGAACTGGGGAGAACACCGCTTGGCCCTTGACCGTGTAGTCACACTTGGTACTTTCCAGGTCTGCCTAGCTGTGTAGCTGGCACCCAGGTGGGAGAGCAGAAGGAGTAATAGTGTGAGGGCTGGACAAGCTTTGGCAGAGTTTCAGCAATGCCGTGAATTCAAACCCCTATGATGCAGCAACCCTTCTTGGGTTGTCTAAGAAGGTTGTCTAAGTCGTCTAAGAAGATGAGGGTCCTCCATCCCTTGCTAATGCTTGCCACTTCTCTCTTGTGCTGCTGCATGGCTCAGGTTTACTGAACATAGATGATTCGTTTGACAAAGCTCCTAGCCCCTTAACTGCTCTGAAGGCACTGAATCTCTTCTGTAGTTGCAAATCTTCAGGTGGAGCAGGAGCCTTCGCCCCATTGAAAGAAAGAGCTGCCAGTTCACACAAGAAAAAAGGGGGAAAGAGGAAATCTCAATGTAGTCAAATATTTCAAGGGAACGCTTTTTAGGATGTGGAAGTGTAAGATCTGGAGTGTAGAATCCTAAAGGCTTGAAGTAGAGAACAGTTTTCCTACCTGAAACTTCAAAGAAGCTGTAAATGCTGCAAAGTTTCTTTCTGCACTTAATTTCTCATTCTGTGAGGAACATGAGGCATCACTTACCAGAATTATCCAATCTTTACGTATTTTTGCATCAAGCAGAACTCATTTCAAGTAATGGCAGCAGTTCTTTAGCTTCAGAGTAATTGAAGCAGTCTTTCTGTCTTTCTTACAGTTTTAATGTATTTTGCTGGTACAGAAAAGATGACATAACACCCTCCCCAGTAGAAATGGATTTTCCAAACCAGCATTTAAATTAGCTCACTTGTAAGTTTTCTGAAGTCTGATCAGCAAGTTTACAAGTCTGAAGTGTAAATACAACATAAATCAGATCCTGTTCCTTTTTTTTTTCTTTTTAGGACTGGAAAGGCATCATCCTGTTTTACCTGCTGGTGTATAAAAAGTGCTGACCATATAAATGGTGTGTTCAGTAAACTATATAGTAAATCAGGAATTAAGCGTAATCATATGGGAATCTGTTTTCAGAGCATTTGGAAAAAATATAATAGTGACATGTTTAATATGGGTCTGTCTTGAACTTCTGTAGTTCTTCCATAGGGTACAGGTTCCACTTAACTTAATGATGGGCCAATAGTTAATAAATGTATGTATTCTTGATGGACTAGTTCAAAGACTAATCAGAATTTGGATCTAAAACATAATATACCTTGATACAAACCAAAATTAAACTTCAGTGTCAAAGGCCCCTCAACGAACTTACTATTTTCGTCTGGTACTACCATGACTTGAAATACTGCCTTTCTGCTTGTCTTGATATTAAGAAAGGAAAGCGGTCTGAGCTTCTGTTTTTGACTGATGAACTGATCTTTTTAAAAGAGATGTACAATACAAATATTGCATTTCTGTAGTGTGATGTTAAAGTATTTCCTGTAGCAATTGCTATGCTGACAGTGAATGTGGGAATTCTTTAGTTTACTCAGTTTATATGTAGAGATTAACTAAGCAATTTAAAGTTCTTTCTCTATGCCTTAGGTAATAATTTGAACCTGACAAAATTAGTACTTGGCTGTCTTACTTTCTGATATTTGTGCCTCAGATTTACCATTTTGCATAGCTGTGCAATGAATACATTGATTCTCCTGCAGAGATTTAGCAGTAATATTGCTAAATCTTGACTGTGTTCCTGTTGAGATAAACTTTGAAGTGCAGCAGCAAGCTAATCTTGGATTGTGAAACCAGAATGATAACGTATGAACAATTTTTGAGGGAAAATGTTATTGCTTCTTTTTTTTTTTTGTAATAACAGAAGATGGCTCCAATTTATTTTTGAAGTAGATACCAAGGGTTGCAGAGTAGCCAACCACTGTCTGTTTCCCCGGACACGTGAGATGGGGACATAGGCTACATAAAGGGATCAGCATATGTATAGTTGATTAGAAAACTGATCAGGAGCATGTTGACCAAGCCATTTTAAGTATTCTCTCTTGAAAACAAACAAATTCCACACTGTCAGTGAAATCCTCCTTTTCCTCCTTCAAATAAATACCACAGGAAGAAAAAGTAGTCAGGAATGAGGGAATGTTCAACGATATGAAGCAAGTCTACAGCAGACTTTTCCAGCCTACCCTTCTTTTTTATTAGCAGCACTGGCTCCCTCTCTGTGCCAAGAAAGATAACCATACAGAAGACAATTTTTGCAGGTATAGAAAGGTGTAAGAGCAAGACAGTTGGGTGCTTGAGGTTATTTGGAAAGGTCATGCAGTGACGTTAAATAGCAAAGAGCAAGCACGGCCTGAAACACCAGGTCACTGCAAACAGATGTCATTTGCAGTGAAGACTTGAACAGTTGTGGCTTTGACATGAAAATCTTCAAGTTAATCTTCAAAGGACAAATTTATTGTCTCGACTGGAGACACAGAGCTTAAACACTGTTACTCGTATTCCATTGACAAGGGTAAACTATTTCTGTAATGTATGTTCCTTGAAATTTGGGTGTCTTTCAGTATACCTGCCTCCCGTTTAGGGTTCTTCATCAATGTGTGTTATTTGGGGCTAATAGTACTAACAGGTTAATTACATAAAAGTGCAAGGGGAGAATGCTGACAACTTTTGGGTGTATCACAACTTTTATTATAATAAATTAATGTTTAAAAAAAGCTTAAAGAGCAGATTAATATATCCAGTGAGAATTAAAAAAAAAAAAAGAGAGAGTTTACTGTGAATGAAGAAAATGCCATCAGTGAAGAGCTCAAATTAAGTGAGGAAGAGTGTTGATGAAAATTGAAAGATGTTGGGGTGATCCAGTGATCTGGATATATTTCCATAGGAGAGTAAGGATAACATTTCTTCTTGAAAACTTTGAAGTTTAGAAGTCTGGATTCTCTATTCTTTCTATTTTATTTTTTTCTTAACCTCCACCTTCATAGAAAGAGTCCACTGGTACTTAGGAGGGCAGGAGATAGTGAAAACAAGAAGAAATTAAGACAGTAGTTTATGGTGAGGAACAGTTGCAAAAAGATCCCTAGTTCAGGGAATTAGTTCCTTTAGATATACAGAAAATTGGCACAACACAACTGTAGGATTTGTTGTCAGTAAAGGAAAAAAAGGAAGAATATTCATCAGCTGATAAAAACAGCTGTGCCTTGTGTTAAGTGTTCAGAAGGGGCCAGACGGTCTCCATTGTTCTCAATATATTTTGCACTCAAGGTAGCAGCCCATTTGTAAGTAAGGGCTGTTCATCAGACGTAACAACCCATGTAGCAGAATTTTCTGTAATAAAACTGCTGGCTGTGAGAAGAAAAGGGTACAGAGGGAATTAGTGACACTTTCAGAAGATTTTCACTGATATAGTGTGAGATATAAAATGGCAGAAATGTGTACTACACAACCAAGCATAAACATTTTGCTTACAGATTCAGTCATTAATAAACAGGTTGTGGTAAATCCCTGAAAGACACTTTCTTTCTTTTTATCATAAAACCTTTATCTTTGAGTTTCAGGTTAAAGTACCATTGAATGGAATTCTCCAGTGCTAACTATATTATCTTGGAGGAAGAAATTCAGCCTGTGCTTTAGCTAATCTTTTTGTATCATTCTGTAGGATTCACTGTTCATTTCTGTTCGAATGTGAGGGTTACCAGTCCCTCTGACTAGAATTGGTTTGAAATACAGTAAAATAAGATGCTTGTACACAATCAGTGTTGATGATTATTTTACACAGTGCTGTACTGCAGGAATAAAGATTGGAAGCAAAAGAAAATGTTTGAAATGTCTATGAGTAGGCTGTCTGCCTAAGATCATGTAGCTTATGCTGTTTAGAGCAGATGGAAGTGCTATAGCTTCCTTCTGAATTGCATCTTCCTTTTCTTCATGTTTTTTGTTAGCCTTCACTGATACTACTTGTGGTTTCACTGTCCACTGGTATCCCTAGAAAAGCACAATTCCCTGTTTTATACTACAGTTTTAAATCTTCCTTTCATCCCATTCTGGAGACTGTTTATTACCAGGTGTCCCTCTCGTTTTAATTCTTTCTTTGTCTGTCATACTGGCCTTGGTAAATGTAAGAGATCATACATATTTTCTTTTGTCATCTGTGCATTGTGCCCCACTTGATGAATTATTCATTTGTTATATTATACATTGCAACATGCTGTGTATGTTTTGACAGATACAGAACACAAAAGCCATGCTTTTGTGTATCATTGAGGGAGGGAAATTTTTGTAAACTGACATTTCTTAATGCAGCTTACTGTACCACTGTTAAAATGAGTAATAATCATGAGTTATACTACATGCTCTGTGGGCTGGTTTTCTTCAGAAGAATATTTCTGTCTCTTGGCATCGATGATGTGTGGAGATGATCGCTTAAATAAAGGAAAATTTGCATACAAAATAAGATGGAGAAGGTATAAATGAGCACTGCTGAAAACAACATCACGTGAAGTGGTAAAGCATTAATAACAACATAAGTATCTTGTGCTCTGAAGAATAGTCCCAGTTATCTGTGTTACTATTCCGATATTAAGCAGCAATCAACAGATATACAAATACCTTCACAAACGTGGAAAGTTATCCACTGGAAGACATTGTCCAAGTATGGATCTAGGCTCAGGAACTTACTGAATTCAAAATGCTTCGTTCAAACAAATTATGTCATGGTAATGATGATACTCTGGTTAGTTTTCTGCTATCCTTGTTTAGTGCAGTACCTCTTCAAAATGATCTGGTAGGTTTTGTAATCAGAGCCACTCATTTCTCAACCACACATTTTCGTATTTGCTTAGGTGATGCTTTTTCAAACACTGTAAGAAATGACAGCATCTTTCTTAATGTCTTGGACTAAAGGAGTTAAAGAACTCTGAATATGATTAAATCATGATTCCTAAAGATTCAGCAGAGGGAGATTTGTTCTCTGGAAGGACTGTGAATAACCTAATGTCTAGAAGCTCCTTTTAAAATGTATTCGTAGAAATTTTAATGGAAAAATCTTTATTTCAGATTTTATTTCCGTTAGTTTGGTATACAGAGAAAGCATTGCTGTTGGTATTATTTCTGAACCTTAGTTGGACTTTTGAGGACAGAAATAAAATTATAATGGCATACTAGGAATGATTCTGAAGTGATTTATAGATGAGGAAAGGATGGTCATAGATCACAGATTTGCTTGGTGTTGATACCTAACCTATTGCTTTTCTGCTTCTTGTATTCCTGGCAGTGTTTTTGCAATATGATACTAATTATTGTGTAATCTGCATGGAGGTGCAGTGAAGAGAATTGTCGGTACTATCCTGACTATTCTGTTGATTGAGAGTGGATTCCTTATCAGCTGCTGGACCCTTGGATACTTCCATGAGTTTTGTATACTTAAAAAGAAAAAACATGTGGGATCTCTGGGAGAGGACTACAACACTGAGTTTAGATTTAATTCTCAGGGACTGTCCTTATGTATGTCTGATGACAGATATAAAGGTGTAGGTAGCCCAAGACTTCCATCAAGACAGTGAAGGTCAGTCCATGTGTTACTTTTATTGCAGTAGTAGCTGAGAAAAGCTGCTTAGTTGCTATTGAAATACAGGCTTCCAGAGTGGAATGAGTTGGAGCTGACCCTGAAATCTTGTTACTCTTCCTCAGCCTGTGCCCTTATTGTTTAATATCAGGTATGCAATATTAGCCATCCAGTCAGTCCAAATATAATTCTGCTTGTGGGCAGTTGTTTATGCATACCCATGTTGCTTGTTAGAGTAATTATTTACAGTGAAAATGGTAAGTCAAGAATTCGTATATTCATGGCACTGCAGCCTTGAAGCAGCTGGAGATGTTAGTGACCCAGTGCAATCCTTAAAATTATAAGATACAGTCCTTAAAAAGTCCCGTTGGTCCTTTTTGCTGGTGAAGCACAGGTAATAAGGCTTACCTGCTTTCTCACTGAGCTGCACTAACACTTTGTAGTTGTGTGTCTGTTGTAAGCAAGGCTCACTTCACTGCTGGCAATTCCCAGAAGACCCGTCTGAAAGATACTAGGGTGCTTTTTGAACTCCACACCTCAAACGGAATCAAGTAGGGCTACATGGTGCTTGAACTCTCATCTTTTTTGTTACTGTCCAGATGATTTTATTGTGATTAAGTGGAAGTTAGGCAATTTAAAACTTTGCAAGGAGAGCCATTTGTTTCATGTAAAAGCTGAATGTGAGCCTTCATTATATCTAGTAGATCTTCTATGTATTTGAATCAATTTCATTCTTAGGTTTACCTGTTTTCTGAGGGCAGAGAGACCATTTGAAAGCTATTTGAAAACATCTATTTCAAAAGCAGATGAAACTCTGGATAAGACATTGCTTTTTCTGTTTCATAGTTTAAGATTCTGTCACCTGTGCTTGAACTGCACTGTTTTTGAATGGGAGTAATTTGGAGTCATCAACATAACTAGTAATTAAAGCTGTTCTTCCAGCTATATGTTTGCGGATGCCATGTCAGAGGAAAGGAAATATGCCATAGTCTTCACCAGACTCTGTAACAGAATGTGTAAAAATAGCAGTTGGAATGTGTCAGCAGAGAAACACTGCTGTTTATGATCTCTCTCCATTGCTGGGTATTGTATCATGGGCTGCTTGCAGATCTTGATGCATTGTGAAGAAGACATGATGGGGAAGATGGAGTACAGGAAATACTGTGCATCAGGTACAAAGTTTGGCTACGAAGACTGTGCTTTACTGATGTAATTGCTAGTTTACAGCATATATATGATATAAATGTAATTTGAATCTCCAGGCACATTCATAGTTTTCTTGAGCTTTTGCCAAAAGAGCTCATGGCATCTTGCCCTTTAAAAAAAGAGCTCAGTCCAGAACCCTTCTATCTGTAGAGGATACAGCAGTAAATCTAATAGTACTCGATGGCAAATGTAGCAGTATAACTCCAGGAGTTAGAATACTTCACATGAAACTCTAACCTGGCCAACCACACTGACTCTTAAGAGCCTTATACTTACAAAAAAGAAGTTTTTACCCCTGACTATATTAATTTTATATGTTGGATGAAGTATGAGCCTTTCCTTATATTATGTTGACCTGCTCCTTTTAAACCAGTTGTTTGTAGCGCATTCTCTCTCCTTAGTTCTGATTTCCAAAATTCTGTATAAGGAAAATTTGACTTAAGAGAACAGTAGAAAATGTTAGCCTTTTAAATGATCTTGGAACTTGGTGGCAAGAGAGTCTAGGGAGTTGTCTCGAAGAAGCAACTTACAGAAAGTGATTGTAAGAAAAAGGAAGAGAGGGAGGAAGTTTATACAAATAGGAGTATACTCTACAAGCAGTAAGTGTTCTTCTGTTCTTTATCTTGATTGCCTCATCAAAAGTGCAGAAGATAGAAAAACTTTTAAGGAAAGACAACATATGTATCGTTCAGTCTTAAGCTTCCTATTTAGAAGATGAATAGTTGTAAGCAGTGTATAGCGGTAGGGATCTATAATATGTGGAAAAGTACTAATTTTTGTAACATTTTCAAGTAATGCAAGCAAATATTGCTTCAGACCAGCTGATAAATTGGAAGAACTTACAGAGGGAAAAACTGGCAAAATGCATTTCAGGTACAGGAGCTTCCTCAAAAGTATTAGCTACTCATGGCACACAAAGGAAGCTGTGCTGTCAACACGGTACGAAGCCTTAGAAAAGTGAGTAGTAACAGGATTCTGAACTTCTATATACAGGCCATGTGTCGGATACAGAGGTAATCATTTAGATAACCTTAGCTTGAGGTAGGGGCTTAATCACTAAGGTACCCTAACAGTTTCTGTAACTTTTTTTTAACGAATACTCGACATATTTTGTGTTTCAGAGATCCATCTTACTTTGATGAAAATTGGCTGAACAGGATCAAAACAGAAGTAGGAGATAATTGGAGACTAAAGGTATTTAACTTACTTCACTTGTCTGTGAATCTGTATTTCAGTTGTTAATACAATATTGTATCTAAATATTAGTATAGTTCTAGATTAAGACCTTGCATTTGGAATTTTAGACCATTTTAATTACACTTATTTGTTTTTTATGTTGTTATAGTCCTGTACAGTTTAGCAAAAAGACATTTGGAGTTTGTAAATAGGTTTCAATAATTTCAAAAGAAAATATTAAAATAAATTTTATGCATTTTATGTCTCTGTTTTTCAAATGTTGAATGAAAGATTTTTTAAAATGCATTCTGAAAGTAGCGTAAAAAAAAGACCTCTGAGAAGCAGCTACATAAACATAGCAAAATAGTAAGCAGTTATTTAAATAAAAGTGGCAAAGTGTTGTTTCCGTTTGCTTTATAAGCTCTGCACAACTACTGAGCTTTAGGAGAGGAAGTTGTGGTTTTTCTGTGTTGTTTGTATTCAGCATGTTTTTTAACCATGGTCTATTTGCTGGGTCACTTGTGTCACTTGGTATTCTAGTACTTTCTCTGAAAACCTTGGAGCAATAGAATTTGCAATGCTGCGGCTGAGGAGCATTTTGGTTTATATGACCTGAAGAACATAGTTTCGCATGCAGATGTTAGTGTAGTTTCTGATCAAAAAGTAGTTTCCACCCTGACTACTTGGAGAAACAAAATAGTGATGGTTTGTCTGTTAGCTCATAGTTCCTATAAAATCATATCTTTCTGGCCACAAAAAACCCTTCTGAGCAGCTGGGGAAGGGATACAACTGTGAAATGGTCTAGTACTTACAGGCTTATCAACATCACTGGCTTAATAGAAGGGAAGGGACACACAGATAAGTGCTGCCTGAGACAAGGATGGAGCGTACTGCTGCTGTATGTGTTTTGACTTGGCCAGCAGACCTGTCAGCATAGTCTCTGCTGCCTGGACAGCTCTGTGCAAGTCTGGGCTGCTTTAGAAGGTTTGTCTGCTAGGGCTGCCAGCAAAAATGTGGGTACATTGATGAGGGTATATTGACTGGCTGGTGAATACAAGACATGATCCTAAACAGGCGTTGTTAGTTCTGCTGCTTGTAGAGCAGTTACCTTAAGAGAACTTTTCAAAGAATTATATGGTATTGCAAGTGAACAGCTGGATACAAGGTTTTATTTTTCTCTGAAATATTTCTGTGGCTTTTTTCTAAGGAATATTGAAGTCTTGCCTGATAAATTCGGAGAACAGCAAATTGAGAACTGTTTGTTATAATAGCATTTCAGCTGATTGAAAGCAGAGCAGCAGCTTTTGTAACTTTCATATGGAGCCTGAGAAATACATTTTAATGTTTCCCGCCAATTTGGCAGATACTAAGGCTTAGCAGGTGTGAATAAAATAAAGGAAAAAAAGAGCTGAGTGATCTAGTAACTTCCCATTGAGGCTGCAAAAATGTCAGGTCAAATTTCAGTTTCTTGCTGATGTCATTCCTGTTTGTTTTTCATATATCAATGTAAATAGGAACTAAAGACTGATTAATTTTTTGTTTAAGAGAGGTGTATACCCAGCTCTTTGTATACAGTTTTTATATACCACTTCCCTTTTCATGAAGAAAGTAATTCTATGCTTTGCCAACTGTTCTTCTTTATATGTGAGTAAACACTATTAGTAATCTGGTTGTTCAAATGTCTATCAGTCAATCAGCCACTTATGGTCTGGCTTGTAGAAACACTTTCAATCTGTATGTAGCCAACATACTTGTTCATGACTTGATGATATGGATTTCCCTTTATATTTGAAAAGCCACCACAACAAATTGTAATTGGGTTATCTCATAAGCTTGAAAATGAGCTGAATTATATTCTCGTTGCTAAACATGGTTGCCCTTTGACTCCAATATCATATGGTGTAATAGCCACCACTTCTACAAGCTCTCGGTGTTATGAACTACATAAAGGTGCCAGTCTAGTAGGCGAAATGAGTTTAAAAAAACAGACCAAAATGTAATGTGCAGGTAGTTCTACTTTGTGGAACAGTGGTTAGGAGGCCCTGGTAGAGGTTAGTGTAGGCCTGATACAGCCCTCCTAACTGCTGTTGAAAGAGATACTCAATCATGCAAATTTTAACTTTGAATTAGATGCTGTCCTGTGTGGGGAATAAACAAGAATATATGGCTCAGCTTTCAGTATTTTTTTGTTCAGCAGTTCACTTTCCAGTAACTGCAAGAATGCAGTCTTATTAAAAATATTTTTTGTCTTGATGTACCAGTTTAAAACAAATGTATAAATTCTCAGGGATGCTGTTATATTCTTGGTTTCAGGGCAAGTTATCTGACTTGAGAGACTGAGCAATGTGAAGGCTAAAATAAGGGAAATGTTAGAACTCAGGGGTCTTGCAAAGTAGGAAGCCTTCAGCAGGCATTCTGTGTGTTACAGCTGACCAGACCTTTGTCTACTGTGTTTAGTAGAGAAACATACTGTTACTTCTTTGTGGTTAAAATTTCTGAGGCATAGCATGCATCAGTGTGTATAGCAGTTTGTTTTCCCTTGGGCACCAAAAACCCCTACTTCTCACTGCTGCCTTAATTGCAATTTTATGTTGTGGTAAAAAAAAAATAAAAGCAGACATATCTGTTTCCTGATGTACAACTGAATAATTTAGTCAGTTTAAACTGTGTACACACTGGTGAAGATGAAGGCATTTTGAATATAAAATGGCCTTTATTGAAAATGGGAAACAGCACAGAAAAGAATCCTGTTGCTAAGATTTTGCAGGAATGAAATCCTAATCAAGAAACAAGCATAGTTCAATGCCAAGTCATTCAGGAATACCAGTAACAGAATAGAAATTTAAACAGTTAAGTATTTCATACACACATGTCAATTTTGGCAATTACAGAATAAGTTGTTGACTGTCTAGGGGGTGGGATGGGATAAAACTGACACCCTTTTCGCCCCCCCTCTTCCATTCAGTGTGGTTGTACCTAGCTTAGCAAAGGAAGGAAGTACATTGTTCAGCTTGAGTTCTGACTTTTTCCTCTGACTTTTCACTTTTGCATTCAGACTACAGCATAAGTTTGAAGTACAATTTTATCGATGTTTATAGTACCAAGCTGGATTTGTTCCATTACTGTATAACACATTCAAACAATAGGAGCCACTAGACTTTCTGCAACTAGTACAGTTTGAATGCCTTCTGTTTGATACAATATTGCAAAACAGAATAACCAATGAAATTAGAGCACAGACTATTTAGTGCTGTAATCTAAGTAAACAAACCTGTTTTTAAAAATTATTTTTGACTCCCTGCAGTAGTGCAGTTAGGTTTGCTCTGAATTCTTCTACAGTACAAGCTGGGTCGACTGGTAGAATAACGGAAGCTAGTTTTCGGTGTACAGTACCATCTTTCTGCTACTTGTTCCTTTGCAAGAGAAGGGAGCACTTATTCATCAGCTGCCTTTTAGAGTTTTTTTTTCTGATAAGAGTGGAAACCTGTCATGTGAATGTTTTTCTGCAGGCAAGAGGCAGAGATTATAGGCATGTGGTAAACCAGTGTTCGTTTCTGTCAAAAAGATAATTAGCAACTAATATATTTATTTTGTTTCGATATACACTTAATTCCTAGGTCAACAATGTCTCCAAATATAAGTTCAATGTGGGAAGGCTTGCTGTGTTCAGAGTCAAATTTAATTTTCTTTTCTTGTCATTTAACTCAAGGAAGGTCTGTATCTGTTCTTTTTGGGATTTCTTTTTGGAGAAGACAGGTTGGAGGTGGATAACCCTCAAAGCTAGTGGTATCATCTCTCTCTAGGCTACATTTATAAACAGTGAAGAGACAGGCTCCCACGGAATGGAGTTTTGAGCAGAAACCTAATGTATGGGGTGGGAACCATGCATGCACACTCTCACCTTCTCCTCCCACTTTCCTTTTAAGTGCAGCCAGGAAGAATATGTACTTTAATGAAATATCTGAAGCTGACTGATTAAGAATTCTCTCACCAATTTCAAGTTTGCCCTAGTAACACTTCAACACTTTTGAGGTTCTTAATGTTCACCTGTGTGAAGGGAAATAATTAATTACCCGTTAATTTACCTGTTAAATACCTATAGTTAGCCAGTGTCCTGGTTTGAGGTAAAACAGAACCAATTTTGTTCAGTAACTTTGGTTCTTAGCTAGGCCTCTTCTAACTACTGAAACTAGCATCATATTTTGCAGACGATGTTCGCCCTCAGAGTGATGAGACCTATGTTTATAGTTAGTGCCAAGGAATGGTATGCAGAGAGGCTCCTGCTTATACTTATTGCTACAACACCCGAGGCCAGATAACTTTATTTGCCCTGTTGGAGGGTCAGAAGTGGAAAAGTGTAAAGGGGTCCCACCTGTGGGGAGGACCAAACAGCACAGGTGACCCAAAACTGACCAAGAGGGTGTTCTAGCTCATCTGCCTTATGCTCAGTATAAAAGCTGAGGGATCAAAGGGTCAACTCTCTTTCTTCAATGGCCAGCATTCAAGGAGGACTCTGTCTGTTCATCTGCCTTTGATCTCAATCCTGAATCCAGATCTGGAATCCAGTTCCCATCTACCACTGAGTCCAGTCTGGGACTTCCCCAGTGCCAGCCAGTGAAGTGATTGTCATCCTGGGAGCTTAATACGGTTTTGTATAT
>VZSZ01000201.1:33533-55016 GCA_013398815.1 Ibidorhyncha struthersii
CAGTGCAGTCATGGGTCATAGCCAGCGCCAGTTCACAACGGGAAAGTGCTACTTAACCAACTTAATTTCCTTTTATGACAAGGTCACCCATCCAGTTGACCAAGGGAAGCCAGTAGATGTGGGTTTTTTTTTATTATTTTAGCAAAGCTTTCAATACTGTCTCACAGTGTCCTTCTGGACAAAATAAGTCCATAATATGCTGTGTGAGCAATGTATTCATGGGTCAGGCTCAAAGAGTTATAGTAAATGGGGTTACAGCAGCCAGTCACCAGTGGGGTTCCCCCAGGGTCAGTTTTAGGGCCAGTGCTCTTTAATGTTTTTATGAATGATCTGGACACAGGAATCAAATATAAAGAAGTTTGCCAATGATACTATACTTGGAGAAGCTGTGGACTCTCTCAAGGGTAGAACAGCCTTACAGGGAGATCTTGATAGACTAAAGACCTGGGCAATCACCCAGCAAGTGCTGGATTCTCCACCTGGGACGGGGTAATCCTGGCTATATGTGCAAACTGGGGCATGAGAGGCTGGAGAGCAGCCCTGTGGAAAGAGATCTAAGGGCTTGGGTTGATGGCAAATTGAATATGAGTCAAAATTGTGCCCTGGCAGCTGAAAGGGCCAATCATGTCCTAGTATGCATCAAGCATAGCATAGCTAGCAGGTTGAGGGAGGTGATTGTCCCAGTCTATACTGCACTGGTGAAGCCCCACCTCGAGTACTCTGTGCAGTTTTGGGTGCCTCGATATAAGAAGGACACCAGACTATTAGAGTGTGTCTGGAGGAGAGTGACCAAGATGGTGAAACATCTTGAGGGCAAGACTTGGGAGGAGTGACTGAGGTCACTTGGTTTGTTCAGCTTGGCGAAAAGAAGGCTGAGGGATGCCTTCATCACAGTCTATGGCTTCCTCAAGGGGGGTGGTGGAGGAGGAGGTGCTGATCTCTCTCTGGTGACCAGTGACAGGATGGAAGGAAATGGTATGATGCTGCATCAGGGGAAGTTCAGATTGGACATTAGGAAAAAATTCTTCACTGAGGTGGGTGGTAGGTCACTGGAACAGGCTCCCCAGGGAAGTGGTCATGGCACCAAGCCTGTCAGAGTTCAAGGATTATCTGGACAATTCTCTCAGTGATATGGTTTAGTTTTAGGTAGTCCTGTGAGGAGCAGTGAGTGGGACTCAGTGATCCTCATGGGTCCTTTGCAGCTTTAAATATGCTATGATTCTAACATGAGTTTAGATCTAGAGGGTCTTTTCAGAGCTGCACCTGTAGTGTGTGTCTTTGGACAGGTGGAAACTTCATTGGATTTAAGGAGGTCTTTCTATTTCTTGGACTCAGAGCAGCTCTTAGAATCCAAGTGACTTGGACTGAGCAATATGTAGGAGGCACCGAAGTAAAATGTCTAGGAAAATAGCTACATATTCATATTTGAAAAGCTGGTTTGTCACCTAATCTAAACTTTTCAAACCATTTGACAGGCAGGTACCCTTTCTTCAAAATTAGGTATGTAAAAAGACCTCTCTAAGCTTTGCTGATGTATTATGTAATTCATTTTTCTGTTTCAGCAAAGCACATATAAATGTTTCCTGGTACTTCTTTGGTTTTCATAAATCATCTTACTCATGAAAATATTTCATGAGGCACAGTAAAACAAGCCTCTGCCCTGTTTTCTGTTTTTTTTTGCATGAAGCTGATTTTTAAATGGAAGAAGCATTTTATGTTTAAAATTTTATTATATTATTTCAATTTTTTTAGTAAGCTGTGGCTCTTCAGTGTTTCCTTTCTTCACATATTTAATGTTTAAAGTAAAATTTTAATAATAAAACGTGTGTTGCTCCATAAAGGTTTTATAAATTGAACAGTGCTTTTCAGTTATTTTTTCACTACAATCAAATTGATCTGGTGTGTTGCCACCACCTAGATACTTAGGTTCTGATCTGCAGATGTGCATTCCTAAATGCAAGCTGTGCACAAGATAGAAGAGCAAGAATGATATAGTTATCAAAAATATTGCAAAAAATATTACATGTAATTATAAATAATATATTGTATATTCTGTAATACAAAGTTGTATATTCTGTTTATGTTATTATAATTTATTATTACTTGCAATTAATATATTACTAGGTATAACTGCAATTTCATAACTTGCAGGTTTTTTTTAAAGGCCAAAAGTCTTTCCTTACAGAAATTATTTTAGCCATGATCTCTTTCCTTTCCTTGACATCCTTTGGAAATTCCGCTGTCATTTTCCAAGTCTTTTCTTTGAGCAGCCAAGTTCATTATTGATGAATTGTAACTGAGGAAATTTTTTGCTGTTTAGAACATCTCTAAACTTGATTACTTAGCAGACGTAAGTGCAGGTCATGCTGAGAGTCAGAATAGTCTTTTAAGAGCAAAGTAATAGAGGTAGTGTCAAAACTTGCATGGGGTGCATAGCAGAAGGTACTTCCTGTCTGGATTAATACCAACTGTGTTGCTTCCACAAAGTACAAGTTGTTTGGTTTTGTGTTTGTTTTTTTTTTCTCCCCCTCTATTTTGTCCTGACTGTTTAAAAGTTCATCTTATCTGAAGTAAAAGTGGCTTTTTAACAGCTAGGAAATGATAGAAAAAGATTTCCTTGGGTCTGGAGGAAGAAGAAAGTTCAGCTGCATTAAAGGACTGTGTCATACATAGCATTGACTCTTAAAAAGCAAACAAACAAATACATGTCTTTAAAAAGTAAAAAAAACCCTTCTGAATACAGAAGGTGCATTTTGACACTGTTTCACGGACACTTAAATGAGCTTGTACAATATTAGCAACTGTAGAGGAAGCATTTCAGATAAAGGAAATGTTTTGAGCTTTTAGTATCATCAACTAAGTGGTGCAGCTGCATTTGCAAAATCATGCAAATCATGTGTAGGGGGAAAAAAGGCATTCATAATTCAGATTATTCATGCATGCAGATTTTGTGATAGTTTTACCCCTTCTCTAATCTCTGTGTATCCATGACAACATAACTTGTTCACATTTCACAAGCAAAGCAGTTAAAAAGTGAAGGTTTTAAAAATGTAAAATTAGCAGACCTACAAGTATTTTGTAAGATACTGTACCAAAGCTGTGAGCATGAAAATGTATAGATGTAAAGGATTAACAGGGAATGACAACTGTTTCTCATAGAACCAGACAAAGAATTATAAAAATTGTTATAGAGTCCAGCTTATAATACCGTGTAAAATCCAGACTGACCTCTTCACCACGAAATAAGCTCTTTTGATTTTTAAATTGCATTTTGATTACTTGAACAAATACTTATACTACTTCAAGTCTTCATTCTAAATATGCAAAATAAACCAGAAAAAGGGGAAGGAGGTAAATGCTAGTTGCTTGCTTTTTGACTGTGGGAAGCTCTTAAGCAGACTTTTCCTTCTACTGTAGAGGCCTAATGCAATTGCTTGATTTTGCAGAAACTTTTATTTCCCTTTTTATAATCAATTAACTTGTAAAATCTCTGCACATCATCATCCATTAAAGGTACATGTGAAGATAGATGATAATACTATACTTAAGCTAAATTGTGAATTTGGAGATGAAAACTAGTTCTAGTGCTGCAAAAGTGTGAAGGTAGACCTCTATGCCCACCTGTAGGTTGCTCCTGAAGAAACAAAAACTTGCAGCTGTGGAGGGAGAATGAGAAGGCCACTTCCTTCTGTTTTTTATTCTCTTGAGTCACCCAATTGAAATATAAATGAAATAAAGTATGCCACTCTAAACTCAAAAGTGTTGACATTGACCCATACCTCTCAAGACCATGTGTTATATTAATATAACACTTGCAGGTTGCATGTGAAGCACTGAAACTACAGTGGTATTTCAGGAATTTGTCTGAATGTGAGCTTGTAACTGAAGGAGATATCTAGCAGAACACAGTAAGGAAATTTGCTTTAAAAATTAATAATGTACTACTATCATCAGATCAGTAATAAATAATGCAGAAAGAGCTAATATGCCATTGAGCAACTAACTGATGAAATTAGTGTTTTGGAGCTCTAAGCTTCAGTAGTATCAGAGAATGCTGACCAGAAAGATGGACAAGAAGCAATGTAAAGAATAGGGGAAACTAGGCAAGCCTATTATGTTATATTTTTTAGGTGGAAGGAAGGTGTAGTGCGTGTTTTGAGTTCTCTTACATATCTGTATGGAATCGTAAAACAGCATTCCGTAAAACTTTTCTTGAATTTTTCAGTAAATCTTATTAGAGAGAGAGACGCTTGAACAGGTGAGCAGAGTTGTACCCTGTTATCTGATAAAGTGTTTGCTGTTAAGCAGAGAGAAACTGGGTAGAGGCCGTCCAGAAGCCGAGCACAATCAAGACATTTGCTTACATATACCTTTTTCCTCTCCAGTGTGTGGGGAGATGTAAAGGGAAAAGATGGAGGCACTCCTTCAGCCTGATAACTCTCCCTTTTTACCCCACTTCTTCACTTCAGTTTATTGTTAACTGATCAGCAGAATTTGGATTCCTGTATTACTTCTGAGTAATCTGGCAATCTCATTCTTGGTCCTTGTCTGGTTGTGCTATTGGACACAGCACAATCCCTTAGATTTCTTCTTTAGCATCCTCACCATATCACAGGCCATAAAATTGAAAAATGCTTTCTTGGTGCACAGAGTCAGTCGTCTGCGTGTGTGTCTGTGGCTTTTGCCCTCAGTGCCTCATGCATAATTTGCATGATGTTCCTGATGCACCCTGTGGAGATAAGTTCACAGATTCTGTATAACAATCATGCTACACCCACACCATGTATCTGCACTGCCTAATCCTCCTCTGGCTAATGTCCTCTTTTCTGGACATTTCTGCTAAGGGTTCTCAAGGATGGGAAGTTTTGGGGGAGAAGGCAAAACCCATTGAAGAATAAAAAAAAGAATAAATTATTGGCCTCGGTCTGATTCCTTTACGGTAATCCACAGAAAGCAGCAATACCACAGTGGCCTCTAGTGGGTTGTGTGGCCTCTTGTATTCCTCCTACAGTAAGTCTTGGGCAGCCCCATTAAACTGAGTTTCTGAAGAGGAAGTTGTGGTAGGGCCAGAATGGAGTGGTGGCTATCAGAGACATACTGTTGTTTACCCTTGTAGGCTGCATGCAGCCTCAGACCTGCTGTTGGAAAGTACTGGCTTAACGGGTGGAACTTACTTAGCATCTCAAGTGAACAGTGTTGTGGGATATAGAATAGGGTGAAGAGTTCAGTATTTGTTTAGTATGGATATCCCAGTTAATCAACAGGGAAAGCATTTAAACAGTAGCAAGGGAAATGGAGTCACTGAAATATGTATAAACATCACAGAGCAGAGAGGGATTGGAAATTGTTGTTTTGAATGGCAAAATGATAATCAGCTTAGAAAACATGGCCCTAAATTAAATACTAGTTTGTACTGCCACTATATATGGTAATGAAAAAGACATGTGACTTCATTTTTCAGGGGACAGCTCTGAGGCTAGGGACTTTCTAGTTACTGTTACAGAGCGTCTAGGCTTCATGGAATGCTTCATTTCAGAGTAGTTTGTCATGGTAGATGTAGACAAAATGAAAGGAATTCAACAGCAACCAATGTCGATTGTTGAGGACAGATAGATGAATTTAAGCATTGTGGTACATGGCTATATCCCAATTAAGGAGATGGGGAGAGGGAGAGAAACTGAGTGTATAAATATTGAATTATGCAACTGTCAAACAGAGATTTTTGTCTTGTACACAGTGGTATAAACAGAAAGGATGGAGAAGAAATGAAAGCTCTGTGCTGTGTATCCGAGGAACTTTGCCAATGAAAAGTAATGCAAAAGCACTGACTTCTGAAAGAAATAAAGGAAGCCCTGTCTCTGGAGAGAGTAACCAGGGTGGACAAGAGGCCTTAGGAAAGAAATCTTGTCCTGATTTTGGTTAGTATAGGGCCTTTTTAATTGTAACGTCCATGAATTGCGTCATTGGAGAATTCATAAAACATTTTGTGTTTGGACAGGATGACAGAAACCATCAGTGCAGTTCTATAATGCTGCCTTTTAAGTTAGTTACAACATATTTCTTGGAAGACTGTTCCTTCTTGTCTTTTACAACTTTCAGTAACAACTTTACCTGAAGGTGTGGGCAAGGAGGTCTTTGGGCTACAACTTTTGTTACGTTTGATTTAACTTTTAACTTCCTGTGTTAGCTGATCACTGAGTTACTGAAAGAAAACTTACTTTCTTATCAGCTTTTTATCTTTCAGTAAGGACATCACTCAATTTTAGAGGGCTTGCTTTTCCTTTTTTTTTTAAGTCATAGCTAGAAGTAATGTTTTCTAGACTAAAACCACTACCAGCCATTACTGCAACAATATAGGATAGTATACAAGGAATTGTAATACTCATTTCAGGAGTACTCTCTATAGACTTTCTTTTTAAATTTGCAAATTACAGACAACTCCAGAGGAGGAATTTTGATTGTCTTTCTTTTGCTATCTGAGATAGACTTTAGTTAAATTAATAAATAAATGATGTGAACTTCCAGGTGATCAAAAAATGAAAATGACTGGCAGAGAACAATTAAAAGTAGGTCTTGCATGTTGTGCTGATAGCTACCATCATTCCAAGCCACTTCAGCAAAATGCTTAGCAGAGTGTGCTGTAGGCTTCATCATAGATAAAGAATGTGCATTTTCAGAAGAAAAAGAGGGGATGTAAGATTTCTTTCACAGTGCTTTCAACATCATAAATTCTGAAGATTTCTTTCTGTACTTGTTTCTGATGTGTCATACATAAGAATGAAGTTAAAAACTTCCAAATGAAGTGAGATTGAAGCTCCCAAAAGTTAAAATCAGCTTGGTATTTCATTGAAACTTAGTTTTTAATATAAAAGTAAATCCTTGCTTTTTCTAATCCAGTGTAATCTAATTGCAGTTGATGAGTAAAGAATCTCCAGTCTCTGTTGGAAATGATGCTTACGTTGACCTTGATCGGCAGGTATCTAAGACTAGATGTTTCTTTTCCTTCAATCATAGCACATTGGTAGCAAGTCATTTTGCTTTATTAAGAAGTCTGTCTTTTTTTTTTCTTTAATCATGAAAGGGTTTTGTGGGAAATTCAAATAAGGATTGGAAAACTAAATTTCAGTATTTCAAGTCCTTTTGCTTTACAAGTTGTGTTTACCCATTTTGTGTATTTAAAAGAGAAGAACTCGATTTGGAAAACAAGCTTAGCTGTATGCATGCAAAACTGCAGACTGGTGCAAATCTTTGGATATGGAGAAAGAAGGATAAAATCATGTGTAATATTTGGATAAAACTTATTTTGCCAGTTCCTACTTCCAAAGTCAGTTTAAAAAAAGCCCATAGATGTGGCTCAAAAATCCTTAAAGCGGTCGTGGGAACTGTTACAATATATAAGAGAAGTTTTCAAAAAGAATCCTTCCTTGTCTGGTATATGTAAAGAATATGCAAAACCAATTGTTTTTTTACTAGCTTAACCTCATGCTAACAGTGTCCTGCTTATCATTTTTTTTCCTAATTGAGAAGAACTCTAGTACAGTGTTGTTCCCTGTGTTCCTCCACCATGCTTTCTCTGCAGAAGTATGTAAATTCTGGCAGATGGAATTGATTTTTGTATTTCTACAGGCCCTTGAGAAATAAACTTGAAAAAATTAGATATGATGATGCTGTTTGTGAAAGTCCATCTGAAATTAATCATATATAATGATACATATCTCTATATACATAGTATGCATACACCTGTTTTGTCAGGCCAATTTTCTTATAGCTGTTTTTTTTGTTATCTTAACTGCACTCATATGCAAACATGCAAGATACATATATTTGAACATAAAGCCTTTGAAGGGAAGTATCTGAACATTTCCTACTGCTTAGAAGGGTAAGCTTCTCCCTCACCATGTTAGTTGTGTTCCTGTTGTGCACTGAGAATATCTTCCCGTGACTAGAGAGATTTTATCCTACTTGTCCATTCCCTGTATTCCACCTTCCAGTCCTTTCTGTATTTGAAAAGTAGATTGAAAAGTGAAATTACACACTCTTTGCTTCCATAAAGAAAAGTGGCATTGACAATTTTTACAGCATAGAGTTGATGAGTTCTTCAAGGCCAAGTTCTTCAGGATTTTTTGACTCAATTCGTGGAATAGATGTGATGAGTTTGATATATTTTTGTAAGACTAAATATTACTTTTAGTTATGTTTGCTTTTCACTGTCACACAAACTGAACAGTAGTCATATCTGTTTCTGTGTTTGTTTGTAAGAGTGGAATTGCTTCAGTTTTCCAAAAATTTAATGTATTACCTAAATGTAGAAATAATTTTACAGTCACATAGCTCAGAATATTTTTTAGATACCTCACAAAGAGTGATGAAACTGTAAATCTTGTTGTTTATGGTAGCTGAAAAAAACTACAGAAGAATTAAATGAAGCACTAGCAACAAAAGAAGAAATCGCCCAGAGATGTCATGAGTTAGATATGCAGGTAGGTTTGCTATATTCTACATATTAATTTTGAAGTGGGAAAGAGGTGCACTAATTTTTAGGTGGCTGAAAATAATATGTATAGTGTGGAAACATATTTTTTAAAAGGGAGATGAAAATTGAACAGTAATTGTTTTGCTTTACCTCTGCTAGCAGAATGAATTTCCTTGTTTTCTTATCTTGATGCAATGTTGCCGGTATTAAGATGATTCATACTAACAAAACTTTTTTTTCATTCAGGTAGGAAGGAGTTGAGCTGTGTGGTTCAACTCTTGCACTAGAGAACTGATAGAGGTTATGCTGCTGCAACAGTTTCAGTTAAGAGTTAAATCTCAATCAGAAATTACTGTAGTCTATCAGCTATGTATGGATTTAGCCTAAGCCTTACTGTAAATCAAGCATGCCTCATCCAGAAGACATGAGGAGTGTAAAGTGGGAGCCCCAAAAGGCATTGCCATTGCAACCCTACTTTGGAGTATAATTCAGGCTTTCGCCAAGCTGTTCAGTAACTGTTAGAATTAATGAAGCTGATTTGTGTGTCATGGTTGATTTTGGTGTATTTGATGATTTAATGCTTCTTATTGAAGCATTTCCTTCTGTTGAGATGTTCACATTCCCTCTCTTCCCCTCCTCCTCCTGCATGTTAATTCTATTCTATTTAATAATATATGGACCCCTGCTTCAGCTGTTGTTTGAGTTGCAGCACTTGGGGTTCTTTGCCCTACTGCCTGTTTTCACAACATTGGCGGAAACTGAGTCATCTTTGGGACTGTGTTCCTGTTTCAGGTCTGCTTGCAACTGGACACTCGATTAAAAAAAAATAAATTGGGAAGGACATAGCCATTGCTTGGGTATCCAGACTTGGATATTCTGTGTGATTGACAGGCATTGTTTCTTTTGGGAATCACTTTTAAAAGGTTTACTATGGAGTGCTAGTTTTATTTGTTTGTTGGGAAAGTACAAAGACTTTATTATAACAGAGTTTTTCTTTAGATGCTTGTGCAAAATACACTTAAGAATAGTTACATTTTCTGTGTGGTAAATCTGCCCCTAATGTTGCAATATGTTGGTGACATCACATAACAATTGAATACCTATTGATGTTACAGTATATTCTTGTGAAATGTGATTATTGAAGCCCGTGTGTTTCCATTTGTGGGTTGTATTGATGCTTTATTATGCACACAAACAAAAAGCGCTCTTTATAGATGGATAGCTCAGTTATTCCAGTTTATGCTTTTATTACAACAGGTTGCAGCTCTTCAGGAGGAGAAAAGCAGCTTGCTTGCTGAGAACCAGATTTTGATGGAACGTTTAAATCAATCTGATTCTGTTGAAGATCCCAACAGCCCTGCAGGTCGTAGGCACTTGCAGCTGCAGACACAACTAGAGCAACTCCAAGAGGAAACATTCAGGTAGAAAACTATGCTTGGCTAAATTGTTTGTAGCTGGTCCTGATGGCAATTATGAATTAGTGTAATGGGTGGTATAACCACATTAGTGAAGATTTTACAATGATGTGCGTGTTATGATTTACCTCTTTACAAGCTCCAGCATAAAAAAAAGCATGATTTCTTAATGGTTAAGTGCTGTATATGTGTCACTCTCTACTCTGTGAAGTTATTTTGAATTGCTTGTGTGCAATCATTTCACCCATGTTTTTCAAAATCAGTGAGAATGAAAAGTAGCATGCTTTCCTCTATGTAAATTATTCTAATTGTATTTTTTAAGGTGTAGAATGTTTGCTATGGGCAGTACTACAGTGGTGGTGTTATACAGCAAGGTTGTATCCTTCTCTTAGTTTGAAAACAAATTGTTCTTGTTCCCTTACCTTTGTGAGTGAAACTATAGTATTTCTTTACACTGGCAGTTTTTCTTCTTTTTCTGGTCCTCTTATGGTTGCACTTTTCTGATTGTTATGTCAGCTGCCATGTAACTTTCCTTTTTCACCTGTTTTGCTATTTCTCTACTTCCTTTTGCTAAGTCTCTTTCCTGCATGTTCAGATACACCCTCTCCCTTCAGTTTCTTGAAAAATGTTCAGTGTTTCTGTTTTTTTGATTTTCTTCTTTCTATACATTGATGACGTAAAGGAATAATGTAGTGGTGTCTCTCTTATGTCCCCTTTTATCTCTCCTTACTCATCTCCATGCTCTGGAATGATTCCCACCTCAGTCTATTGTCAGTTGCTGTTTCAACAGGTATTCTCCCCATATGCAATATCTGCACTGCCTGTTACTCTAGTTTCATGTTCTGAAGGTCTTTCTAAACCCTTTTCACATGTAAGACTCATCTCCCAGCTACCTTTACCTCCTACCCCTGCCTTCATAGCATATGGTTTCTAATGGCAATTTGTGTGTATTCCTTCTCCAGCTCTACCTGACCAAACAGGACATATGTACAGCTTAACTGATGTCCAGTGTGGTACAACAGTTTTTCTCCCAGTCTTGCCTCTTTGACAATTCTGGTTATCATGAACCAAATCTTTGTTGTATATGGTTTAGATGACCTACTGACTATCTCCATTCTTGTAGATTTGTTTTGGACTCCTTGAATTAATGGATAGAACACCTTTTTTTCATGCCCATACCTCCTTTTCTGGATTGTTTTTATTTTAATTTCAGATCAAAATGACAATAGGACTTCATGATCCAAGTTGTGTCCTCTTCCATGTATTCAAAATGCTGTGACAAAGTTTATCTTAGTTATCCCCTTTGTTCACTGCCAGGTTAATGCAGCTTTGCCTGTGTATACTGTATGTAAGTAGTTCACTCTGGAAACTTTGGTCTGAGTTCTTTACATGCTAAGTAGATAACTAAATGCATGACCTGTTTTTTCAGAGGTACTGGGCAGGCACAGGTTCTTTATAAGCAAATAAATAAAGCCACCTTGGGGAGAGCCCTACGGCATTTAGAATATCTGACAATCAGGTCAATATTTTTGAAGGTGTATAGGAGTTGAACAGCTGAACAAAGTCAGCACAGAACAGATGTCAGGCTTAAACTCTGTGTGCCCCAAGATGAAAAAGGTGGAAATTTCTGTTTGAGCTTCCATTGTGAAAAATTCCTGTGACAGAAAAACCTCAGGATTTTTCTTTCTGAGAACATACATTACCTTGTGATTTTCCAAATAAAGAGACTGATATCAAATTGGGAGCATCAAAAAATTCAATCTGCCTTTACTTTTTTGAATAAGCAGCATAAGGCTGCTCTTCTCCTTTACTGCACCAGAAGGCTGTTTCACTTGTTTTTAGAGAGGATGATGATGAGGAGGAAAGGTAACTGTGGTTGAAGATGAGAAATTATTTTCTGTTTGACTTTATTTCTACAGATTAGAAGCTGCCAAAGATGATTATCGAATACGCTGTGAAGAACTAGAAAAGGAAATTGCTGAATTGAGACAACAAACAGAAGAGCTTACTACCTTGGCGGAGGAGGCTCAGTCTTTGAAGGATGAGATAGATGTACTCAGGTAAACCCTGTTCCATTAACCCTTTTTTAACTATTAACTTTTAATCTATAGAATTTGTGTACTTAGTCTTCATTAACTTTTGTTTAAATAATTTTGATATTAAATAAAAAACTTTGTCAATGTCAAAGTTCTTTCAGATCCTCCAGTTAAGTACACACCCACTTCACAATTATGCTTAAGTAAATTAGTTATTTATTATGTACCTAATGAGTAACTATTAGTAAACTTAACAATCCTACACCATCTTATGGTCACAACAAGTGACTCACTGGTATTCTCTACTCACCTTCATCATGCCTTGGTGGTCTGTTCTCATCAGGGAACTAGACCCTTTCCTTTCCTGTGTTTGCATTATTTGGACTTTGGGTGGCACTTTTGGTTCATCATATAATGCTAATATGAACAACATTTATTCCAGCTCTCTTTGCCACTGGATTTTAGCACCCAAAGTTCTTATGACTTGATGATGCTAGGGGTTTATAGGGTAGGAAGCCCCTTTTACTATGGAACATAATCCTTCAGTAGTGGCGTCTTGCTGCCATGGGTTGTTCAGAACAGGCTAGCAAGGCTTAATTTAATACTGCCTTTTCTAATTCACCAGCAGCTTTCTACCAAGGTTATCTGTCTTTACCTCCTCTGTCATTTATATAAGGAATGAGCTCATCAGGCTGCACAATTCCATAACTATCTGTGTGGGGAGCATGGGTTCAGAGAGTGATTCCTTGGCCCACTTCATTTGGGATTCGGGAGATTTGCTTGCCCCAGTGTCCCATAAATTGACTATCAAATCAATGGAGGATTCTCCAGATTTCATAGGAGATTGAGTCTGTCAGTCAGTCGGTTCTAAAATGAAACTGGGGACAGTAATAGTAGTGGGGGTGTGGGTGATTGGGAGTGAGGGCTATTGCTGTCCTGGCTTTTATTGCTGTCCAGATGGTTTGAAAAAACTCTGGAATGTTATGAATGGAGCCTGGTGTTTCATTTTTTTTCTAAGTGTCGTGGTTTAACTGTGGCTAGCAACTAGGATGACGCAGCTGCTCGCTCATTCCCCTCCTCCCTCACAAGCAGAGTTGGGAGAAGAGGGAGAAAAGGAGGGGAAAAAAACTTGTGGGTTGTGATAAAGACAGTTTAACAGAACAGTAACAGAAGAGGATAATAATGATAATAATAATAATGGTAAAAGAATATACAAAATAAAGTGATACAACACAAGTTGATCCCACCACCCAATGATCGGTCGCCAAGTCCATCCTGAGCAGCGATCATGCATTTCTGTTCCCTGGCCAATCCCTATTTATATATGGACCATGACGTTTATGGTATGGAATATTTGTTTGGCCAGCTTGTCCTGTATATGCTCCCTCTCAGCTTCTATGGGAAGCTGAAAAAATCCTTGACTAATGTAAACATTACTTAGTAACAACTAAAACAATATGTGTTATCAAGATTATTCTCATACTAAATCCAAAACACAGCAGCTAATAGAAAGAAAATTACCTCTATCCCAGCTGAAACCAGGACAAGAAGGAATCAGGCTCCAAAGCTGTTATGGTACTTCTGTGTCACCAAGTATATGCTGCCCAGGAGATAGATCTTTATGATTTTATTACCGGCTATCATTAAAACAAATTGAAGGGCAGAAAATTTTATTTTTTACCCTGTAAAATGCAGGATTGAAGATTTAGAATTGAAAGGAAATGGGTGGGAGTGAAGGTGCTTTACCTATTATTTTAAGATTGGAAGCAGATAAGAAGGCTGTATTAGGAAGAGTGATAGCATCTAAAAGTACCTTCATCAACAACTCTTTGAGTTGACAAATAGTTATGGGAGGGAAAAAGACAATTTAAAAGTGAAAACATTAGTAATAGGAGCATATGATTGCTTTCTTGTTCTCCCATGATGTCTCAGAATGTCTTCTGCATTAAGGCAAAATACTGAGGAAGCTTCAGGACATTTCATTTTGTTAGTTTTCTGAGTACAAATTTGATACAAATCTGTCCCTCCAGGCATTCTTCTGATAAAGTAGCCAAATTAGAAAGCCAGGTAGAGTCATACAAAAAGAAATTGGAAGACCTGGGTGATTTGCGACGGCAAGTGAAACTCTTAGAAGAGAAGAATACAATGTACATGCAAAATACCGTGAGCCTGGAAGAGGAACTAAGGAAGGCCAACGCAGCACGCAGTCAGCTGGAAACATACAAGAGACAGGTGAGAACAGACATCATCGATGCAACAGTTCTCTGTATTGTTCAACACTCTCTTTTCATAACATGGCTAATACCTCAAAGTAAAAAAGAAATTATGAACAAACAGTTCCTTGTGTTTAGAAGACTTTGATGTTTTGTAGGTACTACCTTTGCCTTCTTTCCTGCAATTCTTACCGTTATTTCAAGTTTACGTTAGTTTGCCAATAAGCAGTACTTCTTACTTTTAAAAAATCAACAGATGTTAAGTTTTTTTCTCAAATTATTCCTAATTTGTATTCGGTAGTCAGGCTTGAATTAGAGACTCTGCTTTCAGAAAAAGTATCCATTTTTCACTTACATATTTCCAGCAGTGAGGAATGTACCACAGCTGAGGTAAGTTATTCCTGTGGTTAAGTAACTCTTCTGTTTTTAAGGTTCTAGTTCATCTGATACATCTGAGTTTGCCCGGTTATGAAGAGAGAAGGTCCCATATCATCCCTGTTGTTTGTACACACCCAGCTGAGTACAAAATGTGTCACCAGCACACTCTCTGGAGTGAAAGGCCTCCTGCTTATCAAAGTGCCATGTGATTCTGTTTCTGTAAAGGTGGAAGATGGGCTTAATTTTCTCTCTGCTTCTATGCTACATTAACATGACATCGTTCTTGTTACAGGGCCAGAGTGTGGTTCATTAGAGTAGTAGTGCCTATGGTCCTTATTTCTGCCTGCTCATAGCCTCGAATGGTCATGGAACAGAGGTCCCAATATATCATCTTACAGCAGAGTAGAAATACAGAAACAACTACTAACAGCATTGCAAGCACAGAAGCAATCCGTGTCCCTAAGACTTGATAGCTTTTTCCATGCACTTTAGTTATTAAGACAACTAGCTTTGGCCTGTATGGGGTAATTGTAAATACAGTCCAAATGATTCCACCAGAAAAAAAGAACTTGGACAAGAAAAATGCTGAAATAACAGACAATCAAAGGGAAAAGTAAATGTAGAAAGCAATGGCCTTTCTTTCATACATGAGTAGTATCATGTTTACTGGCAACAAATATTTCGCTCCATTGAAGAGCTGAGCATGTGATATAGTTTTGTAACCTTGACATCTGCATCTGATCATTCTTGTTTCATCAACAATAAGAATTTTGGAAAGGGCAAGACCCATCATTTGTGCTGCAGAAGGACTCCTCCTTTTCTTCATCATTCACTGTGTTTTATGGGTAGGATTTAATGTCTGAGGAACTGTTCAATTGTACAAAACTATTTCAGTGAGACTGGAATAAAGTTCAGGTGTCTCATGACAGATATAAGTTTTCTTCACCTAATTACAGTGCCTCAAAATGAACACACAGTGTGTTTGCCTTCAGTGTCTGTGAGGCTAGGCTCCTTTTGAGACCTGCCTGCGAATCATGAGCTGTCACAAAAATAATCTCTGGGAATACTAAACTGTGCTATAAGAATTAAGCCAGGTATAAGGATTCTGATGTTATGTCACTGCTGAGCCCTAGTATGCCCCTGTAGTGGAATGTGTCTTGTCTGGTATGTGAAGGATCCAATCCCACTCATTATGGTACTATCAGAGGAGTTGTTTCTTTGGCTTAGAAGCTCTGTACTCTGCAGATGAAAGTGCTTGGTTCAAACTCTTATAGTGATCTGCAGGGAAATCGCATCTTCACCCCACCCAGCAGTTTCTGTGAGATGAGGTTAGTGGTGAGAGATGTAATAGCATTTATTTATTTAAGAGGTTTTGTTTGCTTTTCTGAAAGCAAGCACAAGCATTTTCTAAGAAACTTTTTGTTGTAGTATGAAGAATTGAAATGTGAAGATTCCAGGATTGGTTTTTGTAATTTTAATTCAGCCCCTTTGTGCATGTGCATTTTGATATATTTTTAACAGTATGTCTTGATTTTCATTGCTGCAAGATTCCTGCTCTACTCATTCCACATGTCAGATAATGCTCAGTAAATGTGATGGCAGTTCATTTTTTTTTAATCTTTTGCATTACCATGTAACTGTATATCTTCCTATACACTCCCAAGTCCTGATCCAAGACAATTTATTTCCTGCTGTGTTTTCATACATACCATTACCATAGCATGAGTGATTACAAACATTAATGCATTTGTTTCCATTTGAGGTGAAAATACACCTATTTTGCAAGTGGTGGAACAATCACAGGTGAAGGCCTGCATTTTATTTTTATACTTGCAGTTTTTCTGATAGCCCCAGTGATAGATATCACATCTGAGAAATGAAATATTTTCGTGTCTAACATTTTGATTTTTTTTTTTAATCTCACAATCTCAGAAATGGCAGGCCTGTGCTTTTTTGCAACCTATAGTTTAAGAACAAGAAGAGCTAAGTCCTTCTCTAAGGCTTAAGACCATGCACGTTTTTAGACCTGGTAGTTATTTTGCTATCGCTATACACATTGAAAATAAAAGGTAATTAGAAGCATTAGACAGTCTTGATGTAGGTATGGCTACTGCTTTGCTTCACAGTTTTAGTTAATCGCTTTTTCTGTAATCTAAAAGCTGTGAAAAAGCCATCTTATGAATTGCTTCAGAAGAAGCTGCATGTCTTTAGCTGAGTCTTCATTCAGCTTTTGTGCTTGCAGGTCAGTCTTTATTCAGCTTACTAGCTTCCATGCTCTCTATATTACTAATGTTCTGGGAATAAGCCTTTGCTAGTAAAGGCTGAGAGTTTTGAAAAGGCAAGACTTCACTGATTTGCCTCCTGTTCACTGATAGTTTCTGCTCAGTTTTCAGATTTCTGCTCATTTAATTTTAAAAGCTCTTTACTGATCTGTAGTGGAAAGTATACATATTACTTTATTAGCAAAGTTTGCTTCTGAAATAAAGGAAACGGTGAGGCTGTGGCTGAACCATTATATTAGTGTATTAAAAATGATTAGGAAAATCTCAGGTTAAGAAATGTTACCTGACTGCATAAACTTGTGGTTGAATTCTGAGTGAGGCTTGTGAAATAGAGTTAACAAAAAGTGTAGATAATTTGCTTTCTTCAGAGTTTTTTCTTTTTCCTAGGCTTCTCATAATGCAGGAGGATTTTTTCTACTTTTCCTAAGCTCTTTGAGCCATGGAACTATATAACTTCTTCCTGCAGACCATGCTTGGTTTAAGATGTACTGAAAATACTTCACAGTTTTTGCTTCTTTTGCTTGTGCTGAGGTCTAATATTTGAATGCTGTTGTTTTTCCTGAAACACAGACAACTGATGAAAGCAGTTTTTAGTATGTCCTATAGGTAACTATTTCACTTGTTTACAACATGACTCATGGTGCATGGTAATTGGCTACTTTGTCTTGTGTATTTTGTTTTAATATTTGCAGACAAATTATTGATTCTTGTTCTCACAGGCAGTTGAACTACAAAACAGGTTATCTGAAGAATCCAAGAAAGCTGATAAATTAGATTATGAATGCAAACGACTGAAAGAAAAAGTAGACAGCCTCCAAAAAGAAAAAGATGTAAGTGCCAAGGTGTTATTTTTTTGGTAGTAGCGATAGCAACTTTTCTCCTTTATAACACAGAGATACAGTACTTATAGTTATCCATTTACAGCAAGCTTTTTAAATTAGGAAGTATTTTTTCACTTAACATTTTCTAATGTTTGTGTACAAGATCCTTTTTAAACCTAAGAACTGTGCAGCATGGAATAAAGTGACTGTACAAAACATATGCCCATTTTTAAGAGGAAAAGCCTTCATATTTGCAATCTGAACTTGTTTCTTGACCATTTACCATGAGAAGTTTAATAAATACCCAGGGTAATTGTAATGTATTCTGAAAAACTATTTAAAGTAGGGTTTCTGCAGTATCATCCTAGAACTAAGCTCCTGTTGCATTTTTTCTAAAGCATCCTTTGAGGTACCATCAGCATGCTTCTCTCTGTGGAGTTATGACTCAGTACTGCAGCAAGAAGCTTAGGAGTCATGTAGGGGGACATGTCCTTTGTGGCAATCTTACCTTTTATGACAGCTCCTTGTTGATCTGTTGTACTGCCAACACAGAACCCACAAGATGGATACCAGTCTATTCCCTTCCTTGCTGTCATTGGCTCCTAGTGATTCTGTGATTAATTGCCAGGACTCTCTTCCCAGGACTGATCGTTCAAGACTTCTCTTGCACACTGTTGTTTCTCATCAGTTTACTTTGACTTGTTTTGTAGGAAAGTATACACAGGTGCCTCAAACTACCTCAAACCAAGGCCTGCACTTTGAGTTAGCAATTTCTTAGGCTTGTTTTAAATATAAGTCCATCTATCTGTTGGTCAGAATCTCTGTAGGTTTTTCCCTCAGTTGTCATATCTTCTGTCCAAATCTTTCAAGATTTCCAGCCACTGCACTTGGATAGCATTTGAACTGAAAGTTTTCAGCTATTTTCAGTTCATAGGTCTTTGATTTTCATATCTTATTAAATTTTCAAACTATTGTGGACACTTGTCTTTGGTATCACTTCCATCTGCCCTTCAAGTTCAGATTGGAATGCCCATAGTAAATGTATTAGTACTGTGCTTTGACTTTCTTTCCTGCTCTTTATTTAAAGTTTGTTTTTCCGGTTTTGTGTTTGACAGTGGTAAGGTTGTGTCTGTGGCTTACCCATTGCTTGGTGGACCATTTCATCTTGCACAAAGGATCTGAATTGTAGGCCATTGTCATACAGTTTTCTGTTTTACTCCCAGGCAAATAGCATTTTTTGGGGTGGATGTTGTTTTTCAATACATTCTTTTGAATGGATCTGCACCTCTGAGAAGTAAATTACAGCTGAAGTATCTCAACATTTGAATTAGTGATTCACTACCTGTGTTACCTACTCTTTCTGTTCCCAGTTGTCACATATGTATCAGTAAGATTGCCCACCACAGGTCACAAGCTCCCTAGCGGTATCTTGTCAGTTATACTTTGGAAACAGTTACTGAAATAGATTTTGTCCTTGTCTTTATGTTCTAGCAAATTGTGGTAGCATGTTTGATATCTTCAGCTATGTAGCTTGGAATTTTACCTCTGTGGTGTGTTGTGTGATGAGTACTAAGACAATTTGATGAGTTGACTTTGTGTGCAGTGTACAAATGAAGCCCTAATGCTTCTTCTATTCATTAAAATATTGTGGCATTTGATTAATCAATTTGGTGTTTTCTGACTGATGGTAGCAGACTGCACAATCCTTGCTTTCAGCAGCTGAGTTTGAGCACTCCTCTGTGTGGCTGTTCTTCTGTAGTATTTATGGTAAAAAAAGTTTTTTCACCTGTGAGGTTTTTGACATGACTTTCAGTGCTAACAGAATGTACAACTTATTCAGATTGTTCTGACAGTTGCATCAGAGTTCACCTTGCAGGATTCAGAAATATAGCAGAAACCTCTGTCACACTTTACCAAAATGGTCTTTGCCAAAGTGATTCCATGTCCTGGATCCATTTGGGCTGAAATATAAAATGTGCCTGAATCTAATTGTTATTAGGATGAAATTCAAGGAGCTGTCAGCTAACACAATTCCATACCTACACAGAGAGGAGGTCTGTCCTGAAACTTTTAGTAACACTGGACATGTCTGATTTTGGAGCAAACTACAACTTGCATCTTTACATAGTTGCCATTTTCTCCTTGCATTTTTGAATCTTGGCAGCCTTCTGAACAAAAACTTGATGCTACCTGTAGATTCTCATTTTTTGCCAAAAGGGTTTTGTGCCAAATTGAAAGAGTATTTGCCTGATGCTACTGAAGAGCCCATCTGTCTAGATCCCAAGGTGGTCCAGTCCTGTTCTTCAGTTGTCTTTGGACTGAGCTTCAGGCAGCTAGTTTTCTTTCATAGCTAAGATGCTGGTGGATGGCAAGACCAGTTGACACACTGGAGGAAGGGCATATGGAAATGCTGCTCACACTTTCAGTGTTGAAAGGCAAACAAAGTGAAGCTAATGCAGTTTGTTTGTTATGTTTACTGTGTACTCAGCTGCTTTTTATTTCACTTCTGGTTGGTTTCTTGGTGAGGGAAAAGTCTATGATCTCTTAATTCACTTCCCTTTCCCTTGGAAAAGGAAGGATGGCTGAGTGGGTGACCCCAGTGGATGCTGTTTACTGCCTGGTATGAGAACTTTGTGGCACTAATCTCTTGATTTTGTAAGCTTGTACTCTGATATTTTTACCCCCATAAGTGTAATACAGAGTAGCAACCCTTCTCAAGAAAACCCACTGTTCATATTGTATATATAATTTTTATATTAATTCTGTTATGAAATAAAGTGAGATGCCTTAATTTGAAAATCATCTCTAGAGTTGCATTAAATTCTTTTTAAAGTGTTGAAGGCTGTGCCTTTTGCAACTTGTATACTGTTAAAGATGGATTTGTAGTGCCAAGACTGATATTCATTCTCTTTCCAATTATTCAGAGATTAAGAACAGAAAGGGATTCTTTGAAAGAAACTATTGAAGAGCTCAGATGTGTACAAGCTCAGGAGGGTCAACTCACAACTACAGGTAAAGGACAAATGAGGAGATTAAATGCATCTTTTCTAAAGTTTACAAGACTTCTCTGGAGAGTACTGAATGCACTTTTGTTTAGCAGAGAATAAATTTAAGCTCCTCTAAGATCAGCAATGAAAAGCTGCTTCAACTATTCATAACTTTGGAAGCATTTGAAAACTTCAAATATTATTTCAGCCAATTAGAAATTTTAGTCTCCTCCCTGGTGTGATATTTTTATAATGTATTTCAGATTTTTGTGTAGTTTCATAATTTTCTTTAGAGAGATACTGTTTTCTCGTGTGTATGATGTTTCATGTGTTGCAATTTATTTCTATGCGTAATGTTGCACAGCTTGTAGTTCTTAGACAAGATAATGAGCAGAAAATACACCACAAAAATCACTTCATCCAAACGGATGAAGACAGAAATGATTATTCTCCAAATGAAAGTGTGCTTGTCTGTCTTGCTATGGCCTGACCTTGTGTCATTTTCCATTGTCCAGCATTACTCTAGAACTGTAAAATTCTAGAACAATGTTTACTTCTGAGCTTTTAAAGATAAAATTTACTGGTCTGCTTGCTAAATTTTTTACTTTTCGTAACCCAGGATTGATGCCTCTGGGAAGACAAGAGCCTTCAGACAGTTTAGCAGCAGAAATTGTTACTCCTGAAATAAAGTAAGCTAATGTGTGCTTTGTTTCACTAACCTTCACAATGTACCCATAGATGATTAGTTAGTTTTCAGTGTTAGAAAGTTTCTACAATTAATGTTTAGGTTTTTTCCTCTCCTTTTGGATTTCTGCACAACAGGAGCTGTTGTACTTAAGACAAAATTCGGTTTACCTCTCTTGAGTCTGTAAAAAAAA
>VZSZ01000202.1:1005-35746 GCA_013398815.1 Ibidorhyncha struthersii
GCTGTCCCTCACAAAAAAAAAAAACAATACCCACACATACACTGAAAAAAGCTATTTTATGAAACTTATGATTTTATACTTCTTTCAAATCATTCCTTGCTAAAGCACTAATCATCTGAATTGGTGATTGAAAGGAAATAATGAAATTATCCCAGGTACTTGAATGATTTGACCTCAGGACTCAGGCATTTTAGGTTTCAGATTTCATATACAAGAAACCCCTAAAAAGCATGTATTTTAACAGTCCCTTTTCAATTCCTTTTGCTGCACAGAAAGACATCTGTTCTGTCAAAAAAATAGGAATTTAACCACCACCCCCCCAAGAAAAGTGCAGAAAGGCTAGGAAATTACCTTTCACAAGCTTCAGAGCTTCAGATTAAAAACTACCATATGCCAGCTACCGGAAACATCTCTGTTTTCACCTTCCATAAGAACAACCTAAGTTTGATCTCTCCTGCCATCATCAGGCAAACCTAAAAGAGGAACAGCATGCAATGCTACAATGAAAGGCATTACTTCATTCTCTCAGCTTAGGTTATTTTACTTACACCAGGAAAAAATAAAAACAATGTAAGGTAAAATTAAAAGTCAAAGAGCAGTAACTGTCAAAATCCATGCACTTATCATCCTTACTTCATTATGAGGTCAGCTAATTACAAATGTTTCATGGAGACATCAACAGTTTTAGCCTGATCTCTTTGCGGGGTTCTTTTGCCAATTTGGCTAGCTGTTTGAAAATATAATCAACTGGCTAAACAGAATTTCAGTTAAGATATATGTTTTAATTATAGGAACTTCAAAGAAGTTGCCAACTTGGCTCATATGACAAAAACATTTTCCAAATTGAATTAGAATTTTATGCCATCGGCTCATTAGTACTACAGTTAAAATGCATCACTTGGGTCAAAAGAAGCAAATGTATTGAAAGACTTGCACAAAAACCCAAGTAAAAACATTTTAATTAATGTAATGAATACCTGAAGAGTTCTAGCAAATTGTCTGATACACAAAGGCAGTAGGTAGAAAAATGTTGGCAAGAGACCACTCCTAGGAGAAAAATTTTTCTCTGCTCTTACGGATTCATTCTTTTTTTTTTTTTTCTAACAATAGGTGAGCTGCTCATTTTAAGTAGCCTTCTAGGGAGAACAAAAACACTTCACTTCCATATATCATTCTTTCTGGTTATGATTTTCAGGTTTGTCTCATGATTCTGAATGCCAACATTTTTTAAGCATCGACTCTGAAAGACATTAAGGGAACAAGACAAGACAATTATGTTTGGGTATTCAAGAAACATAAAGGCACAAAGTAATCAGCTTTAATATTATGTGCCTAAAATTAGTTAAATTGATTTTACTTACTCCCGAATGTCTAATGATCTATAGAAAGCAGTTTGAAATTTTGAGAAAAGTTCTAAACAAATAAAATCAGAAGTCTAAAACCGATACAGAACAACAACAACAAAAAAAAATCAGCAAGGTTTCAAAGAGTTATTTCTGTTCACCTGCGGCAGACTTTGCAGTCAATCTCAGGAACACTGATGCATCAGTGGTTCAAACTCTGGTATTTCCTACAAGCTAATGTACAGAAGTACCATTTTCTAAAGTGTAATTGCATAAAGCATTTCTAAAAGAGTAATAGTAGACTTTCAGGTTATCCATCAAAGGAAATCTAGTGAGAAATAAAATGTACTTGGTTGAAAATGAGATTCTGTCACATTAGGCACCACTGCCCTCTTCAGTCAGGCAGACATTGATTTTGTACACTTTGTTTAGAGAAATTTGCCTGATGATTTCCCACCAAAATACTGACAAAGACAACCTTTATTTTTACTTTAGGGAATATTTTTCTCATAACAGCAAGATGTGATGCAGCATTTCATTCATATTCCAAACAATCATACTTTGCTGTAATGTTGATTGATTTGACACATGGTTTAGATGCATGTACGCAATGAAGACAACATACAGTTCTTTACATAGTTAACATTTCTTTTCATTCATGTATGGATTTGAGAAACATGTTCCTTTTACATGGAAAGACTGCATCGCAAACAAAAGAAGTCACGTATAATTTTCATTCACTGATAGGGCTACTAAAGAATCACATACCTTAATAGCAGGACTTCAATAAACCTGTAACAAGTGGTTACTGAAGATAAAATCTTACATGTATAAAATATTTTTTAAAAAGTCAGTACATCTTTCATGATATTCCCTAACTAGTATGCAACAACGTATGACTAACATGGAATTTTTTCTTAAGGTGAAAAGATACTCTTTGCAAGCAAAATCTCACACCTGAGCTTTCAGAGTTTCCAGGTAGGTCAGAATCAAAAGGCAGCACTGAAAGTCCAAACAGTGCAATTAGAGGTCTGCAAATCAAGAGACTCTTAATTCAGCCCTTGTTTTTCTTATTCATGTCACTTAAGAATCAAAACTGGAGCCAATCTTTCAACACAAGGCAGCATGAGAATAAACTCTGGATAAAAGCTTTCATGTTTCCTCAAAGAAAGAAAAGCCATTTTACCTCTCTGAGCTTCACTTTCTGTTTTGTTTTTTTTTTTATAAAATGGGAATAAATTGTATTAATTATCACCATTTTGTCATTCATCTTTCACCTCCCCACTTTCAGAGATGGGGAAAATTCAGCTATTATCTGGAAGCATGTCATACTAAGAAGGGACTTCTGCCTAAGATTCTAAGCAACCTTGAAACAAATCATTAAAGCAAAACTAAAATTATACAGCAACTTTATCTCCAAGAGCCAGCAGAACATGAAATCCAACAAATCGCTCCCTCTCATGCAGATCTAATTCCTCAACACCTCCTTCTGCAGTGAGCTATCCAGATAGACACATCATCGTGCTTGGCACAGAAGTCAATAGGATCTAGCTATATCAGATCCTATTTCAGAGGTGCAGGAACTACAGAAGCAGTACACTTTAGAAATGCACCAGGCTTTAGAAAGCGCAATATTCATCCTTATAGGCTTAAAGTTGCATATGGGAGAACAGAGGCTTCAAATCAGCTCATTACAGCCCATTACAGGGAGTTATAACCTCTACTGGCAAACTTTAGAGAGTTCTTGCTCTTTCCTTCCAAAAAATGCAACCAGATTTTCAGTGGCCTTGGATGGCTTCTCTGATTTGCAGACAAAGGTCCAGAAATAATAAAGCTGTCCAGCTGCCCTCATTCTAAAGCAGAATTTTCTTAATTCAACTACTTATCTTAAAAAGTTGGCTTGGACCTAGAAGCAATACAGAGTGTTGTGCTAACTGCAAACGTAACTAATTTCCTTACAGCAGATTACAAGCTCGGTTACCTCAGGAACTCAGTACAACAATCGCTCAGACAAGCTCAGCCAAGCCAGCGCAGATTCAGCAGCACAAGCTCGTAGTCCACAGCTACCCCTACATGAAGGCCTTCGGGTACCTCCCAGCCCTGGAAAGGCTTCTTTAGCTTTTGTGCAGCACTGTATGAATACAGTAAACCCAAGCTGACTGACCTTATGTATGCATGTGGCACATTGGTCTCAAGCCAAAAAGTCATTCAGAGCCTAAGGGAAACAATGCACAGATGCATTGGCTGGTTCTGGAATTGCAGAGACAGTATTACTGGTAGTATCTAGGACCAAAAATGTGTCATCATGTAGCTTGCTGAGGCAGTGAATGCCAGTGCAGGGAACCGGTGACCATTCCTCAACCTTTTCCACTTGTAGTCAGATGCACAAAAAGTTCAGTTACAGTCTGGTGCAAACAATGAAAACACAACCAGACTCTGCACCTTTAACCCTTTTAGTCCTGTGTGCGTCTCTTTTCTCAGTATGGCATCTGTTTGGCAGCTTTCTTTTATGTGCTTACTTCATTAAGGTGCACTGCAGGCACATTTTTTTCCATCTGTCAGGAATATTAGGCAACAGGCAAGTACTTAATTAATGTTAAGATAACCACATGTGAGAGAAACACTTTTTCTTTTGGCTTCATCACAGCTGTATCTGTATTGAATAGATTTTAAAATGGCATCTCTGTCTAGTTCAGTTATCTCCCTTTCTCCCCCTCTTCTTTCCAATGACTTGTTCCACAGTTTTGACTACTCACTGAACACATTTCTCTCTCTAATCTCACTCCCACAATTTTTTATAAGTAAAATATGGGTAGGACAAGGAAAAAGATCAATTATGATATGATTCCAAGAGACTCAAAATAGCATGGACACAAGATGGTAAAAAAAAAAAAAAGTTATTCTTTAACAGTTCAACTGAATATCCATTTGTGATTTCTATGACAGAAGAAAGTAACAGCTTCAGAAAATAAAGCACATCTAACCTATGGATCCAGAGTTATCATTATAAATTGTAAAAAGACATTATTTACATTTGCATTCCCCTGTACATACCTC
Source organism: Ibidorhyncha struthersii (assembly GCA_013398815.1). Classification (NCBI taxonomy): domain Eukaryota; kingdom Metazoa; phylum Chordata; class Aves; order Charadriiformes; family Charadriidae; genus Ibidorhyncha; species Ibidorhyncha struthersii. Next base: position 5,406 of record VZSZ01000202.1, read on the forward strand.
TCTACACCCTAAACCAAGCCTTCTATGTATTTTAGTTACTTGTAGGCCGTAAAGTTTGGATATGCTTTTGCATGATACAAACAGTTTTGTAAAAAAAAAAAACAATAGACAAACAAACAACAAAAAACTTACAATTAAAAAACAATTGGGAACAACAATACCTACCCACTTTCTGTCTTTCTGGTCCCTCACATTATACCCACCAGGAAAAATAATCAATAAACACATTTCCAGAAAGACTTTCCAGCACTTTACAACCCTGAAACCATTCATAAGTCTGAAGCTTCAGAATTCTGTAATTCTTTTTCTTTTAAATAACACATGAGAAAAGCTTTTTTGCCATTATTCTGCCTCTAATAACATTTTAGAAACCAGCAATAAAGTCAGAACTACTTTGAGTCATTCACTGAGAATCTGAAAGAGGTTTAAGTGAATTGTGTTCTGAATCACCACGTTTTATCTAGATCAATAAAGCTGATCTAGTTTGAATTTCAAACAACAGCTTACCTGTAGTTCAGTTTCCTCCTTTTCACTGAAACTGAATCACAGAATCATAGAATGGTTTGGGTTGGAAGGGACCATAAAGATCACCCACACCCACCCCCCTGCCATGGGCAGGGACACCTCCCCCCAGCCCAGGTTGCTCCAAGCCCCGTCCAACCTGGCCTTGAACACCTCCAGGGATGGGGCAGCCACAGCTTCTCAGGGCAACCTGCGCCAGGGGCTCACCACCCTCATGGTAAAGAATTTCTTCCTAATAGCTAATCATCTAAGTCTCCCCTCTTTCAGTTTAAAACCATTACCCCTTGTCCTATCACTACAATCCCTGATCAATAGTCCCTCCCTGCTTTCCTGTAGGCCCCCTTTAAGTACTGGAAGGGGCTCCCTGGAGCCTTCTGTTCTCCAGGCTGAAAAACCCCAACTCTCTCAGCCTTTCATCATAGAAGAGGGGCTCCAGCCCTCTGATCACCTTCATGGCCTCCTCTGGATTCGCTTCAACAGGTCCATGCCCTTCTTATGTTGGGGGCCCCAGAGCTGAACACAGTATTTCAGGTGGGGTCTCACCACAGTGGAGTAAAAGGGCAGAATCACGTCCTTTAACCAACTGGCCACACTTCTTTTGCTGCAGCCCAGGATGCGGTTGGCTTTCTGGGCTGACAGTGCACATGGCCAGCTCACACTGAGCTTCTCATCAACCAACACTCTCAAGCCCTTCTCCTCAGGGCTGCTCTTGATCCATTCCCCAACCAGCCTGTATCTGTGCTTAGGATTACACCAACCCAGGTGCAGGACCCTGCAGTTGGCCTTGTTGAACTTCATGAGGTTCGCAGAGGCCCACCTCTCAAGCCCATCCAGGTCCCTCTGGATGGCATCCCTTCTCTCCAGTATGTTGACCTCACCATACAGCTTATTGTTGTCAGCAAACTCGCTGATGGTGCACTCAATCCCACTGTTCATGTCACCAACAAGGATATTAAACAGGACTGGTCCCAGTACCAACTCCTGAGGAACGCCACTCATCACTGGTCTCCACTTGGACATGGAGCTGTTAAATGCAACCCTTTGAGTGTGATCAGCCAGCCAACTCCTTACTCACCACGTGGTCAATCCATCAAATCCATGTCACTCCAATTTAGAGACAAGGATGTAGTGTGGGACAGTGCCACAGGCAGACACACAAGTCCACGAGCTTTGCACAAGCCCAGGTAATCCATTGCTCTTCCCTTATCTACCAACATTGTAATGCTGTCATAGAAGGCCACCAAATATGTCAGGTACAATTTGCCCTTAGTGAAGCCATGTTGGCTGTCACCAACCACCTCCTTATTTTCCATGTGCCTTAGAATGGTTTCCAGAAGAATCAATGCATAGAAGACATGCATATAAGACATTCTTCATATTTACTTGGCAATGCACAGGGGTACATAAGACCACAGGAAATGATGTACAGGATAAGACAAATGGGTAATAACCTATTTCTTCTGTCTTCAACAGTGGCAAAAAGGAGAGGTCATTTAGGAGCCAACACAAGTCTAGGTCACAATCTGAAGTCACTCATCTGCAGAAATCCACTCCATTCCACAACCCTTGTACTAGAAAAATTATTTGCCCTCATTATTGAGGCCGCAAATTTAATTTTACAGCAGTCTGGCTCTCTCACAGCTGTGACTGATGAAGCATCCCTCTCCATAGCATTATTGCCAGCATATCTGACTGCACCCTGCATTTGCCTCCGTATTTCTTTCTCTATCACTTCTTCCATATGAGTTGACATGGCCAATCTTCATCATGACTTCGCATCTCTCCCCTCCAGCTGCTGGGATTGCCTAATAGCTGCAGAGCTTTCTTCCTGAACAGCAGAGGAGAAGCTTGGTGGAGGGGACGATAGACAACACAAGCAGCAAGGCCAGGGCTGGCAGGGAGGGTGCTTGGTCTCCATGTTCTGTGCACTGGCACACCGTTGCAGAACCTGCCCTGCGGACCAGAAAGAATCCACAGCTACTTCCCACTGGATTCTTCTCACTCTTAACTGCTGTCATGAGTTTGCCACCCATCTCAGACTGGAACTTCACATTAATGTCTTCTTCACTTGTTCTTGAAGCTAACCTTGCTAAAATTAGCAAAAAAGGGAAGGCAAGGACCTATTAAAAGTTTTCACTGTTTGCAAATTGCCTTAGTAGTAGACATTTCGTCCTTGCTAAATAGAATTACAAAACACTTGTGTTTTTAACAAACTTACTTGATTTTAGCTTCAGACCAGATTTTCAAAGCAGTTAGGTGCATGAATGATTCAAATGCATGCCTAACAGGATTATAAGACATATCTAGATAGAGTTTGAAATTAGCAGGAAAAAAAGAATTAGGCGCTTTTTTTGAAAGCCTATTCTCATCCTTTATCTCATAAATATCTTTTTGGCCTGTCTTTATCACTCAGTAATATAGATTTCTATTATCATCTGAAGTTTACTTACTGTGTGATCAATAACTATTCGTCTAGCGCTGAAATGAAAACCAAGTTTCTTCCTATATTACAAGTGCACACAAATACATGATGCATTCCCATACCAACATAAGTACATACCTGTGACCTGGAATGCCAACTTCTCCTTATTGATTGGAGTTGAGGATATAAACACACACACACTTTATGAAAGAAATCCTTTTTATTTATTCTTTCTTTGTATTTTCCCTTTCAATTTTATTTTCCTTTCAAAATCAGTATCACTACAAAGACACTATAGTTCCTATTTATGTTATTCCTTGAGACTAGGGCGGCCGTATCAGGTGTCTCTGAGAATGCATTTCTGAAAAGCCAGAAGCAGTGTCAGAAATGCCACTTTTTTAGGTAGCCACCAATTGACTCGTGATACAGCATATTGAAAGCACTACACAGCAAACTACAGCTATCTTCAGTGCTAACAGCAAGGGTGGAAACACTTAGGAGGTAAAACGAAAGTACTTGTGAGAAATTAGGGAGTATTAATGTTTTTTTTAAACGACATGGCAATCCTGCAATGCAACTTTTGAGCCTGTATGCTTTCTGCAAACTGGACAGAAGCAGCACAGGTTAACAGCAGCTGTTAGCAAACATTTCCTGCAGGATTCTGACCGTATCAAGCACCTGAAGAAAAATCTTTAACACAAAATATCATTGCAAAATTTCAACTAGAAAATCAACTCATAATGGTGACCCAAACTCAACAGGTACCTTTGAATTCATCTTCCTGTTCTCTGCTGGCAGCATGAGAACTAGCTTTGCTAGTATACAAAGAACTGATAACCCTTCCTTTAAGCAAAAAAAAACCCCAAACCACAAGAAATATGAAAACTTGTTAACAATTGCATCAGGAAATTCTTCTGGACACACACGTAAACAAAGACAGCATTTTGTGAATGGATCAGCTTGCCCAGGTTTGCCTGTGGGGAGAGAGAAAGTAAGTCAATGGTTGAAAATTTGGGTCCTCAGAGGGTTCACTCCTTCTTTCAGTGAGAAAAAACATAATAGGGGAGGCTGAAGGTTGGCAGGAAGGGCATTAAAAGAGGTGCTTATGGCTGCCCGATAGTGTGGTCTTGCACTCCTCCCAACATAATATAAAGGCAAATAAAAATCACATTTTTGGCCTGCATCAGTGCAAAACAGCAGTATTAGAGCTCAGTTCCATCTTGCTCCTGTCCTGAAATGCTTCTGAGGCAGCAGCAAAACATGTAACCCTATTGTAGTACCTACCTTAGTGCTCCAAATTCATATCTATCTACAAAGCCCCGCACCTCTGCCAGAGGTTGCTACCAATACAGTTCTATTAGTACAACTACGTGAGTCTGTAAGTGCAGGTAGGCGTCTTCAACCTCTTTCACCTTCAGGGTCTATCTCACATCCAGTCATAATAATGGGTCTTAAAATGAGGAGATGCTGCAAATGATGGGCATGGATAATCCATATTACAGTACAGATCAGAACTATGCTGTTTTGAAAGGGATGCATAAGGACACCAAAAGGCATGCTTTTGAAAGGGACAGTGTAAGCAACAGCCATGTCTGGTACAAATATTACGCAGCATACAAATTAGTTAAGGTTACTGTTAAACACAAGTTCTCTTTACTTTGCATGTAAATCTCTCAACATTGGAAGGTTTAAGAGTACAAGGCTTACCTAAAATTATGGACATGATCCATTGCCTTCATCAAATGGCTGCAAACAACTGATCATGTACAAGCAGACCACCTGTACATCACATAAACAGCTGAGTTACTCAGAGCATAAGTAGGCTCCTTTTTTCTGGGATTTCTGGACATCTGTCACCTCAGAAACCCAAAAGCAGAAGGGATAGACAGCAATATGCGAAGCAGCAGGATTACAGACTGCTGCTTTTAAGGGTACCCTACAGCCAAAACAAATAGAACTATAAAGTCTACTTAGCATTTCTGACATCATAAGTAAGAACAGCAAATTAATTAACTCACCAAAAGCAGATCATATGTAGCTGGGCCACAGTGACTGACAGTTAGTATATTACGAATTGACCTCCAAATTTGTAAGCATCTACTATAGACCTTAAATTAACACAACCAGCTTTTAAAGGAACTGGTTTGTTCATCAGTGTACACTTCCAACATAGACAAAATCCGTGCTTACATAAGATGTTGCCCTTGCTCCCTAACAAAATTACTAGCAGTTTGACTCTCCACCATCTTACAGTCATAACCAAAAAACAACATTAGGAAAGATACACATGCCAACAATGTAGCTGAAGACATGCCTACAGCTGGTACAGGCATTCCCAAGATATTTTTAAACTACTTAAATTGGGTGCAGCTGGCAGAGAAGTGTTGACACAAGGAACTGCAGTTGGGCCAACTGCCCAAGTGTTTACTAATTCTTGGGTAAGTTTTGGCAGCCATAGGGGGTAAAGGGCCAAGGCTGCTGCTGTTACCAGAGATACACCCAACTTAGCAAGCTGCAGTGGAAGACTTGAATAACGTTTGTGTGGACCGAAGTATAAACTTATCTTCACTGAACACTGGGTGCAACACAAGGACTGAATCCACTGTACATTAAAACAGCAATGAAACTAGAGATTTCATACACAGGGTTTCACAGAGCTGGTTTTCATGCAACTCACACATCAGCAGATGTTCGTTTTCGCAGAAAGATCATTGCAATGGTCTGCTGTTAATAGTCAATTACAAATCTCAAAAATGCTCAAGAGAGCCTTCAATACAAACTGTAGAGACCCATTCTTTTTTGCATGAGGACTGTTACAATTATACTCCTGTAATGTAATCTTTTAGATGCAAATCTGTTTTTCCAGTGGTAGAAGGTCATCTCCCCTGAAAATGGACTGATTGTGTTATATACAGAGCTTAGGAATTAGAAACACTTCTCAGAATTATGGCAATAGTATTTCCTAATCATTTGGGTCTAGTTTCCTCATAGAAAGAGTAATTGTCAATTATTCCAAACTGGTAATTTGGCTCTATAGTGACTAATGATATTCTTTTTTTTTAAAAAAAATAGTCCAGTGTGTTGCAGGAGGTTTATTACAGAGAAAAACAAGACAAAAACTGCTCATTTAGAAATAAAATTCTATCAGACTTTCATATGTTGATCTGCTTAAACCAGAAAAATATTTATCTGCTCTAAGTGTGAACAGATAAGTAGCTCCAGCTTTATATCCAGTCAGAAAAGACAAAGAAGTGAGTCACTACTCTATAAATCACAGAATTGTGGGAGACAGATGGAAGGAGTTTCAGAGGTCACCTAAGCCATCTCCTTGCCCAAGAGCAGGGAAAATGACATGCATTTTCACACAAAACCTATTTAACCTGTTCTTAAAATCTTCCTACACTTGTCAGGACTGGAGCCCTGCAACTAGATGGCACCCTGCATGACATTTCTTCAGACATCTTGTTAATTCCAAAACAGTGACAAAACACAGGATTATGAAAGAAAGGTTCCAGAAAAAAATCGCTGCAAAGGAATGAAGTCAGTCCAATTTTAATAAACTTGGTTTTCTTTTTTTAAATTCTCCCCAGCTTTCATTTTTCTCTTACATTTGTTCTTTGGGAGGCCCTGAGTTGGGATGCCTAGGGACAATAATAGTCAAACTATGGCAACCAGTGCTCCAAAGAACTGAAAGGTATTCAGAAAACTTGTATTTAATGATTGATTGAGTGTTTTAGGAATCTAAATCTATGTAGTGATTGAAAAAGTTAGTTCCTTGCTTAAAGACTGCAAATCACACTCCATCTCTTTCCACCAACTATATGTGGAGCTCCATGTTGTTTTAGTTGTGGTGTTACCTGTGGTGCAAAACCTGTCTGCTTTTGATACTCAGACTCTCCAACTCAAACAGTTGCCATCCCTGAAAACCAGAAATTTGTCATGTTCACTATCCTTCATTCACTGCTGCCCCAAGATCATCCTTAATAGCATGGCAGCATGGAGTAGAATCAATCCCAGGTTTTGGTCCTATGTATGTCTATCTTCAGCAAAAAGGAAGGAGAAAGAAAACAAATGCCTACAGAGAAATGAATCCGTGTAGATGTAGGTGCTCTGTGCATATGAGTGAAGAAAACGAAAACTATACTATTGCATTTAGGACAATGATGAACTGTCATTGTTTCAGGCAGGCACAGAACACATATTTGAAAAGAAACTAAAGCTGGGGGTGGGAGGGTAATCTCTCCCCATAATTGCAATCGTCCTACTTGTGATATTCCCCCTCTCCGAGAATCACTGCCATAACAGTGACAAGTTTCTGTGACGCAGTGCATGACTTACATTTATGCCTAGGAAGTGCTCTCTGTAAAACAACATTCATTTATTTCCCAGCAAACACGTTTAGGCTCCATAAAATGGCATGCGTTTCTTCCTTTGGGGGGGAGGTATAAAATATTTAGACTGGTTTCTAAATCCATTGTTTTTCCTTCCTCTCTCCGTTTCTCCCAGTGCAGCTAACAAAATAATCATTCCTTGCCATGTCTCACTCAATAAAACATTAAATGAAATCAGAGAGCCAACCTGCTCATATCATGAAACAAAATATAATGCAGATGTCATGCATATAGCTAATCTCACCTAAGTAATGTTGCTCAAGCAGATGCCACCAGCCACACTACAGAAACATATTTCCAAGACACTGCAGGCTATTTAGCATCAGTATCACTTCCTCAGGCATCTAGGTAAACAAGCGTGAATCAAAACCAGACCTTTAAAAGGATCAGAAATTAAACTGATGAAAAATCCTGCTGACTCACTGGCTGCTTGTCCCACTAACAGTGGAACAAGGATTACACCTCAAATCTTCACCCTCTGTAATATATGAAATACATTTTAAGGTTAGTTTACTATTTTTAGTTTCTCTGGCAACTAGCAGTAAGCCAATACCACCACATTACACTTGCCCACTGGAAATTACTGATAGAAATAAAAACAAAAAGTATGCTATTCAGGCAATCTGCAATTAATATTGGCATTCCAAGGAACTGTATCTAGAACAAGGTGCTACACATCATGAGATACTTGTAGAATTTATGTGGCATAAATTCTAAACCGTAATGGCCTTTGAAAGCAAATTAAGTGGTTATATGCCTATATTATGCCTACCAACAAAATGTATCTCTTGAAAATAAACTATCACTATTCTCCAAACACAAGTTTATCTGAGGCGCATATTTCTTTTATTAACTGGCAATCATCTCAGGAATTGAATGTTTTGGGTAAGATGTTGCCAGTACTGGCAAAATTCTTATGAATTCAAAAGGGTCCAGGACGTGTATTTTTTTTCAGTCTGCTTTTCTCCTGCACTTGCTGCTAAAATTACAAGGCAGTCACTTGGAATAAATTGTCATCCCTTAAGCTGGCAAAATTCCCTTGGTCTTGGCAAATTGTTTTGGAGGTTCAGATTCCTGAACTAAGGAATCCCCAGAATTTTGCCCTATATGTCTTGGATGAGTTACCAATCAAATCCCAAATGCCTGCGGACATTTTGCAGACAACGTGACAGGATTTCTTTCCTCACTTCAAAAAAACAGAAACCAAAAAACCCCAACAACTTTGCTGCAGTTGTGGAGCAGATACCATCCAAGAAGCTCATTCAGACTGAAGATCTGGCAGACTATACAAGAGTTTACCAGATCTCACTCCCAGCCTGTGCAGTCAGACTCTCTACCTATAGGGTACAGAGGAAAGGGAGAAAGAGGACAGATGCATACAGGGAGGTCTCCTCCCAACATGTTAACAGGTCAGCTTCTATCATACAGACAAGTTTCAAAAAGCACTAGTAGCTATAGCTATAAGAACTCACTGTTTTCAGTGGGACCAGAATTGCAAACTTTGGGTGCTCCCTTTACTCCTGCCTGACACGTGTTATGTTCTTCCTCCCTTGTCCTATAGAGTATACAATACAGACTCACTTATTAATCACAGCAACCACTCTGTCCCCTTATCGTTTGTAGCCATTTCTTGAGAAAATGGCGACAGCTATATTAAGAAATATTGTAGGTAAGTTTAAAACACAGACTGTAAGCATGAGTCTCAGCACATGAGTCAGTGCACTGATCTATGGCATTTACGACTCACACCACAGCCACTGTAATCAAAATGATAGTCATATTACCTCCCAGCATGCAAACTGACAAGGATACGGTTGCAGTCTTTACTTTTGTAAATAAAACAGTGAAATCCTTAATGACCAAATAGATCTTCCATTACTATAGTCCAGTTTAAGCACAAGTATAGTTTTAAGGTGTTTATGACAACATTTTCATACTTAATGCCACATATATGAATGCCAGTAGTAGACACTCTTGAAAAACAGAACATCCAAAAGGATATGACAAAACATGGGAATACTTCCTCATGCCAGTAACTTTTGTCACATCTTTAAACATAGATTTTTTGTGTCATGGGACAATTACACGTATGTACAAATGGTTTTGATGTCTTCCTTTAGCACACGGAATCCAACTTTTGTTATTTTCTCATTTTTTTTGCATCTTGCCTTCTTCAAGAAAAGCTTCCTCCTTTTTCACGCTATGCCTGATCTCATTTTCTATTCTTTTGTGTATTTTTTAATTCATTCAAACTTCATTCAAACTTCATTTCCAGAAGCAAAAAGCCACTGGAATGTATATTATTGATGTTATGCTAAGACACCAAAGCTAGTCTATAAAAATAAAGACTTAAACATAGCCCTGATGTTGAAAATATCTAAACCATAAATAACAGCTTTAAAAATATATAAAGCAAAAACAGAGTATCATTCCAATAAATTAGCAAAAAGGACCCATTACAGTTATAAAGTCGCAAAGCACAGTTTAACACAAGATCAATAAAAACAGCTGGAGATGTTATTTACAAGCTCTTTAAGTGTCCAACATCTTTCTTTGAAATCTGTTTTTGCTGAAGCTAAACCTACATGAAAGAAAGGTAAAAAGAAGGGTAATAATTACTTGTTATCTTTTTCCTCTGTCCTTGCTGCTAATTGAATTTCCTCTGGCTAAGGAAAACAGGCTGGAAATATCAATTCAGTCACACTTAATTTTGTTGAGAACTGTGAAATGTAAATGCAAAACAAGCATTAAAAAAATCAAGCTACGAAGAAGGATTTGGGCATTTAAGGATAGCTGGTGATAATATCTTCTCTGTTGCTTTTAACATTAATTTCCTCTCTGTTGTAAGAATTTTATTTGTATTAGCCCTCAAACCCTGACAGTTCTTTGCCTCCCCCTCCTTCCCAGTATAAAAGCTGAGATCCACAACTTAATTAAAATAGGTTAAAATTACTAAGAAATAATTTCTTCAAACAAAGATCAACTATTTTATACAGGATTAGGCAACATTCAGAACCATTAATATTTCTGTACCTTCCTCACTTAGCCAATCTGATCTGTTTCCTAGTCCTACAGAAACTCACATCTGTTTTTAAACCTCGATTAATCCTCAGCTAACACTGAGAGCACCTCTTAATTCAAGGTCAAAAATATTACAATCATAAACCCATGGTATTCCGACCCATAATGAAACTTCAGAAGGACAAGCATACACACATGTAACGAAAAAAAAACCACGAAGGTATCTAAGTAACACACATTCATAATTTTATAGCAATGCTATGGAATACTTTTATAGTTAATTAAAGTTGCATAGTTTATTCTGTCCTGTCACTGGGCACCACTGAAAAGAGCCTGGCACCATCCCTTCAGGTGTTTGTTCACATTGATGAGTTTCCTCCTGCGCCTGCTCATCTCCAGGCTAAGCAGTCCCCATTCTCTCAGCCTTTCCACAAGGACAGGTGCTCCAGTCCCTTCATCATCCTCATCATGGCCCTTTGTTGGACTCTCTCCAGCATGTTCACATCTCTCTTGTACTGTGGATATGTACATTCATATTGTTTTAGCACTTGGGGAAGTCTCACATTATTTCAAACTGACTTTAAAAACATACTTTTATTTCCTTATTCCACCTGCCATTATTTTTCACAAAGTGACAAATTTTTAAAATACTCATTTTCAGAAATACTTCTAACCTATGAATGTCTTACCAGACTTACTTCAAAACTTCTAAAAAAAATTGAGTAGTCAAAGAAAGGATTTGGATTAAATTATTCTGTAAATCTCACAGATAATGTAAACAAATCTATACTAAAATACAAAATTAAACTCAACTTTATTTACAGTGCTCCTTTCTCTGCATGTTCAGAGTGATTAAAGAAAACAACAACTGATCTACATCCAGATGGCAAAATGCGTCTCATGCTGACTGAAGCACATCTTGCTTTGTACATAAAAGAGCATCCACACATATTGAGCTTCCCAGCACTAAGAGTTTTGAGAAAGATTCCCCTTCCACAACTAGACAGACTCTCAGGTTGGCCTTCCTTATTTTGACAACCATGCTAAAGATGCAGACTTATTCAGACTTACAGATTTAGGCTGAATACAACCTTAAATATCACAGCTGATTGCATGTTACCTGAGCAAAACTCCATATTAGCATGGCAGTAAGCAACACTTGGTGAATGTTTTCAGAAAGTTTTTACAAATGAAACTACTACGCACCCCATATTTCCCCTCTCCTGTACATTCTGGGATTCGACATAAACATTCTGATAAGCAGCATGTTATTCTCATCAACCCCAGAGGAGCAATAAGATTGCTTCCTACCCTGAAGATGTCTGCACTTTCAGCATGCCATGGAAGAAATGACCTGATATTGAGCCTACTCATGCCAGTTTCAAAAAGGAGGCTCCTGCCAATGGTTGAAGCAAGTGAATACCAGGCAACTGATGTAATTGGACTAAGTTGGTGATATGAGTAGGAAATTTTGCAGTTGCATGGGTCAGGCAAGCATGAGCTGAAGACACACTTAGACAAGAAGCAGTCATGAACATGGCTCACAGCCAGCCTGCCACTCGGTTGCCTCTCTACCACTTGAAAAGTTAATTCTCACTTCCATCCCACAATGTAAATGTGTTTTTGGGACATCGATTCTGCATTATTTGCAAACAACTGCAAGAAATGGTGTAGACATAGCAGTGGTGTATATATATAGGTATCAAAATGAAAAGGAAAATAACATTCTAATTAAATTGTACAAAAGCCACTTTAAAATCCCAGTGTGGCATGTGCATCACAAATTTAGGAGTTCCTTGTGATTATGCTGGTATGTGCTCATAAGGCAACATTCAAAACAGCTTACATGCAAGATTGTTTGCAAGCAGAGCATCTGAAAAATACAAATGGAAATGGTCTCCAGAATTCTGTTCCTTCTTAGGAAAAGTAACCTTAATTTTGAAGTGAAATGGAAGAAGTGTCCAATTGCTACCATGTTATTATCAATTACATTTCAGTGGACATGTACTATCACTTAGTTGTAAAAGCATAATTATGAAGGATATCATCAAGACAAGAATCTTTATTATATTAAGAGAATTTGTACAAATTTACCAATTTACAAATTTTCCTTCTAAAAAGACATAAACACCCATTCATTTTTTAACATGGTGTGGAATAGTTGCTTTGCAGCACAGACCATAACACCTGAAGAAAAGCTATTCGCAAAAGTATACATCTAAATTATTCCCATGGCTCCAGTCAGAGGCTGAGATAAATTTTATCCCTTTCATGCTTACACATTCATAATTACAGCTATGTATAACATGTTTTATCACGTATGCCTGGTTGGCTTAATCCACATTGTTGTCTTTAACTTGTTTCTTCCCTTGGAATCAAGGTGAACTAGTTTATTACTTTTTATACTTTTAATTCTTTACCTGAGCTTAAAGTGATCAAAGAACATTTTGGATGTGTGTGAGGAAATCACATGATGTGCTGGTGGTTGTTTTTTTGAACTACCTAATTTCAATAAAACTGTGACACTGGTAGAGAATTTACCTTGTATAGATTCATACTGATAGTAATTTACACAGTTCTTCTGTATCTTCTAAAGATACAAATTCATTTAATCATAAACTACCAGTTTATAAACTACTATCAAGAATGTTTTTTCCCTATTGAACTTCAAACTGTTTATATTATGGCATTATGCCATTTATATACACCATTACAGAATCACAGAATTGTTTAGGTTGGAAAAGACCTTTAGTATCACCAAGTCCAACCATTAACCTAACACTGCCAAATTCACCACTAAACCATGTTTTTCAGCAACACATCTACACATCTTTTAAATACCTTCAGGGATGGTGACTCAACCACTTCCCTGGGCAGGCTGTTCCAATGCTTGACAACCCTTCTAGTGAAGATTATGTAAAAAGCACATCATTTTGAGAAAACAATTTTTCTTCCAGTAAAGAATATTTACCAGAGATGTGATACAAAATTACAAAACATAGACTTATAGCGCTTTTCTTCCTGCTGATTATAAAAAATGATTATGCATTGAAGTCTTACAGTGATCAGTACAGGATCTGGGGATAATAAGGTAAAAAACAAAGTAATATTTACCAAGTACCACATAATGTACATATATATATGCATATACATGAAAATTTAACAGGAGAATAAACATCAGTGGAATGGAAAAGCACAAATGCTTTCCTTTAAATCCTCAAAGGGAACTTCTAGACAACTGTCAGTGATAAATAAATCCTGCCCCACTAATCTATATATCTTTTCTCTCTGATTTCACTACAGTCAAGTTTTCACCTCTCAACCAATATACTGTGAACTCCCTCTTACATTCTATCTCTCTGCCTCCCCTTTAAAAGTAAAAATCCCTACATATATGGCACTTGCTGAAATGGCTGCCGATTAGATGTCCTAAGAAACATATGGAAATACCATTAAAAATTGAATCAGATAGATGAATATGTTTTTTACAAAAAGTTCCATTGCTTAGAAGACTAATCTTTCTATTTTACCATACACAGACTTATGAGACAGGCTTCTTTGGTTCCAGGGTTAATTGGTTATTTGGATGTGCGCACAGCAAACTCCCAACACCCTCAGAAACAACAGAATGAAAGTATCTAGTTTCTTTCAAACTGATCTGTATTCAGAAATAAAGAGAAGGAAACAATACACAATAAGTTACTTTTATGAATGTCAGGAATGACAGTGCACTTTAATTTTGTATCCAGCTCAAATTATATCTGAGCCAAATATTTCATTTTAAGAGTGTTGTTAAATCTTTTCAAAGGCCTTGTTTTATGTGTTCATGAAATAACTCACTATATTTTAGGTTTCAGAAATGGTAATTGCTGTAAATCTTGTAAATTAGCATGAGTAGTACCAGCAAGACACTCTGTTAAAATTCATCTACGTTGTTGTTGGAATATTTATTAGGTACTAAAATAGTTAAAGGAAACCTGCAACTACTACAATTCAAATTACATTTCACCTAAGAAAGCCTTTTTTATAGCACTTAGCATTATTGTTTTGTCACTGTATAAGAAAGCATCTAATCCAGCTCCTAATCTTGAGCAGAAAAAATTCTTTTCATTAGATGGCTGAATGAAATCATTATATTAACTGGATATTCCCTATTGTGTTTTATCAGTTTGCACAAGTAAATTGCACTGCTCATTGTAGTAATTGACATTTTCAACATTTGCACATACAATAGAAATGTTAGCACCATTTATAAGCTAGTTAGCTCTTGATAGATTAGTGACCTTCAGAGGTCCTTCAGTAGGCATTTTTTCCTGGCTGTTGCTCTAACAGCTCAAAAGCTTACCTCCCCCACTTTCTCATTATGATCACCTACTTTCTAGAGTCCCTTTTGTGTCAGCATCTCCTAACTTGTTCCAGTCCAACTGAGTTAGCTGACACCTATTATTTAAATTTTTAACATTCACCTCACTCACTCCTCACCTCCCCTTTTTGCCTCTCCTAAAACTCATTTGTATTCTGTGCTCCAGCTGATGGTCACAAGTGTCAAGGCTTTCTGCTTGTACTGCAGCATCAGGTCTGGCTCAGCACCATGGCAATGCAACAGCTTCTCAGGCTGAGTGAACATTGGGAATATACAAACCAGAGCAGCTCTGAACACTAGTCATCCCATCACACTTGGTATCTATTATAAATTCCTCCCCTAAGTAATTCAGCCTAACACAGGGGGTTCTGAAAGGTTTCTCTGTAGAGAGCCCATTTACCAATTGCTTCATACATTAAAAGACAGTACTATATGAAGACCAACCTCACACGCTAGGTTTTTCATCCTCTGTGCGAAAGTGACTTGAGAAAAGAGCTGCACATACAGACCTGACCTCTTCTGTTTATTTCTCAAATAAATATACAGCCTAAATATATAGCCTATGAATGACGTCACATCTGTGGCTCTTACCCTGTTCCTATTTGCAGTTGATTTAGCAGTAAAACTCGGAGAAAACAGTGCTGACTAAAGATAAGTCAAGTAACAACTGTTCATTTTTAGTATGGGTAGCATTTCAAACTCATCCCCCCAGAGACAGATGAAATGAACTCCTTACATCTCTTCTGTGGTAAGAAGGTAAGATATAAGCACTTTGCAGGGCAAAAACACAACCACATTGCCCATCTTTTGTGGAAGGTAGGTAAAAAATACTTTTTTTTTAAGAGACAACACATTCTTTATATACATTTCTGATTAGCCTAACTCTGAATCAAATATTAAGATGAATATTGAAATATTGGAAGGCTGTAAAAATTCTTCCTGAATTTCTCTTCCATCTTAATATTACATCATTGGTATGGGAACTTCCAAATAAACATGCACTGCCTCTCACATTTATTAGCCATTTATATCTACCTACAGTGAGTGCAGGTCAGTTTTTTGTACCTGCTTTCCTTGGATAAAACTGTCAAAGCAAGATACAAGGCAAGAGACAAGCTTCTTATCTTACAAGCTCTAGAATCTCTCTTTGACTTTGCTATCAAGTATCCTACAAATTTTCACAGATCAATGTTTTACACTATTTTACCTCCTATTCTGTATTAGGGTTCTGTATTTTTATCTCTCTTCAAATAATTATTTCATCGAATTGAGGCCCAGATTAACTTTTTTTTCCCAGCTTTTAATTTACATCTTTTCTAGACATTCGTTTTCTTCCACTTTTATCTAACATCCACAGGAACAGGACAAAAATGCACTGTCTTACTTCTACAACTCTTCCTGTTACCTAGGAGTTCTCATTTTTCCAGAGAAGTAGACAACGTTCTGTGCCTGGTTTTAAACAGAAAAAATAATGCATACAGTTTAGCCCCAAAACTGCAATTTTACAGTTACTTACTTTTATCCTTCCAGGCTCACATTTGAGTCTCTCACCCATGGTATAAGATGTTTCTCTCTAAAGTATCTGCAGCATCCTTAAAGTTTTGATGTTGGATTTAAAAGAAGAAAAACAAACCCCAAACCCCGGGAGTCCTAATGTTGCAAGACACTTAATGCTAACTCACAGGGAAGTACCTCTGCCAAAATGCTTTGCTGTAAGCTGCTACTCTCATTGTAGCTCTGAGGTTATAACCACAAGGATCTTTGTACATGCCTCTCTGTAGGCACTATAAGTCCTAGTGGAAGTCTTTTCTCTTTCAGTTGACATGGCTGTAAAGCAGAGACATTTTTACAGACCTTAAAAATAAGTCATCTTGAATTAAAATGGAACTAAGCCAAACTAAACAAGTCCCTGTCATGTAACATTCATTTTTCGTCTCTTTCCTAGAAAGGTAAAGAGCGGGCACAAAGTCCACATTTTGAGATCCTCTGCTATCTAAAATATGGATGCACAATCTCATTTCAAACAATAAGAAAAAAACTTACCAGCAGGAAAGTACTAGTGATATTTCAAACATAGGAAATTTCTCTAGCTCCAGTTTCAGCAAAGTAATACGTTCTTACAAAGAAAGATTCTGGTTTTTATAGCCATATCCAATCATAAAGTATATATACAGATAACATTCCCATGTCCCCTAACCGTTCCAGACAGACGTGGACAACCACCCTAGTAGCACAAAACTGAGGCTGAGGCTAAGTGAGATAGGCATCAGTATCAGGGAAGCAGGAAACCAAACCATTCATTGTGCGACAGGGTAAGAGAAGAATGTACTACATAGCGGGGACACAGATTACCGACCTATGCAAACAAACGAAAAAAAAAAAGGCAAACTGGAGCAAACTCAGAGAAAGAGCAATAACAAACTTAAAACTGCAGTTACAGCCAAGTCAAATTTCACAACAATCCTGGTCCTGCATAAAGACTCTACACTTCCCAGTACTCATCACATTTTACTGTAGCACAAAGTTCTGAGACAAGAAGACTATAAAAACTAAATATTCTGTTTTAAGAATAAAAGCTATTTGCTATGTATTGCTTCACTCATTTTGGGTGCCACTGCTGTCCCTAAATGAAGGTTCTTCATCCAGCATGCGAGAGCCAATCAACACACTGAACTGAGATATTTGTTTTTATTTCAATTCTGCAGAACCAGATGCCAGGCATTTAATAACAGCCAGCATACTACACCTTTCCAACCGCCCAATATTTATAATGATAAAATACAGCTGATTGGTTAACAATGATGCATTCACCACCCCTAACTATACATATGTGTCTAAGCTCATGTTTAAAACCTTTACGGAGTTCACCTCATTAGCATGCTCATTATTCATAAAGGGGTGTGTATTTTAGCATTGTAATTACCCAAGGTTAGTTTGGGATACACTCTTGGCTGAACTTTGGTCCAGAAGTTATCTTTTTTGCTATCTTACGTCTAAGTCAGCAACTGCAAAAGAACATCTAAGACATTGTTTCGTTTCACATCCCAATCAAGGGTAGGTACCCTCCATGATGTCTCAGCCATGTCCCAGATGAAACTTCCTGATAATTTTTTAACTTTGTTCTTTAGATATCACCACTACAGTGACAACCCAAGTCCTACACAGCAGAACTCATGGTAACTACAGTCCCACGTCAAGCACTATCACGTATGGCCTTCCTCATTAAGTACCTGCACCTTTGGATGTCCTGATGGCACAATGCATACACTAAATAATCAGGACGTAACTTTGCTATCAGAGTACCATGATCATCAAAAGCATGTTGATAGAGCCCTTGCACTATACCAAATAGCACATATAGGTTCTCTGTTCGTTTACATGCACACAGACAAAGGATTGTCTTGCTGCTCATCTAGAATGAGATCTGGTGACTAGAAACAAGACCAATTCATTAAATTTGGATATACAATCATGTAAGTCCCCTCAATTAAATTAAGGTTATAAAATGTCTGTATGCAAACAGAAATCTAGCCAGAAACCATGACATATTGCTTAGAAAAACTGTCATGGGGTTATTTTATTTATTTATTTGCAATTTACCTGAAAAAAATAATCATTAGAATACATTGCTGAGGGCTGCTTTTACTAATGGAAGGAATGATACACACCAGAAATGACACAGAAAGGCACTAAACATCAGCAGAACACTCTCTGCACCTGTGTTTTCTGTAGCAGTCTTGTGCCCAAGTCCTGAATAGTCTTTGCGCCACTCAGTCTGAGACTTGACAAGACTCACTCCACTGTACAGCTAAAGGTACAAGAGTAAGAAAAACAATAAGCTCATACACTCGTTGATCAAAGAGTATAAATCCATACAGACAGCAGCCACTGCTCACCCCTTCAATTTCAAATCATAGATTAAATTCAGATATGGACTTTGTCTTACAAACCCACCATACCTTTCTTAGCATAAATTCAAGCATAAACTGAAAACTACCCCATATTTGTGCTCAATGTGGAATGAAGATGCTTCTCAAGGACAGCCCCCTAAGGCTTAGGCCGCTGTGGGACTCTTGAGCAAGGCACTTAAAATTTCCTTTAAAATACAGTGCTATATTATCTTCTTCAGTGATCAGCTGGTTTGAATCCAGGTGTAGTTCTGAGAGAACAGTTGTGTAATCTTGGCTCAAGCTTCTGACAACAAAATCCTAAATTGTCAGAAAATGCTATAAGAAAGGTCCATAAACTAAAGCCATGAAAAATAAGGAAGGTAAAACTGTGAGAACAGTAGGACTGTTAACAACAATTAGCAGACCAGGATTTCACGAGGACAAAGACTGTCAAAAAAATTTCAGATTTACAAGCTATCATAAGTATACATTATCATCATCACATGTATCACCAACACAAGTATGCTCCACACAATATCCAGGACATTGGCTTACTTTTTAAATGCTTTACTAAAAGAAGAGACTGACAGATGTGAAAAAATATTTATGCTCTCAACTAATATATTAGTCTCAGTAGAAGGCAAAAGAATAAACACCACACAAAGCACAGTAGATAAAAACTGAAAATGTTTATTATATTGTCACTTCTAATTCCAGGAGATTTAATAGATATTTCCTTAAAACATTGACATGCCCTTTGGAGACTATGATGACAGAGCGATATATTACTACCTTCCATTTATTTAGACACCAAATCAGATGTGTCAGATGCAAACATGGCCTCACTTGTAAAGCCAATCCCAGTTTGGGAAGCAGGTCAGCATGTGTTTGAGCACCATGCATTTGCACACCAAAGAGCCTTGCTGAATCAGAGCTTGAATGGTAGCACAGCACAAAAGCTGATGCTATCTCGTGGATATGCACCATCCAATCCCCTATATTTTCCTTCACTAGTCCCTTTTTCATCTATCTTTTTCCAAATATCCCTCCTTGATGTATTTGCCTCCAGCCCTAGCCCTCTGCTTCCTTACTGCTTTCTCCCCCAAATCACTGTCCGTGGATCAATTACTCAAGAGAGGAAACTGAGTACCGCAGCTTAAGGCATTCCTGGAAAACAACAAAAGATGAAATGGCTCAAGGGGTCTGCCAAGACAGGACTAGAAAGAGACATCAGATTTGGGGAAAAAGAATAAATGCAAGACTCTAGTGATACGACTTGCGAGTACAGGAAAGAAATCCCAGAAATACAGAGCAGAGGCAAGAACTGGGATGAAGTTGTGGCACACACCCTGAATCTCAAGAGACAAGAGGTTTCTACATTCTCATTCTACATGTGCAATTTTCACCCTTTAGCTATAATCTAGGACAATGTGCTATTGGTGATAAAATGTTTTGTATGAGAAGTTAAGCAGACGTATGACATTATGCACTTAAGTAAAAAACAACTGTGGGAAAACTGAGCTTCTTACAGAAACTATATCTCTGCCCCATATTCCTACAAGCAGACATACCTGGCCTTGAATTCTCACCCACAGCATTGCACCTGCAAGCACATTTCCAGCCATGCGTCATATTTACCTGAAAAGCTTAACAGCAGTATTCACGCAAGACTCAGCAATAGCTACTCAGCCATGTGCTTGCCCTACCAAAACAAAAGCTAGTGAAACATACACTGCAAAAAATCCTGTCAGCTGTCTAGGCCCTGCTCCCCACTCATTTAGCTAGATTTAACTATGCTACACGCTACCAGAATAGTAGGAAACAGATGAGTATAATGGACCATCAATCTGCTCAGTTTTGTGTAATTTTAAATAAGAATGAAACATTCAGAATCTTACGTTCTGATCAAGACAAGCAATAAATAATCTTTGACTCAACCTGAGTACCTGTAGGAAAACTAGGTTTTTCTGTTTCAGATTTCCAGTCTGGTTATTTTCATAGACAAGAATCACTTGCTCTACAGTAACATGACACCCTTGAGCTGGATTAAATATGCTGCATTCTTGCAAAGTTAGGCATTTTTACACTTGGATAGTCAAAGCAAAAATTGGCAGTATCATACAACTCTAGTCAGGAGTCAAGTTTCCAACTGTGAAATGAAATTCCACGAAGCAACTCAGTATGTGCAGTACAAAAAAAAATCCACTGCTATCCCCATGTCTAGTTGGTAATGATCCCCTTATATGAAATGTATTGAATTGCCATTTACAAAATGAACTATTTTAAAGAAAAGATCTGGGCCCCAGTGACAAGCTGCTGAAGCTATCAAATTCTTCAGAGAAGGTTTACACACATCTCTACAAGACACAGAATAGGACAAACATGAGACATGAAAAAAAAAGATAGCTTTTGAGCAATGAAAATTGTTCATGGTATTTGATAAATACATCAAGCATTTGATAAAGTTTGGAGCCACAGAGGATTAAATATGACAGTAAGTCCACCCAAGATGAATTCCAGAGTGTATTCCTTCAGACATTTAAGAGGATTTTTTTAATCTCAGAACAAATATTTAGCTGATAAAAAAGATTTTTTAAATCGTTCAAGTAAAGCTCTGAATAAGGATTTCAGAGTTCCAGGTTCTACACAGACTTCATGCAAGGTATTGGGTGCATCCTTAGTGCCTGATACTCTCACAATAGTATTTCTATATAGTCATGAAAGCTCAGGATTCAGCTTCTACTTGCACCCAAATTTATACTTTGTCTGTGTGCTGGTTCACAGGCGTGAGTGAGACTGGCTTCCAATTTAGGGAAGGTAAGGGGGAGAGAGACTTGCTGGCTAGAACCACAACCATGCTCCTACCCCACAGCTAGGCCAGATTCATCGAAGGAAACCAACACATACTTTGTGTCCTCATTGTATTTGCATACTGGACTTAAACCAAGCCACCCCATCTCTCCCAGATATAGCATTGTTACTAAACCCACAGTCTCAGGAGTGCGAATAGTCTTTTCACTTCTGGAGAACATTCCTGCACCCTCTAGCAGGCAACTTGACAGGAGCCAAATGGAGCGCACAGAGAGTCAAGTTCAAGTATTCCGAGCTAAGGAGGTCAAATTTACATTTTTGTAACACAAGTTGGCTATTTCAGGACCTTGTCCTGCAGTCCCCCGCACTACCAAAACCTTGCCACATAAATCTAATACAGCATGCAATTCTCTCACTGTGCCTTAGAGTGAACAAAGCAAACATTGTCTTCTGGTAAAAATTTTATGGGGAGGAGGAGAACATGCACAGTATATTCCAGAGTAGGAATCTGCACAGTATCAAAATCTAGCTTACCTTCCAGGGAAATGTTTGAGTATGTCACAGAAACAGATTCACTGCCAAAAGGTGTGGCAAATGACTAGCCTGAGATTCCCATCAGGAAAAAAAATCAGCCAGATAGCTCTTGGGCTGCATTTGCAGTTTGCAGCTTTACACAACTTTGCTGAGGAAACCTAGGAACCTATGGTTAGGCAATAGATGAAACCATTTTGAAAATGCCATTCTTATAATCACAGAATTATAATCACATTCTTATAATCACAGAATCATAAAATGGTTAGAGTTGGAAGGGACCTTAAAGATCACCTAGTTCCAACCCCCCTGCCGTGGTTACGGACACCTTCCACTAGACTAGGTTGCTCAAAGCTCTATCCAGCCTGGCCATTCTACCAAATAACTTTAGTGGAGCATCTTCTGTTTATATCACTAGGAAAAGTGTATCACTGAAATACTTCCTCCTACCCATTTTAATCATTTGACTGATAAGTGTGACTCCAGACTTTCCAGCACAATTATCTTAGTGCTTGTAATGAAGATGATGTGAATCATCGTCACTGTCACTTCAAGTTCATATTTAAAGTAAATGAGTCAGTATTGCCTAAATTACATAGCAAATTCCTAAGCAAGTCCAAGACTAAACTCATTTTCCCTTCAGCATGCCTAACTGCTGACCAAACACAGCCAGTTCTTAAACAAAAAATATCTGTGCTTTGGCAGATGTTAGCTCTTTCTTGACCTCATAAACAAAGGTGATAATATTGATGCACAATGAATATAAACTAAAGGCCACCAGCATATTTCACATTCAACATTTTGAACAGTTAATATTTCATGATAATGATCATTGGTAGGAGACACATTCAATTTAACCACCATATTACAAAAACATTCTTGAAAAATTAAGTTTAGAGGAGAGATCAGTGAACAGGTCAGTGGAAGAACTGAAAGGCTCACTACTAAATAAAATAGCTTGACTGAACAGGGACATTATTAATGAACCAAAATATGACAAGAACTGTGCATAGTCTAAGGTGATACATTTACAGGAGGAAGAAATACTACCCCTTGAAAACAAAAAGGAGACTCTTGGGACTTCCTTCATGTTAAGGGGTGCAGTACAACTATAAAGACGGCTTCTCTTTAAGCTATATATATGTACACAAATATGTATATTTTGTATATTGCTATATATGTAAATATTTAAATATAGGACCATCATCAAGTAACAGAGCCTTGTCCTCTTAAGGTCCCTCAGTACGGAGGGTAACCATAAGCACACAGCCCGACCAGTATCATTGCTACTGCAGAATCAACACATATTTCAACAAGCTGTCAGAAGAGTTTCACTTGCCCATAGGCAGAGCAGTCAAGTGCACTACCCCTCCTTGAGACTGACAGCAGATAGACTAACCACCTTCCTCAAAGTAATGTTGCAGATCAAGAGAACATCTGTTAGTAGAAGTAGGCTCTGATGGAAGCTCCAGCTTTGAGCTCTGAGAACTAAGATATTAAATTATTTTTACATCCTCAGTGATGTCAAAATTAAAATTACATAATTTCACCTCCTGTCAACATTGGCATGTCTGCTTAAGGTATCTCAGAACGGGTTTTAGAGACAGCAGCTACTGTTCTTTAATCAAGGCAAGTCAGAAGTAACTCCACTGGCAGGCATCCTTGTTATAAAAGATACAGTTAAAAGCTGTTGTCCATGGACTGCCACAAGTGAATTTATAGTCTGACAACATATAAACAAAAAAAAAATGACAGCAATACTTGCTTAACAGCTGAACAATCTACTGCTATTAGAGAAAGTTAATAATACAGAGAGCTATTGCTTATGACTAACTACAAGTTTCTGGAAATGTCAGTCCAGAAAGTGTACTGTGAATGTACTTAAACCAACAGTAAATAAAGGTGTAACTGCATTGGTTCAATAAGGTATAGAGAAATCCAAGTTGACCTTC
The DNA here is from genome assembly GCA_013398815.1 of Ibidorhyncha struthersii. Lineage (NCBI taxonomy): Eukaryota > Metazoa > Chordata > Aves > Charadriiformes > Charadriidae > Ibidorhyncha > Ibidorhyncha struthersii. The sequence continues at coordinate 29,309 of VZSZ01000202.1, forward strand.
AATAGTTAATTTTTTTTGATAAAAATTACCAAAAAAACAAAAGTCTTCCTCCTTCCACTTTCATTTCTGTTTTCACTTCATTATTTCTTTTGAAATGCAGTCTTTTCACAGAAACACTGTCTGAACAATAGCAAGTGAAAATGCACTGGTGAGCAACTGAGGTTTTCAGGCTTCCCATTCAAATTAATTACAGCTCTATTTTCCCTTATTCCCTGAAACATTATGCAGCAATATCGGTCTCGATTTAGAGATGAACTGAGCTTTAAGCATATAGCACTTCAGCTGGCATGTCACTCCCAGGATATTCCACCTCTAGGTTATATCTACACTGCAGCCCCTGTGTAACAACCAACAGCCTTAGTGCCTCCTCTCTATGATTTATCTTATCTATGCATTGCAACCCCAGAGCTGCCTCTCAGCACCCAGACACAGCACAAGCACTATTTCAAACACTGTCATGATGATCCTGGTCAGTCAGACTCCTGCCTTGCAGCCAAGTTTAGTCTCCCTGGCGCTCACCTTCTTCCCTGTATCACTAGCACCAACAGGGTGCGTGACTGCCAAGTTCCTCCTCCACACCTAACCAACCTAGGCAAAAGTCTGCAACCTTTCCAGGCAGTCCCAGTCCTCTCAGCTACCTGCCCAACAGAGTTTCCACCTCTGACCACCTGCTTCCTCTATCCTTGAGCAGTCCTGATGCTGATGCAGAACCACTCTCAGTGCATGAGCATAGTGGTGTTGGCAGAAGGATGTGTAACGTCTAACGGATTAGATCATTTCTTCTCAGCAGGCCATGCTCCTTCCATAAGGCTTACATCCTCCTTGCAGTATAAGCATTTTCACAATGCAAGTGGATACTACAACATCTTTTCCATCTTCACCCATGAACTTCTCCATTTCTTCACACTATTTTAAATCCCATTATTTTCATGTCAGGTGAACAAACGTATTCTGCATCGGCAGGTGATTATTCACATCACATACTCTGGAATAAACTCAGCAGCCAGCAAGATTTTGAGTAACAAGAAAACCACACACATTTTCCAAGCTTACAACAGTCTAATCTCTCCTTTTTTCCTGCTTTATCTTTATTAGGCTGACTGAAATCAGAAAAAGAAAAAACAAAGGAGAGAGGAAAAAAACCCAAACAAAACCAAAAACCACAAAGACCTTAGGACAAACAGTGCACACGAACATGATACTCGTCATATGTCTGTCAACACATGCTCTCATGGCAAACTACTCCACTTGCTTCAGCTACTGCTTTTGTATGCCCTTGTGCCTCAGGCAAGACCCATCCCGCTTGTCAGGCTCAAAAGGATCACCCTGCCAAGTCCAATGACATTTCCCTCATGCCCCCCTGAAAGGCTTTATTTCACAACAAACTCCCCAGGTAATCACCCAGACCACATGGCTACTATGACTGAAAAAGGGGGAGGGGGGGGATAAAAAGCACTTATCAGACTTGGAAAATGCTTCTAAATTTTTCTTTCCTATGCACAGTCACCTCTTTTCATGGAAAACATAGAAACTTAGTATCTTAGTATCTTTGTCAAATGTATTTGAAAGTGGCCAGAGGGCTCAAAACTTATCAAAGGAGGCACACAAACACCCACAGAGAGCACAATAACATTGGCCTCACTTAGGTTGCAAGCCAAGACAAAAAAACAGCCCTGCGCAATGTGAAAAACCCAAGAAGCTGAGTAAAATTTTGGAGGTTGTCCTTAAGACCAGCTCCCTCCTGGTACCATACTTCACCAAGTACTAAAGTAGCTACTTTTTAAGCTAGGATCTCCAAATGTTTGGAGTTTAATCTATTTTTCTTTATGATATCTTATACAGGTTTGCCAATCCTTAACTTCGACATAGTACCTAAATGGGTTTGCCTAAAAGCATGGGATTTTTTTAAATTAAAATACATACACTGGAACAAGCTGTAACCTGCACACGAGTAATCAAGATGGGAAGTGAAACAGACCATTGACATAATTCAATATGCTCTAAAGGTATGCCTGTATTGATGTAAAGCACCTTGTTCTTTCAATAATAATACTTGCATTCCTGCTATGTATGTGATACCACTGACCACCTATAAAGTAAGACAGCTTGTGTAAACAAACAAGCCCTTTCCAAGTCATTGTACATCGGCACTTGATTTGTAAGTTTGAGTGTAATTTGGTCTTTTAACTATCTGTAGGAAAAAAAATCATAGGTTAAACACCTCCTTCAAAACTCAATAGCATTTATGGACTCTAAAAGTTCAGTTAGCTACTGTAAAGAACATATTTCTCTAGGAAATGTTCACAATATCTATCATGGTTTTGGAAGCAACTAATTCTCTGTTGATAATATTGATCTTTAAGATTAGTTCTACACCACAGCATTTCTCTCCAAGATCAAGGGACAAAAAACACATTCTCAAAATTCTTTTTTTTTAAACAAAGATAGATGTTCAGTCAGGGTGACAGTCAATGTGTATTGCTCTGAACTTACACAGCTAGAAACTAAATATCAATGGAAAAATTTACAAATGTGAAAAAAATGAAACAGTAAGAGGACAAACCTCCCATTTGCAGAATATAATTAGGCAAAGGACTTCCTTCTGCAGTGAGAAAGCTGATCATAATGGCTCAAATTATCTAAACTAATTTTAAAAGATATGTCAGAAATACAAATATATCAAACATGCCTGTGCATAACTAAAGAATTGTAAAGTAGGACACTGGCAGAATACAATCTGACAAGTATGCAGTTCATATACAACACAGGTATATTAGAATGACTGTACTTTGAGGGATCTTTTTTGCCCCCCTGCATATTTTCAACCACACAATGCCCTGATGCTGGAGAAACCAATAAGAAGTCTTTGAATCCCTCTGATGAAAAAAAAAAAAAAGAAAAAGGGAATTTTATTAAAAAATCCTTTGTTAAACTATATAAAAAATAAGCACAAATAGGGCAGAAAAGTTAAGGGCATTTTTGTCTTTTACAACCTATGCAAATTGATTATTGCACCTGCAAGTAAGTTAGGGTAAATATGGTGATTCCAGAGCTCCTAGATACTCCTATACACAAAAAACCTTTCTCAAACACAAGTTTTAGCAACCAAGTAATGACTGTTACAACAAGATAGTTCAAAATGTGAGTAATTATAACGCTGCTCACTGTAATTATAAACCAAATGTTTCTTGGCATCTATGATAATAAATAAGTAGCTTTACATACTCCATTTTAGAGAAAGACGTCACGACAAAATAAAGAATGCAAAGTAGCTCTTACTATTCAAGTTCTGTATTCTTGTGAAGCCTCTAAAATAGATTGCGTATAATGAACTTTCCATTACCTATTTTATATGGACTTTTGTGAGATTTAATTAGTGCTGCAAAGTGCTTTGAGATTAACGAAAAAAAAATTCTGGCTGGGTAAAATCATTCCAGCTTGTGAAACGTGTTTTTGTATATACAGACAAGACTTCACATCCATAAGCAATCATTTACATGATAGAGGAATGTTCGAAACATTCCTCAAAAAGTGAAGATAAATTTATTCAGGTACATTTCTGAAACTGTGACTTTGTCACTATGCACATCCAGCTACAGCTATGCTCGACCTGCTTCCATGAGTAACATTCAAAATATAAATATATGCTCAACTTTTCTTATTACCTGTGTTTTTCATAATAAATTGACACTACAGTGCTTACAAGTGACTACCCTATCTAATAAGCAGGAAAGCTGCAAAGAAGTTCCTACAGCACTTTGTAGTCATGATGATTTGGAATCATAGAATCATAGAATCGTTAAGGTTGGAAGGGACCTTTAAGATCATCGAGTCCAACCATTAACCTAACCTGACAAAACCACTTCTAAACCATATCCCCAAGTACCACGTCTACCCTTTTTTCACACACTTCCAGGGATGGAGAATCCACCACCTCCCTGGGCAGCCTATTCCAATGTTGGATAACCCTTTCAGTGAAAAAATTTTCCTAACCCTCCCCTGGCTTAACTTGAACCCATTTCCTCTCATCCTATCACTTGTCCCTAGGGAGAAGAGGTCAGTCCCCATCTCTCTACACCCTCCTTTCAGGTAGTTGTAGAGAGTGATAAGGTCTCCCCTCAGCCTCCTCTTCTCCAGGCTACACGGCCCCAGTTCCCTCAGTCATTCCTCATAAGACTGTCCCCCAGACCCCTCACCAGCTCCACTGCCCTTATCTGGACACGCTCCAGCACCTCAGTGTCTTTCTTGTAGTGAGGGGCCCAGAACTGAACACAGTATGAATTATACAGGTACTGCATTATTTGTCCCTACAATCCTAATAGTAAACCAAATGATACAACTGGAGCTAACAGGCCAAATATGGACACACAGGCCCTCTTTCAGGTTTCAAACAGAGACAAAGAATCCCATTATTTCAATTCAGGTTGAGAACAGTAAGTCTATCAGCATATGTTAATTGTTAATATGTGAATACGTTAACATGTTAACTGTAAAATGTTAATAATGTTAATTACACAGTTTTAAAGAAAAGGTAAGTTGCATTTGTGGAGCAGTGGTTGACAAAAAGACAAAAAAGAAAGCTCACAGTGGAGTGTCAGGAAGATCTTTGGACATAAAGATATTACAGTACAAAAATCAACCTCCAATGATTTTATCCACTTGCTTATAACATGTCATGATAAACTGAAATCTGCTTATAAAATTGCAAAATATTATAACACCCACCCTCACCTGACCTTCTCCTGTAACACTGCTGGAGCAATGCGACTGGTCGAAGTGTATTCAGAAGAGACATAAAACAACATAATAGCCAAGGGCTAATTTATGGTAATGTGCTCACCTAACCACAGTGCTGGTCAATGTCTGACTCAAGCCAAATTTGGACAAAATTAACATCTACAGTTGGTATGCAAATATGACTATAAGTCAATCGTCTTACCCCCACAAATGGTATGTAGCCCAAGAGCCATTTGAGGTCTCCTGCATGGCAGCGGACTGTATGCCAGGATCTCGCCTTGAGTAGGGACATCTCTCAAGGTTACTCCTCGAGGTTCACAGATTCCTTGCCACAACATATCCTCGGTAACTGGCTAGTAACATGCTGAACTCTGAAGCTTCACTAAGATTCTTACACTGATTGTGCAGATATAATCTTTTAGACATAAACTGTTGACCAAGTCTGGGACTAGGACTGGATCCAGCCACACCTAGACTCCTCTCTGAGAAGGCGTTTAGAAAGTAAAGGAGTCCTCTCTGAACATTGAATCAATGGGAGGGTCTCCCTAACAGTTTTGTCTGACCCTGTCCTCTATGGTGTAAATACCTTGCCATCGAATCTTGTTATGCTACTGTTGCATTTACTATCAAACTTTGTTAATTAGTTGGTTCGTATCAATAAATATATTGGTGCTTCTCTCTTACGAGTAAAGTGCATTACTCCCTTTGTGACACACCTACCACAGTAACATCTTATCTTGAATATCATCAAGGATGATCTTAGGAACTAAAACTCATAAACGCACCAGACATTAGAAGTCTGGGACTTGGGAAAGAATTTGCTTTGTCTCATGTAGTAATTTTCTCATGCCCTAATCCCAAATAACATATATGTATTCAGCACTCAAGCTGTAGCTGGATAAGCTTTTTTTGCCAATATAAACTGATGTTGCTCCTAAGAAAAGCACTAATTCTATGCCTCCATTTCCATCTTCTCACTGCTACAACTACTCCACATCTTTCTGTGGGCCAGCGTAAGTTTTTGTGCAACTACATAGCAAAGTGGATCTGTGAACTAATCCACTCAAAAAAACAGCTGGGGGGGGGAGGGAAGGAGGGGTCCTTTGAACTATGCCTTTCAAAAATTATTTCCAGTCTGTATTTACCTTTGAAAGTAATTCCATCAGTTTCACACTTTAACGAAGTCTTGCGCATTTGGAAGCTTAGCTGGTTCTAATAACTATATCCATAACAAAATAATAAAGATACCAGTTCTTCTAACAACCTTCTCCCACAAGCATCCTTATACTATCAATGTTTTCAACAGTGCTGAAAGTGTTTCCACAGGACAATTCCTCTTACTACTCTATTTCACCTTCCAGCAACTGATTTCCTTCTACAATAAGGTGACCCGCTTGGTGTGAGGGAAGAGCTGTGGATGTGACCTACCTGGATTTTAGCAAAGCTTTTGACACAGTTTCCCACACCATTCTCCTGGAGAAACTGGCTGCTCATGGCCTGGACAGGTGTACTCTTTGCTGGGTAAAAAAACGGCTGGATGGCCGTGCCCAGAGAGTGGTGGTAAACGGAGTTAAATCCAGCTGGCATCCGGTCACAAGTGGTGCTCCCCAGGGCTCAGTGCTGGGGCCGGTTCTCTTTAACATCTTTATCAACGACCTGGACAAGGGGATCTAGTGTACACTCAGCAAGTTCGCAGATGAC